>CAFUXE010000376.1:235546-275093 GCA_903364295.1 Serranus cabrilla | reverse complement strand
ACAATCAAAATTAAGAGATTAAATAAGACAAAAAAAAAACAAACAGAAAAGGCGGGTTGCCAAATAACAGGTCATTAAACAAAATTAATAAAGCAGGGAAATTTACTTGGAAGGGCTCAAACACTATATTAGCTGGGTTCTTTCTTTTGTGATCTTTTTTTGGTGTTTTTTTTTTGTTATAGAAATAAATAAATAACTTCCAAACAGAAACTGGCTCCCAATATTTATTTAGAAAAATAATCACTACTGAAAAACAGTACACATTTGGCACAAATACTGACAGAATTCAAGATTAAACGTGTATAAAATAGCACCTCTGTAGATGAAAAAAGAGAAAACAAAATAACAGGTAGCACTGTACGTTCTGCAGTCCCTGTGCTAACTTCTTCAAATCAGTTCAGAAGTTACATAGTTGAGGTCGGAGTGAAGGTGATAATGAGCAGGATGTGTGTGTGTGTGTGTCTGAGTCAGTGTGTAGAAGAGGAGGAAACATTTGCACTTTAATTACCATGGTGTCCTCTCAGTGGACAGATGTGGTGACGAGGGTGCAAACAGTAAACGGTGGAGTCCCGTCCGTTAACTCGGCTGGTGCTGATCATACCTGTCTGATGTCTGCCGGGGCTCCACCACACTCACAGCTGGTTGGATGTTTACATTACGATGGATGATATGTGACTTTGTTATAGGTTGTACGTAATAAGAACAGCATTTGTTTTGCCAGGTTGTGAGAAATCCCTTCAGCTGGGATTTCAATAGAGAAACCCATGATTCTTTTATTAACTTAAAGCATAACAGGTTAATTAGTAAGTGAGCGAGTCCTTAATTAAGGGCAACAAGTTTATCATTTCCTAAGTTAGCAGGCCTGCACTTATAAAGACTTGTAAATCCAGCACAGTTGCCAGAAGAAAAGTTGGTATGGTGTGTTGCTGCAAACCGCAGATATGATGTGAAGCTACTGCAGTGTAAAACCATCCATGTCAATATTTAATGCTTAATAATACATACGTAGTATAATGAGCGTGGTTGGATGAGTCAAACAGACACCGGACCTTGTGCAAAACCAAAAGTCAACATTGTTATTTTAAATTTACCTGTAAATGACTTTCCATGAATATGTGAAGCTCAGTATCACCCATGTTCCTGCGTTCAGTATTTACATTTTTTTTTGTAGTTCCGATCTTTTTCTAAATTTTAACCAGAGTTTTGTTGCCAATTTGCAATGTTTTTTGTGTTTAAAACTGCAACAAAGTGCTTCAAAAAGTGATGCCAAAGTGTTTACAAGTTGGGGATGAGAACAGGTTCAGAAACATCAGAATTCAACGTACCTGTGGTTTGCAGAAACATCCCATGCCAACATTTTATTCTTGCAACTGGGCTGTTAATCATTAATAATAAGGGTTCCACTGTCATAATCAATGAGGAAAAAAACTATAATAGTGATTTTTCTTATAATAAATTAGTCCAGGTTTGACCCTGAAACATTTCTCTTGAACCTTTATAGAGCCACTGTGATCATGTATGTTTAATCTAACTGAAGGACTCTCTGTCCCTCTGCAGGTAAGATCAGCGTCGGACAAACACTGCAGCAGCTGGAGAAGAACTGCAGCATTGTGACTCCACATTAAACTGTATTTACTGTGTTTATTGGAATATTTATTGTATAAAGCTAATGCAGTTAATATAACAGGCCTCTATGGATAACTGACCTATTCTGTATGTTTTATAGCAGAATGATCTAATGGGGCCAAATACAAAAACAAAACTTCACTGTCTTGATGTCTCATTTTGTTCTGATGAAGGAAATAAAGCGTTCTGTTCCTGAGCTTTCATCCCCTCGTGCTTCTGAATAATATCATCCAATTTAGATCATTTATCAGTTCTCTCTCTGAAGGGCAGACGCCATCCTGTTTCACCAGGTCTTATTTTAGGTCTTTACCTTATAAAAGACACCTTTTCTGAAGCAACAAAGATGATTGCCAAAATGTCTTAATCTCTTTATTAAAATCCTTATTGTTTAAAGGTGCAATATGTACAATTCAGCCAGATTTTAAGTTCAAAACATTTGAAAAAGTAACCAACATGATCAACAGAATGTGAAGAAGTGACGGTGTTGACATTATGTCAGGTACGTCTGTGTATAATGTAGCAGAGATGTCCCCGTCCTGTCTTGTAGTAACACTTTTGCCTCAAAAGGTGGCTCTGTGGCGTCCAGTCTCCCTCAGAGAGCACGGAAAAGTAGAGAGCTACACTGTTAGCTGTACAGCAGTCAGCAGCTTTGGTTTACATGTATGACTAATACTAAAATGAATACCTAACATCACACACAAGGTGTGTTTAAAACACTTCTGCAGTGGTGAAGTCCATGGACAGTCTAGCTCCATCTCAGCTGAGATTGTGAGTCAGACCATCAGGCTGTCGCCTTCGTATTTCAAACATGAGGTGCAATAAAACTACTCATTCATTTGTCTCCAAGCCAAAACGCGTCTTAACACACACTAATGATCCTCGTCTCGCCAGCTGGCTGGCATGGCTAGCATCAGTAGGCCTGTTGAATAACTGACATACCAGACGTCACCTTCAATATGAAATTTGCATCTGTACGAGATGGGTTTTTTTTTAGGCTGCTGTTGTAAAACTGCTTTTAAGTCCTGTATGTTGTAAGTTACCACATGCTGAATTTCCCCGTGTGGGATAATAAAGTTTATCAATCAATCAGAGTCTCTGAAACGTCTCATTTCAGGTTTAAGATCTTAATAATAATTGGGAAAGTTTGCTGTGTAAAGTTATACAATCAAACAGTCATTACTGCATTTTGTAAATCATGTGAGGAGAAATACTGACCGACATTACATCGCTGATGCTCCAAATGTTTCAGTGTGCAACACTGTAACATCGACGGAGAGTGAGCTGCGCTGTGTGACATCTGAATGGCCCACGTCAATACACATTGTGTACATAAAGCAATTATGGGAACTATTTCCTGTTGTCCTTAAGAGCTCGCCCTCGACCCTGCACATCATCGGGTGCTCAGAGAATAAAGACTCACATATGGAAGGCTGATGTTCTTTCAAACCCCTCAGGTGTCTTTGCAGATCAGAGATGCCACAAATGTTTCCCAGATTTCTGTGTCATTGCCCTGAAACAGTGAGATCTGTCCAGTAAACAAACACTGTGCCTCTAATAAATGTGCTTTGGTTTCTCTGCATTCTTGCTCCCCCTCTGGTGGCGTTTCTGACAGCAGCAGTTGTGTCTTTAGAGAAATGATATTTCATGGCTCAAAACAAATTATTCATCCGTCTGAACGGTGGGAAAGTAGAGGAGTGCTGTCGACTACATTTTTAAGCTTGGAGGTCTGAGCTGTGAGTGGGCATCGGGAGAAGAAAAACCTGTGTGATCCTTCTGAGTCACTTTCTGTTAAACCCACAGGATTCTCAGGGCTTTAGCTGTGTGTGAAGTCAGTGTGTGGTGTGTGTGTGTGCCTGCACGCTGGCTCTATCCTCGATGACTCAGCTCTCAACTACTCTGCACTTTGTAGGGATTAGCTGAGGCATGTGGCAGACAAACACAGCCTTTAATGAGTACAGAAACTACGTTTATCACCCTGAGACCTGAGGAAGCATCACACGTTCTGTGTGTGTGGGGCAGAAAACATTAATTTTCTGAATAAGAGGTCAATCTCCTGAATAAAATAACAGTCTTAAAAAGGATTATAATGGAACAAAGTAAATTCAGATTTAGGTGCTTTTGAAGGAAAGGCTTTTTGAATAATTCACTGCTTTTTTTAAAGGCACACTGTTAACTTTTGGAGGTATCGGATTATTTAGGTTTACAGCACTTTATACAGAAAGTCTAACACTTTGGTCCAGTGAAGTATCTTAACAACTACTGGACTATAGCATCAGTTATGTCAGCAATTAATCAATAAATACATTTTATTTGTCACACAAAAATGCAATCCTGTTAGTTTATTATTCATCATGAAGCACAGGGTCTGCTCTATCAGATCAGAATATAGAAAGAGCAGTAGTCCAGATTTTATCCCAGTTTTTCAGTGTAACAAAAGACATTATCTTAATTATTTCAGTCCAGTTTAATTCATCTACTCTTGCCTCTGCACTGAGATGTCCTGATGTGGTTGGATGGTAGCTGGAGCCCATCTTCTCTTCCTTCTCCTCTGTGTTTTCTCTTATTGTTGAAAATCCTCCTACCTGCCCAAACCGAGGGGGGCGGGACTTAATCTCAACCTATCAGGCCATGCCTAAAATAATAAGAGGCCTTCCTCAGGCTCTTCCTGTTTGCTGCAGCATGCTTGTCTGCATGTGAATTGGAGTAAGTTCAGGATGTTTTCTTGTAGTTATTTCTTTCTTAAGTGGTAAATGAGAGCTTTCATTTGAGTAAGATTAATTAAAATACCTTTGTTAACTATTTTTATTTGCCTTGTAGCCTGATATCAACTCCTTAAATGAAAACCCTCTAAATACAAAATAAATTGTTGAGCAGCTCTCCTCTCTGGTCCTCATACTTTAACTGGTGAGGCTTTTTCAGTAACCTGGCAAACACAAGTAAAATCCTACACTAATGTTAACTTTGAAAACTTCGACCTGTCAGACAACAAAGTCAGAGTCGGCAGAAGGAAAGTCCACAAACTGTAAGTTGATTTCTCATTATGATAAGCGACTCAGTCATATGTCGTCATTGTCTAATGTCAATCACAAAAACTTAAATATTTTGCATAGATTTGATGAATGGGAAGACGGATTTGTTTGCCTGTTTTGGCTGCCTGTCGTGTTTTGACCCCGACCTGCTTTTAATAATTCTGTAAGCTTTCATATGGTCCTTAAATCTCTGAACTGATCGCTCCCTCTGTCAGCTTCACCTGTTTTCAGGCGCCTCACTTGTTGCCTGCATTCACAAGCTTTGAATGTGACACTTGAGTAATCGGGTCATGGTTTCTGGAAAGAGACACTTCTGTTAAGTTTGTTGAATGTGTTATTTTTTCAGCTCAAAAGTAGGCCACTCACACACAAAAACAAGCAATAAAAGCTCAACAGGTAAGAAAAGAAATGTGTATTTTTGATTTGGGAGTTAAATGTCCCTTAAACCACCTGAATTTGTTGCCTAAAAACTGTACTTGACACATGCAAAATACACAATCTGATTGTTTTTTGCTTGAAATATAAGTGTGCAACATGTATTTCATAGGAAACAAATGACTCCCTGGTTCATGATGCAGCATCAACATGACATCCTGTCTGAGAGGATGAGCCAGACTGTGTGACCGAGCTGCAGGCTAAGAGCTCTTCTTCCTCTGATTAGACCGAGGCACAGGAGAGGACTGTGACATAAGCAGGAGACAGCACTGATGGAGGATGGAGACAGAGGTAATGACTTGGCCTAGAAACCGTGTTGGACTATCAGCCGTCACAGACAAACCCAAAGCTTTCTGAATGACATCATCCGTCTCAAAGGTCTGATTATCACATCCACCGTAGCTGCTCACTGGCACCAATAAATACATCAACATCAGCTACTGATGCAATGTGTTGACATATATAGGATTGATATATATATAAATATATTCTCACAGTTGTTCATATAATATTAACATGGATAACTTATTTTTAGAAACATGACTACACATCTCTAATCAGCTGTTGGTGCCCCCCGTTTCATTCATCATGTTTGCTTCCACGCAGCACAGATTTTTTTCCCCCAGTGTTAACTCACTGTAAGGTGTTTTAAATGCACTTGTACTTTTTATCTTTATAACTGTAAGATATATCTGTGATCTTCTGCTCCTGATGTGATTCTGTGTGCTGGATGCGTCACCTGTTATAGGTTGACAAGATATGTTTGTCTTTTGTCCTTTTTGACTGACTTTGAGTCTGTTTACACAATTAATGGCCAGTCCCCTTTTTTCATTAAGTTTGCTGTCCTTGAGTTTAGACCCCCTTGATTCAGCTGTAAGATGATGTTTCAACTCATATTATTTACTCCTGTTTCAGTTTTTTTCTTCCATCCATAAGAACTTCAACGGACTTGAAAGTTCTTCCTGGTTTTGCTCTTGTCATTTACTGAAACTCATTGGGTGCTACAGTGGCATAAGCGGAGGTTGTGTTGCCCCATCCGAGGTGTGTTGGCTGCGGTTGTGTCTGACTGGTATCCAGTGTCCAGCCCCTCTAAGCCCAGTAACAAGGCCCTGCTGGGCCACAGCTAAAGCCTCCAGCACCACAAACAATGGAGCAGGGCTTTACAAAGGGCTGGAGCAAACTGCTGACTGTCCACTAGTGCTAATACACCCCTATTCTGTCCCGTCTCGCTGCTGTCGCCTCTCCCTCACACACACTCACACCTACATACCCAATGTCTATCGCTCACTTTATGGTGGTTTTGCAGAAGAAAAAGAAAGTTCAGTGGTCCATATGTTGATATGTACACACACCGATGAGATAGTCCCTCTCTTCTTCTGTCTTTCTCTCTTTCTGTCTCTCTTTCTATTAACCCCCCTCCTCTCTGTGCTGTCCATCCCTCTTTCTCCCTCCATCCATCCCTCTCTCCCCCAATCCCGGGACCCCTCCACCCTTTCTGTCTCTCTCACTTTCTTTCTATTTGTCATCCACACTGACAGTGTAGCTTGGTCTCTCGTGGGCCCAAACGGTCAAACCGATCCCCAGATCGCCTCCGACGCCCACCTGCCTCCCCCAGCTCTGCCGCCCAGCTCTCCCAGCCCCACAGCCCGCGTGTGGGCTGCTCCATCGGTGTGTCTCCTCCATCGGCCTCCTGCTGCGGACCATGTGTGAGTGTCTGCGTGGAATATTCAGAGTCACCTGGACGCCTTCCTCCAACGCAGGTCAGGATGAATAACACAACCTCCATAAAAGTACCAGAACATTTTTGTAAAAGAAAACCGTACCACAGTTTAGTAGATTCAAAAATTGGAAGATTATTGTCATTTAATTATTGGATCATATGACAAAATACTTTGTTAGTCACAAAGAAAGATTATCTATTGTGAAGGTTAGCTTCCGAAGCTACTGTAGTCCAGTTCAAATTGATAAATTATGAGTAAGTTCAGAATTAAATAACCTTTTCTGTAAAAGTCCAACATGAGTTGAGAATCAAACCCAAGTTTGTCAGAATTGAAGTCCGATGTGATTCGTATGTTTGGTGGTAAATGCAGTTCTCATAATTTACTTGTTTTAGAATATGATCCCAGCATGGACTTTTGATTGAAGTTGTTTGGAGCATGAAGCATTTACAAGGTGTTTTACTGATGCTTATACCTGGAATAACCAACAGCGGGACACGAAATGGAACGAAATGGATTAATCTTTCAGTTTCAGTCTTATCTTGTGTTCATTTGTTGACTTTTGATTGGTAGAAAGTGTACCAGATGGTATTTTGGTCATTTTTGTTGTCCTTGTACATATTCAGTATTTGCTGACGCTGTGGCTCATGTTTGGTCATCTGGAGCTCCTTGTGATGATAAATAACAATTAATCAATTAATGTGTCATAGAAATTTGATGAGGTTTCTAATAAGTAACTGAGAAGTTTGGTGTCTTATTGGCTGTTAACCACAACACTAACTGGCCAGAGTCAGTTACAAGCATGCGTCCTGCTTCATCTGATTTTTTTATTAGTGTTTATCACCCCATAATTATGAAGAAGTAAGTGCATACTCTAACTAGTAGGTCCAGTAGGTTGTTATTAGCACATTCAATGGGCAGCTAAATCAATGTGTATTGTTGGTGGCGCTCTCTGGTGGCCATTGTGATTATAAACAAATAGACTGAAGTGATTTAAGGAGTGTGAGAGCAAAGAGGGAAGCAAGGAAAAGTTGCTGTTAGATTGGGTGCTCGTAATGGTGGACAGTTGAAACAAACCCGCTTTCACCAAGAACATCAGCATTCATGTCCTGTGTGAAACCAAAAGTAAACAAAGTTACACGTTAAAACGTGACTTAACTTCAGTGCATCATGTTTTAACATCACCATCATAACTACATCACTTCCACTAGTGACGCCATCCTCATAACTACCTCACTTTTTGCATTTATATGCATTTATTTTACTTTTTACTCTCTTTTATAGAACCGAACCAGGAACCTTTTTTGCTCTACTTAGAGAAGTAGTTTTCTAGCCAAACAAATTTGCTGCCTTTTCTGTTGCCTGAACTTAATGAAATTGAAAGTGAAATGAACTGGGCTGATAACAACCTACTGGACCTACTAGAAGGTGGAGTAGACCCCATTTCACATACTTATAGTATGTCAACATCTGAGAAACATCCATTTAATTATGATAACATCCTGATCTGGTGTTCTGTTTCACATTCCTCTCTTCTTTACTTATCATGTGCACTGAAACATTGTTGTATGAAGCTGGATGATTTAACACATTCTCATACCTTCTTATAGCAATGTGAACACCCCCTTACAGTTGTGGTCGTTCAATGAATATCATATATTATACTGTTGTTGTTTGTTGCTGTCTTCAGAGGATAACTATGTTAAGGTTTTGGGATTGTGTTTATCAGCTAGAAGCTAACTGTGTCTGCTGTTTGACCCTGTGCACCCACAGTATGTTACACTCAAGTTTGTCAAAGTTGTTTTGTGAAAATGGTGGCCTCCAGTTTTAAAGGAGGGGTTAATACATTTATTTGCAGTTAGGAAACCAATTACTGAACTAATGGAAGGCTAAAGGCTGTAGAGTTGTTGTTAATTCGGCTAATATTCACATTACAAAGCACAAGTGAGGAGATGAAGACTCTCAGCAGATGTTCAATCTTAGTTTAAAGATCCCAGTTATCCTTGGACAGTGATAACTGCAGATTAATGGGAAATGTCATACTTGTTTTTAACAAAATCTCTCTGCTCTTAACTTGAATCTTGAAAAAAGACAAATCTACGTGATCTCTAGTGCTGCAGGTAAAACCGTTGTTTGTTGCAGCCTGACTCCGTTAATATTCCGTACACTACAGGTATCCAAAAAGTATAGACATATAGTCTACTGCAGCTTTTGGAGAGATGAATTCCTGACATTCATCTCTATTAATACCAAGAGGTCAGGTCAGCAAACCGAGAGGTCGCTCAGTTGCAGGTCAAGGCGAAGTCAAGAGAGGAAGCGAGCATTGTGTCACTGAAAATAGTTTTTAGTTACTGTTTAGTTTATCAGCTCGAGGTGATGAGTTTGAGTTCAACAGAGTCCATCTCCTTCTTGTGTGTGCGTGCCAATTTTCTTCCTGGATGGATGAAATGGTGTTGAAAATCCCCTCGTCCACACCTTTTAGTGGAAACATCCCAGTGTAAAATAAGAACTGTCTCCAAGGAGAGAGAGAGTCTGAAAATGTGCACCAGTATCCCCAAATTTAAACAATAGCTGAACAAGCCGAACAGAAACTGCAAAACTTGATGAAACTTTATCAGTTGCGCATAAAAAGTTATGCTAAATAGGATGAGAAAACCTCTTTATCAAATAAGTTCTGCCATAGCAAACATTTACCCCACATGGCTGATCAGTTGTTTCCACTGTGAGCATCTTCACAGATAATATATTAAATGATCTTAATTTGTGGACGGCATGAACCCATTTCTCCATTTCTGTTATGCTAAATGGGTTAGATAGACGAGATGATTTGGTTTGTTTACAGTTAACAGGCAGATTACAGCCATTCTTCATATACACTTACAGTAACTTCTGACGAAACTATGCTGTAGCTTTGGTTATTCGATATCAGTTCATGTGGTCATTCAGAATAACGATAAACTCTTGATTTCTAACCAAGTTGGTAAACACGTCTTACAAACTAGTTCAACTTGAGCATAAATACCATTACCGTTGGCAAAAAGACAGATTGTGTTGAGACTCTCAGACATGTTTTTCACTGTAGCACACACACACACACACACACACATATAGCCTGCTCCAGTTTCTTGGCCCATTTAAGCGCTGACGAGGGCATAGCTGTGGTCTGGTGGGACCTCGTGCCCCATGCCAGCCGAGCTGCCCGTCCTCCCTCACCCATCAGCGCTCCACCCCTCCCTCGCCGCTCTCCTCCTCCTCAGTCCTCCTTTAGCTCCCCTGTTTGTCCTTCTTGTACATCGTCACCCCACCGATCACAACCAACCCTTCATTCACAGATCCCTGTGTGTCTGAGTACACTAACATATAAACATTCTGCTTCTGTCGCTGCTTCCTTTGAAGGGAAGCCTTGGTTTTTTTTTTATGATACTTTGGGCTTACATGAAATAGCATGTAATCCTTCAGTTCAAATGAAAACATGGAAACCACCAAAAGAAACAAGTTGCCACAACAGTGCCATGCATACAGATACCTGCTCCTGGTTCTCTCTTCCTCTCTGTCACCCTCCGTCCCTCCCCTGTCCGGCCCAGCCCTTGTTTCAGAGTCCCCGGCCTCCCCCATATCTAAATCCTGGCTTTGTGTGGGAGCTGGAGTGCAACAATGACCATGTTAGCTGACACAGTGCTGGCTGCCTGATCTGCGCTGACAGCATCTCCCCCCTGCTACCCCACCTCTGCACGGCTCGCTGGCAAGAGACACATCCATCGCTGCACTGTGTGGCTGTGGGCTGGGGACAGGCTGGGTAGTGCTTTATTGGGTGCATGGGGGGGGTGAGTGGGGTGTTGGTTATAAAGCCCCGGGGGTCTAGATAGAGGATTAAGGGATCTGCACACCTATGCAGGTATTTTCACATATTTTGGCTGATCAGAACTGTTCCCAGCTTGTAGTTTGGTGGAGATATGGTGATAGGAATTATGTGAGGCCACTAAACAACCATACAATTGGAGTAAAACTAAACAAACAAGAATCATTGAGATTTGCAGCTTGTACACACCTACGCTCCAAAGAAGAGGTAGAATAAGTGAAAACATCTGTGCAGGTGTGTCATGAGTGTGCAGGGGCTGCAGTGTTTGATGATACATAAACAAGCTGCATTTAAAAGTAACATTAGTGGTTAATATTTGTGAAATCAGTGTCGCTTTGCTTGTCTAAACAACACATAAAATGAAATGAGGAGTGTGCAGGGCCTTTTAACCTTTTTTAATGATTATTTTTAGTCTTCTGATGAAGATCAGCTGTCTGTCCTGTCAGCTCGTCTCAGTCTTAATACCAGAATTAGAGTTTAATCTGTCAGAGGTCTTATAATCATTTAGGACTCTGCAGGCAGCTGAGCTCGATACAGTTGTTTGGGAGTTACTTTACAGTGTGAGTGAAACTCCTTTTATCCAGCTGAATGACTTCCACTGGAGTGAATGCCTCTCCACTTCCTTTCACCTCAGTGAGCGTGAAATTGTGTCAGTCTTGCTTTGTACGCGTTAGTGCCACCTTGAATTTTTTTCTCTGGGTGGCAGGTGCTGAATATGATACAGTAAATGTGAGTTTAACACCTGTGGATCAATTCCTGGTGTTGTCCAGCATACAGCACACACAAGTGTCCTTCAGCAAGATATTAAATCCCACCTTGTGTGTGCTCACTGAGCTCACTGCAGAGGAAGGAGGATTTAGCTACAGGGATTAAAGTTTATAAATCAAAACTTTATTTGTGAAGCACCTCTCATACGGGTTAATGTAGTTCAAAGTGCATCAAGACCGAGAATGTGTAGTCCATAAAACTCATCAAAAAGGCAAAAGCACTTTAAAAATTAGACAATGCATGCACATTTATTTTTAAAAAGTGCCATAAGAAGAGTAATGATAGTAAAATATAGTTAAAATAAATTTAAAAAAGTAGATAAGGATAAGAAGTAAAAACAAGAATAAAAACCAATGATAGTAAAATACAATAAAAAACAGAGAAGACAGAAAAATAGAAAAAAATTATTGACAAATTATTGATACAAAAATAGTAAAAAGATTAAATAAAATATGCAAATACAATAAAATAAGTTAATAAAATTAATTATATTGATAAACCGTCCTCATTCAAACGCTTCGCAGAATAGCTAGGTTTCAGATTTAAACATTTCAGCAGCTGTCCTCAGATCCTCAGAAGTGAAGTGCTTTAAAATCCAGCAAAAGAATTTTAAAATACTGGAACTGATAATCAATGAGGGCTTCACCTGCAAAATGTTACTAAAAGAGACATGTAGCAACTGCAAAGAGAGCCAAAATTACGACAGAGTGATGCAAAATGAATGCAAACACAGACAAAACATTAAAAAAGAGACGTAAAAGGGCTACAAAGAGATGCAAGACAACTACACAAACATAAACACATAGCGACTGCAAAGAGAAACCAGGAAGAGACGCAGCATGACGACAAAAAGAGGCAAAACGACTACAAAGAGATGCAAAATGTCCACCAGATCAGTCAGATCATTTGTTGTTGACTCGTGTCCCTTCAGTCTGGGTGTGTTGGGCTCATGTGGGAGGGGTGGGGAGCTTTTACATATCTCTGCCCCGGGAGGAGTTTGGCTCGCTGTCCGGCACATCTGAACGTCTCATATTTACTTCAGCTCTGCAGCCAGCTGGTTTACTACAAATCATCCGTAAGTACGGAGAGGGAAACAAATGTAGACACAAATATATAGACAGATATGCACTGACATGCTGAAATGCAGACGGGAATACACAGACTGCAGACGAATACACACTCACACACACTCACTGATCAGCACACGGCAGCAGTTGCTCCCCTGAAATGAAGCCACACTTTCTCTAAAATGAGATCCAAGGCCTGCTGTTCCTATTTTCAGCTTTTTGAGATAAAAATAACTTCCTGACAACATCACTTGTTGGAAAGTTCATCCAGGCATCTAAAGACTGTTGGGATTTTATTCGAGCCGTTCTTCTGTTTTATTTTGGCTTCCAGGTTTGAAGTTAGATTGCTCAGCTGGGACATTGAGATCTAAAACACCAACAGACGACTTACTGGAAAGAAACCCCGAGTGTCTAATATAACACAAAGTGTACCAGCTAGTTTCTCATTCCTCATCGCTATAAACAGGAAACATCACATTCTGGAAGCTGTCCCGTTGGTCATCTTGCATATTAAGTGATCAGCATTTAATGGCAGATCAATCACTCTGGCACTCGTACAGCAGACTCAGCACTGCACAGTTGGATTATAGACAAGGAGGAGCATTATCCAAAGTAGAAACGCTGACCTTTGAGCTTTTATTTTATAGCCTGTTGTCTATGTTTTAAAAGCGATCTATCATTAACTAAGATTTGCAGACACAGCCAGGTCTATTTATATCTACGTGACGATATTGTTTTAAATTCCTCCTGGAAACCCGGAAAGCAAAGTCCCTGTAGATGTTTTCATGAACATCTTGCTAATCTCTTGACTGAGAAGGAAAAGTCATTTAACATCAGTTAAGATGCAAAAAGATTTATCAGCCTTCAGATCATTCACGTCACTTACGAGCACAGCTCTATTTTTGTGTTGGATTTCAGAAAACCATGAGCAGTTTGCTGGTGTTGAGACATGCTGCAGTCATCTGAGAAACAGTAGGTAGTCTCACTTCCCAGACAGATAGGCCACTATGTTACAAACTTTATTATCTTCTTCTCCTCCCTCCTTTAGCGTAGTCGTGCAGCCCCGCCTCTTGCTGCCCTAATATGGGGGCATCTCTCTGCCCTCCGGCCAATCAGGCGGCTGGATGCGTCCCTCCTAGAGATGCCATGGGCCCGGGCCAGGCCTGAGGTTTCAGTGAGGGGAGCAACAGGCTGGCTGGTGACAAGGGGCAAAGGCTTGGATAGAGAGAGAGAGGGGGAAAAGATTAAAAATACCAACAACAACAACAACAACAACAAGTGAAGGAGAGCAGCTCAGGTCAGAGAGGAAGTGAATGAGAGAAAGGAAGTAGGAAGATAAGGAAAGAGAGAAGCTGAGATTTAAGATCTGCAGGTGGAGGTCTGTCCCCTTTGAACCGCTGGAGGAGGCACGCCGAGGCTGAGCACTAAGGTAGGCTGGATGGATGTGGTTTAATAAAGCCTCTGATGACACAGTGTCGCCTGCTGACACCCGAGGGCCCCCTGTTGTTGCTCTGTGCAGAGAGGAGAGCAGGTGTCAGAAGTCATGGTGGAATAGGGGAGTGATAGCTCACATTTTAAATCCTCAGCGCCGTGCTTTTGTTGCTCCGAGTCTGCACAGTGTGTCTGTATAATTTAGTTTTTCAAATCAGCCCGAGAACTTGTTTAATTTTCTGAAATATGGCTCCAACACTTGGCAGCTCAGGAGCTGCTGAGAGCTGTGCAGAATAGTTTATGTAGCAGCCTGCAGACTCCACATTACTGACTTCGGAGAGCATAACAATAGCGTGCTGTTTAAATGCAAAGACAGTTTTGGTAAGACAGCTGCCGCTTGTGTTTATTCCAACATGCCAGTTGCTGGTTACAAACACTTCAGTATTCACTGACTATTCGCAGTGTGGCATGTCACTATGTCTCCAAGTTTATAAGAGTGTTTTGTAATGTGACCAGGGTCAAATAACACTTGAAAATTATTCATAGCATTTTATTTCAACCTTAAGGTGTGTCAGATGGTTGGGGCCTGCAGCTCTGGGAATACCACAACATTACCGGAAAACCTCAACTCTAAATTATCATAATAAGTTTCCCCGGCAAAAATAAATTTAATTGGCCTCATGCAGAGCAGAGCTGCTGGTGGCAGTACGCGGTCATTTCAAATAGCCCCTGTCTGAATGTTACAGTCCAGCGACAGCTGCAGCGTGATGGTCATAGGATCTGTTTGCCCCCCAACTACAGCTCCACCAGCCTGGTATGCATGTTGGCCCAAAGTGGGTACAGAGGCCGCTGAAGCCAGAACACACCCACTCTGTGATGGAGAACCATCAACACATTAGGGGAACCGGATTACGTAATGCATGCACTGGGTAAAATTTGGGTCAGATATTTAACATTTTATCAAACATTCTGGTTTGATAATGAACTAATCTTAAGGAAGCATTCTACTTTCCAGCACAAGGGCGTTGCTTTTTGTGCTATATGTTGTCAAATTTTTGTCCGATTTAGCTGCTTGAAACATATATCTCCACTAGTTTAGGAGAGGCTTGGGCTGATTTGCTGTTTGCTGCTAAAACTAAGTGTATCAAAGAGAAGAAGTCAAACCCAATATTACATTAAATCTCCTGTACCAAAGTGGCTCTGGAAATACACTAAACTTGATAGCATTAGCGAATAAGCAACAAGCAACAGAAGGTATGATGTGCAGCAAGCAAGTTATTACTGTGAAATAAAGGTTGGCAGGGCCGACACCGGGCGAGAGGCGCGGTGCACCCTGGACAGGTCGCCACACTGTCACAGGGCTGACACATAGAGACAGACAACCATTCACGCTCTCATTCACTCCTACGGGCAATATAAAGTCACCCATTAAACCCGACCTGCATGTCTTTGGACTGTGGGAGGAAGTCTGAGGACACGGAGGGACATGCAATCTGCACACAGAAGAGCTGCGACTATATCACCATGTAGCCCTTACATTACATTATTCCATTTAATATATGGCTTCTTACTATAGAAATCAATAATTTAATACACTTAAATGGCTTTTATTTCTTTGGCTAAAGAAATTAGTTCAGTTAGATTGTACGGTTGAAATTTTGTCCCAAACCACGGGCTGTTATTCAAAGCAGCAATCTCATATTCAGAAATAATGGACCCAGGATGGTTCACATAGCAACAAAATGGGATAGAAACTGAAGTGATTCAGAGGCAACTCTGTGGGCAAAAAGTGTCCCTGCCTCACTCCTATTTAAACAAAACGATGTGTGCCTCCACTGAGTTTACTTTTAGTGTCGGAGGCATTTTGTAAAAACTTTCAGCGGATCATTTTGTTGCAGCTGGCAGGATGCAGTTGCAGCCCGTAGGTCCTTTTTATAGCAAAGGCTCATGGGACTGTGTTTTGCACTGTTTTCTAGTTTTAAGTGTGTTTATAATGTCCCGTTCATGTTCTGGGTATGTAAAGTGTGTTTTAGTGTTTTCCTGCTGATTTTAAATATAGTTACAGTGAAATTGGTGCCCTCCAAGCAGAGTGTAAATATGGTGTCAGTCATGGAAAGCAGAGAATTTAGTTTCACTCATAAATCCTTCTGCTTTGCTCACCACAATAATATGATTCTAACTTATCTTTTGATATGTAATTGTCATAATTCATGTAACTATAATACTTACAGCTGCCTAAATTCAACCAGAATGCAACTTAATTGAATGTTAAGACATTTGGCTGCAGGTTTCAGTTCTTTCTGCTGCTGCACACTCTCAGTATTCTGGAGGATGCTTTAATAGATTTGTCCATCTGGTGGTTAAAGTTGTTGATGTTTCTTCATCATAGTAACAGTAGCTGCCAAACTGTTCTTTACTCCAGCTTGTTAAAACGGAGGCCAGTAACTGAACTCTCCTCTAATTCTGTCGGTACAGACTGTCACAGGTCTGATGCTACAAATATAGTCTTGCATATCATTTTGTTGTTGTGGAGTCTAAGAAATCATAATCACTGTTATTTTGAGGTAACATTCGGCTGGAAGATGTGTAGAAAAATAAAAAAGCTGCAGGTATGATTTGTGTGTGTGTCCATGAGCTGAGAGAAGATGACGTCAGGAATGAAATGATGGATGATGATAGCAGTTTCCTGGCGACAGACTTTGGGTGGTGGTGGTTGCAGTTGTGGGTGGGGTTAATTTTAGACCAGGAAGTAGGGTCAAGAGTTTTTTGGGCAGTTCAGGAGGGAGTCCTCGTGAGGAAACGGTGCTTGACGTGCGTACGCGGGTGAACTTCCCTCAGTGTACACAGAGAGCTGAGAGGATTTTTCAGGAAGGAAGACTCGTGTAAACAAATGACACGAAAGCACATGTCAGTTAAATATTTCAGTTTATTTAGTCAAAAATTAGAAATACAACTTATAGTCTGTGGCAAATTTGTATTATCAAATTTCTCCTTATGTGCCAAGTGTATCTGTCAAGAATATCTCTATTTCCTGTTTACAAGGAGGCATTTCCTGCTGAGAGCCCAACACCAGCGGGTGTGTCTTGTTTTGTCCATCTGATGTCTCAGATTAACGGGAGAAACTCTGGGATCTATCTCGCTGATCTTGAGCGTTTTGGACATTATGCTGTTTGTGGATGCTTTTATCTAAAGTGGCTCACAGCCGCAACACAACTTTAATTTTCAGCTCAGTCGGCTCCACAGTGAGTCAAAGCTGTGGCACTTTTTCTCCCCTCTCCTGCTGACGTGTTGAAGCAAACATTGTCCATCAAATTTTTATACTGTGCTTAAACTCATCTCCTGAAAAACCACTTTAAGTTACACAACATATAACCTTATAAGAGCTGGTGCTGTGGTTGTAGCTCCACTTAGGGCAGACAGACACTCAAGATACTTTTTTTTCGTAAATTCCTGATGGATTCCCGCAGGACGGGAGCGAATTTTACTATTTATCACAACAGGGACAGGACAGAAAAAAAGTAAACGGGAACCAGGCAACACAGGATTAATAATAACAGGTCGGTGTTTAGATATAAAGAATTATAGACTCCAGACCTCCAAAAGTGTTAGAAATGAGAATCTAGTGACTGGCCCTCATTAGAAAAAATATGTTTTTTTATGTTTTTGTGCCCTTTAGTAAAGGCATTTTTTGTCTTAACACCAGAACTGGTTGGGAAAGGAGTTAGTATTTAGGTTTCCAGACGAGACAAGATTTTTTTTCCTGTCTTATGATTGGGACAGGGTTTTTTTTTCTAGAAATGGGATAGAAAAAGAGTGGAAGTTGACTCCCTTTTCATCCTCGAAGAGAAACAAGTGATCGATGGTTTAATAGTAGTTGGTGGGACAAATCAGAAGTCAGCAGTGTTGTTTGAAGTGTGTAATATAACATCTTTGCAAAGCTACGTCACATTCCTTCTAACTACTGAAGGTTCCTGATGTCCGGCAGCACTTATTTTACACCAAGCTGCTGGTTGCCATGTGCCGTTTCTTCTTCTCCCCAACCATCAATCCCACAACTTCCTCTCATTTATAAATTCTTGCACCATCATATCTGTCAATCATATTTTGTGCCCATGTTCCTTCAACTGATGGACTGTTGGATGCTGCTCTTTAAACGTATTGACTTTTTTCAGACAGACAGCAAATATTGGCAGACATTTTCAATTCTTTCTTTATTGATTTTTGTCTCCAAAAGCATTTGTGACTCTGTGAAAGCACATACAGTATGTGTTGTGCTCTGTTCTACCTCCACACAGTAAACAAGCAGAAAAATGACAGCAATATACTACTGTTAATTCATGCACCTGCGACCCACCTCCCCAAATTTTTCAGTGTTCCCGCTCTCATAAAAATACTCAGCCTGTTGTCTGGAATAGAAACCGTTTCCCTCCTCTCGTCTTGTGACTTTCCTAAAATTAGATCCAATAAGTTGTGTGTTATGTACTCAGGCTGCCACCAATTGTGAAATAGTGCTGCGGTATTTCCTCTGTGTGTCGACTCTTATGTAAGTACGTGAGGAGAAAACCTATTTCTGTCGATATCTGGCATCTGCTGATAATACCTCAGCCCACAAATAAATCACGTCCTCAGCTGTCTCTTGTGTGCTGCATCACTGCTGCACTGTGTTGTGTCAAAGAAGTGTTACCAACTTTTGAAAGGGCAGATGGGTGGCTGTTTTCTTTGGGTGGACACCTGATGCTGGAGTCCTGCCATTACTGAGCCAACTATAACATCATTAACTTGTCCATCTCTGATAGGCTTAGAGCGGCCTCTCAACAGGATTAGAGAAGCAGGGTCAGTTTCACAAGGCTGCGGCTGTAAGTCAGAGCAGGACAACAAAAACTATACAGCATCACTCCATCACATTCCCTGACAGACGTCTGGATCGGAGCGGTCTGAGGGATCACCGCTATCGGCCAAAAAAACTCTGGTTAAAACTCTGGGATTCACCTCAGGTTATGATTTTCTGACAAGTGACTGGTAGCAGTTGTGCGAGAATAAGGAAGAAGCTTACCGCTGTTATACTGCAATAGAAAATAGGACGGCTGTGTGGAGAGTGAGACCTTGGATTTAGGTCCATACTTGACAAATCCATTGGCACAGGAGAGAAATATACTTTTAAAACCACTGGCATTGGACAGAATAAAACTTTCTTACTGAACATGATTTACAGTTTGGAGAATTGTCTATTTAATGTCGTTGTGGTCCGATAGGGATAGACACCAAAACCCAAGGGCCTCATTAAATTTCCTGTTTCGAAAATGATCTTTCCTAAACTTTAACCAGACCTCAACCATGACGGGCAGCAGAAACATTGTGTTGCTTGTGTGCAAACTGTTGCTTACTAAGAGAAATAAAAGCCAAGATAAGGAAATCAGTATTCAAATAAAAAAGAGTGGAAAAATCACCAAAAGGTCGTGCTCTTTGAGCTCTGATTTGGTCTCCACCACCTTCCCAGGAAATGATTAGTCATGTTAGCTGATAAATGCTTCACTTTGTTCATCAGCTACTGTTTCTTCCTGTGTATCTGGTGCTGAGCAGGTATAATGTGTAGTGAAACAATGTGAGCTAGTGAGACAGACTGACCCTTCAATGTGAGAATGTGTTGGACTGAAATAGTGCTCGGTCTAACCTTGCTAACAGGACCTTTGAAATATACGGTAACTTTTCCTCTATATTGAGGAACAGAGGTGTCAGAATATGCCACGGAGGTCAATGCTAAACAATCAAACACTCCGAAGTAACATATCTGTCTGCAAATATATCCCTCCCTGTTGGTTGGGCATGCTAGTGACAGCACTTCAGAATCTGCTCAGAGATTTTTCGTAAACTGTGCTCTTAAAAGTGGACTAGACAGAGAAAGAAATGTTGCTGCAGCCATGAATATATAGATTCAGCTAATTCCCTGATCTGCATTCTCACAGAATGACTGCATGTAAATCTGACATAATAAAGTCAAAAACAGCATCACCCGTTTTGCCTTTTGCACAAGTCCTGTGCTGTGAAGTTGAAAGGTGCTGTCAGAGCAGGTTTAAGCTGTCTTTTCCGCTCTGTGACCTCACTAACAAACCTGCCTGCATTATCAAATCTACTCACGACAACTTAATCCAGCTCCTGTTAGACAAACTGCAGAGTGGCTGACAGCACCAACAAGTTCTTTAGCTTCCTGGTTTCTTCTGTGATCTTTAAATTCAGAGCCCATCGTGAGAGCAGTCAGGCAGCTGAAGCACATAAACAAGGTGCTCTGCATCCTCCCCACCACATTATCGGAGAGTCAGACATTTTCTGCTAATTGGACGGATGATTATTCATTTTAAGTCATGAATAAAATCTCTGGGAGATTGTATTAGTTTGTCCAGGAGCAAACAGGATTTGTGTCAGGAAGCAACATTGCTTTGGCTTGTTTTTGCCTTTTGGATTTAGCCTCCTGGATATTTCTTTGTCATTTTAAATTTGATCAGCTCTGTGTTCATCAGTGCAGTCTGTGTGTGTGACTGTCAGAGTGTAAACAGCCAGACTGCATGTGTGAGCATACGTGTCCTACATGTCGATGTCTGCTGCTGAAATAATACAAACAACTTGACACCCCGAGTAAGCATTTGTCTACTTGTTATTCTTTCATCTATTTTTCCTCTGAGATGAAATCTACTTTTCACGAGCCCCTTTTAATGGCACAGTTGTGTTGGAAAGCCCTCTAAAGGACGAAAGTTTCAACAGTTTGGACAAAGACGAGCTCTTGGGCACATGGACAAACAGTAGAAACTGGGATTTATGTATTTGCTCTTTCAATTTATCAGTTGTACAAGAAAATATGAATTAAATAAACTATTCTGTAAAGTAATTTCAATTCCCCTGAACTTTAAAGTTTCCCTTCTCCTCCCTTTTTTCCCCACGATCAGATTGTCAATTTTCAAAGGAATGAAAGACAATTGGTCTTTCCTGTGTTGATATTAAGGCAATTTACTTGCTTCTTTACCACTTATTTTACTCACTAAGATTAAAATAAATAGATTATAAAAATGATAGTCCTCTTCTGCTTTAGTTGTATAGCAGACATTGCTGCTAAATTGAAGAATGTGACAAAATGAACAGGGCTGAGTTGGAGCATCTGGAAATGAACGTATGCTCACGTCCGCGTCAGTTTCATTGATTATAGTGGAAACACGGTGTTGCAGCTGCCGGATGGATCTGATTGCTTATCAGTGATCTTTTATGTTGGACCATCTGCACACAGAAACGACAGCCCAACACTTTGTCCCACTCAGTGTTACATTGAGACTGGAGGGCTGGAGCACGATACAGAATCCCACTCTCATATAATCATATCTGCACTTTCAACCAATCGCGACTCTGAATGGATCCTAAAGCAAAGTTTGTCCAAACAGGTGCAGGAAGTGAGGTTAAGTTAAATTACAGCTCTGAACTAAAACTTCTGTCCCATTAAAGTTGTGATGCTTTCAGCAGTTGATCCCTTCACTTATATGTGGAGAGGTGGGGGGTCATCAGGCGTGTGCAGGCCTGCAGATGTGTGAGTTGGATCTATAATAAGACTGGGCTGTGAGGCATTTCAAATCTTCACCTCCTCCTCCTGCCATCCCTCCATTCCTCGGCTCCGTCCAGGGAGTGCCGCTCCTCCACCTGCTGCTGTCTGTCTGTCACACAGAGCTGCAGTGTAAAGCTGCTGTCAGGTGCACAAGTGTAGTATAAGTACATTCCTTTTAGATTTATTATAAAAACACATTTTGAGAACATATCAGAAATGCTTTTTGTGGAAGCAATATTTAACAGTGTCATCCTGCACCACGCTGTCTGCTGTATTTTAATGAAAAGCTGCAGGGACGGCTGCTTATGTTGACTCTGACTGCCACGTTCAGTACATTAGTGCAGCAGTGTAGTGGCTGCACCTGTTGTTGTTGATCGACTTGATACAATGCCAGTCAGTGAGCACAGAAATAACAGTTAGAAATTCTGGATTTCAACACCACAAGCTCAATATCTCTGTTTCACCAGTAAGAATGTCTAAACATCAGAGTTTAAATGAGTTGAATTAACAAAAAAAGTATCACATTTTTTACACAGGGAAAAATAATTCATACCATTTTTTAATTTGCAGATGTTTTATTTTGAAATTATATTCATCTACTTCTGCCTGTGCTCAGTGTTCAAAATGAGTCTGTTATTGGATAGTTAACTGATAACATCAATTAAAAAATTCATTATAGTCTCACCATGGAGCTCACCATGTTATGTGTCATTATAAGTCATTATCGCTGCAGGAGCAGCAGAGTCAGGGATCTCCCAGGAGCTCGAGGACGGTTTTGATGTCTCCGTTCTCATCACTTAAGAGCGTATCACTTCATGTGTAAAGGGTCCGTCTCTCCAAAAACTTGTCCTGCTCCGTGAATGCCTGTTTCTGCTCCTCTGTGACTGATACACTGACGGCCGGCCAGCAGTGAATGTGTGTTATGTGTAACTGTGACCTGATGGATACCAGATACCCCCAACCCACCCAAACAGGCACGACATCCACGCTGACACACACACGCACAAATACAGACACACAGATGGGCTTTCTCCCTTTGCACAGACACACAGCTAAGCTAAGGCAGTTTAAAAAGCGATCACATGAAGGCAGGACTGTGAGGAATGGGATTGCTGGGGGCCGGAGGGACGGACAGCCGAGTGATTCCCGAACTAGCAAAGATATGATGATGGTAAAACTGGGCAGACTGGAAGTCCACAGAGGCAGGAGTTTGGGGTGCAGAACGGTTAAAAAAACAGGGATTAGTGCAGCAATAAGCACGTTATGTTCAGTGATCATGTGACGTCAATATGTTTCTTGCACTGTAAAAAAAAAAAAATTAAAAAAGCAGTAAAAAGTACCATCACATAACTGTAAACTACGTATTTTTACAGATAGTTTTCTTTAAAAATACAGATAATGTACAGTAAATAGATTTTTTTCCTCTAAATGTTTACATTTTAAATTTTATTGTAAGAAACCAGAAAGTTCAATTAATTTTACGTTCAGAAATTTGATATTTTTTAACATAGAATTCACTGTAATTTATATTAATCAGTACATTAAGCATTAAGCAATCTAAAAAATACTCAAAAAATCTCTAATTCCCATTATATGCATTTACAGATTTTAATGTCTTACAGATTTTATGGGTGATAATTGTTGAAATCTGAAGGAGGAAAAAAACATATCAAAGACGAGACACGTATCTGAAGCCTGATTTTCCAGACATGATGGTCAGTGCAAGCATCAAAGAAATCCTTCCCTTTCCCTGAAAACACCTTAGTGGGACATTTTGCTTTAAATCAGTAAATCTTAAAAATACTATTTCCTCTTCAAGCATTCTTCCAGCTCAAAACGTTTTGTTTTTCATTGGGGCTACAAACACTCGGCTTCATCGGTTCCTGCTGGCTTCATTTCTGCTTTTGTAACTCGCTTCATCTCTCAGCGGCGGCTGGTGGATGGATATCAAGTGTGTGGAGCAGTTGGCAACATTACCTGTCTGAGTGGACATCAAAGCTCCAGGAAGCTGGTTGTGGATTCTCATCAGGAGTTTCGTCCTGGACTCGTCTGCTTTTGCTGTATTTAGCTGCAGCCATTGGATCCCTGCAAGCCCTCAACCACTGTGGAAATATTCTCTTTGTTAATGTGGATTTTATACACTGGTTATTAAAGCATTTGCATTTTCCTGAAAGCAATAAAATACTCAGGGACTTAACATTTCAAGGCAAGGAAATGCAAGTTTATTTTCAAAATACATTTCAGCATCTCGACAATTCAAAGTGCTTTACAGAAAACAATAAAATATTCCAGACAGAGTGCAAAAGCCACACAAATAATCACTATAAAAGGACATTTAAATGCAGTCAAAATCAGCATTGTGTTGGTTCATTTAAATTTGTGGGTATTAGAACAATGTTGGGGTCGTAGCACTGCTTTTCTAAAAGTGTCTGAGTGGAGCGTTGGGAGCGTTGGGAGCATTGGGAGCGTTGGGAGCGTTGGGAGCGTTTGGGCTCGGGTGGCTGGTGCAGATGCATGACAGAGACTATGGAAAGAATCTAAAGCCCGCCGTCCCAGAAGCCATTACACTATAACAGGAGTTTAAGCTGCATGTACACGAGCCTGTCATGAACACATGATGCTACACCTCCCTAAGAATGCTCTGGAGCTAATTTACTGACACGTGATACCATCGTCTGTCCATGGCGGCTGGTGTCATCCTGCATGTAGGGTCAGTTTATTTAAAGTCCATCGAGATTAAATGTATTTAATTTGTTCCTGATTTAATTTTACTTTTATTTTTGCTGGACAGACTTTAAGAAACACGTGTCAGTGTGAATTATTACCCAAAAATTTGCTATTAAGATCCAGTTTTAAAGTAGAAAAGGGGAAACAAATGAGCAATGTGATGGTCGTGCACCTCTGTGGTGTGTTTAAACCATCATGGGATTAAATTAGAGGAGCATGAACCTAATCCTTTGTCTCAGTCCCTCTTATCTGTCTTTATCAAAGCAGTTTGAGGTGTTGGACAGGTGTTGGTTTAATTGAGTCCCTTTTGTCAGTTATAATCATGCAGCCAGTTCAAGAAAAAGCTTTTAATTCCTATTTTTTTCCCTCTTATGTAATATGATGAAAACGCACTTCCTTGCCGTCTCTTCTTAATTGACCCAGATAAGCTGTGAGTTCATGTTATAACCTGCGTCCTCTTCGCTCTGTTTCAGACTCTGACAGAGACCAAGAGGACAGCCATGTTTTCAGCCAGACCAGAGATCCAGCCGTAAGTAAACAAAGACGTCCTCCTGCTCCTGCAAACACATGAACCAACCGAGCTGGTTTCAGGTGAAATGTTAGCGAAAGATCCCAGGACTTAAAAAGTAGAATAATGAATCAACAGCATCCATCAGTATTCTCTGAGAAGGAGATGCTAAATGTTTTACTCTATCTTAAACATAAAATGACTAATTATAGCCGTACTTCTTTGAGGAGTGTAGCTCACATTCTGCTGCGGACATTTGTAGCTGGTAACGCGTGTCAGAGGTCACGGCGGCCTGACAGCAGGTGAAGTGCTGAGACAGGATGTTTTTACAAGATTAACCGTGCGAGAGTTTACGCAGCGAGTTGAGGAAGGAGATATGGGAGGCTGGGACGTGACATGTTTCCTCCAGAAAGGAGGTAAGAGGTTCCGGGACACAACAGAAGTACAGCGAGGGGAATAAAACACACACATTACAAATTAAAACATGTTAACAAGGACAGTAAAGGTTCTGGAGGATTGATTGGATTAAATACAGTAACAGGTATCAGGTGATAAATACCTGCTCCAGTGAGAGAACTGGATCCTAAAGTAAAAACTACACCATCAATCATCTGCAGCCAAGACAGCGTCCTCAGAGATTAAAGGCCACGGTGGGAGTTTTTACTGCCTCTCTGCTCAAGTTTTGTTTCCTGGGTGTCATAACTACATCCTCACGTTAAGTGGATTGGAAGCAGCGACACGTGTTCAGAATACAGAGCAGCTCCGAGTCCAGCAGACCCGCAGCCTGAGTTCCCTCTTTTTAACTGACTGAGTTCACAAACTGAAACATGTATTCAGAGCTGAGAGCCTGCAGCTCCTCAGTGCAACTCTTCTTCTCTGCTGAGCAGCTTCACTGGAGCCGAGAATGTCAGTGGTTGCTGAAATAAATTCTCATTCACACACCAGCAGCCTCCCAGCAGCTCCAGTGTGGAGCTGCTGGGAGGCGCAGAAAAGCGCTGCTGCATGAATATTTAAAGGTGATTTCACATTTTCCTCTGGGCAGGTAAAAGACAAGAGGCGGTCGCCCCCCTCGAGCAGATCCCCCTCCGCCCCGCAACGCAACCCTCACCACAGCGCCTCCACAGACGAGCAGGAGAGCCCCGAGAGAGTGGTGAGACACACACACACACACACACACCTACCGGCATTAAAACACACACATGCACCTGCAGGGATGTTAGAATTACATCGGAGTCTCAGGAAGGAAAAGCAACAAAGTGAAGTCACATGGTGCTGAAGGATTTTCAGGTTTTTTAGCTAAAAGGAAGAATTACATGGAAAAGTTCATGAATCTGCAATAAAATGTGGAAAAACCTGATAATTCAACGTGGTAAAGTGATAAAAAGCTGTTCTCCATTCTGTAAAATGAGCCTTTTCTGTTTCTTTCTCATGGTGTCTCTGTGATTTATTTTCTTCAGACTTCAGATTTTTAACCTCAGGACCCTTTAAACTTCCAGCCGCATACAGAAAAAGTTTAAATTTTCTGAGCTACATTGGTATTTCTATATATTTGGAGCGGGGAGTGCACAGCGTTGCTCCTGACCCCGTGACCCCAGCAGCCAGCAGCCCCTTACAAACAGGATCACAATGGTCCGGGCGCGATCTGCTGAGGTCATTGTCCGCCACATAAACAACCTTTCATTTCGACCAGCTCAGCACAGATGCCAGTCGCGGCCTTTTCACGACGCAGCAGGTGACGACCAGCTGCAGGACAACAAAACGCATCTGAATGTGGCCGATCCGAAACCAGCTGCAGGTGTCGGTGTAAACACGGGGCGGAAAGTCGCACGTTAGCACTTTAAGAGTTTTTGTGAAACAGAGCAGCTGGTGAATGTTTGTTCCACACCAGTAACACAAACAATACAATGTTCTTTATTTTAACATTGTTTTATATAATAAAATGTATTAAAATTATTAACCTTTTTCAAATTACATATTTATATTACTCATATTAAAAAATGTATATGAAATTTTAAATAAATGGCGTCTGCATCTCTAAATATTTGTTGTATTATGCGATCAAAGTTATTTCGTGTCTGAATTCTTTGTTTTTTTACAATTAAATCAGTCAGATTTCAGCATTTACTTCTTTGTAATTATGCACTATTGATTCAATTAATTAATGAATATATAACAAAGTGACTTGTCTGTAGCTTACACAGCATTTTGAAATGTATTAAGTGAAAATTTTAACTACATTATTGTACATTTATAGAATCACATTTAATTAATTCAACAGCTGTAATCAGTAATATAAGTCCCAATCCTTTAAATATTAATATTATTATGATTGTTGCTGTTTTTGCTACAACTACAACAGCAAATTAGCATTTTTATAGCCACTTTTATCCTCATAATATAATAATAATAACTTTTATCCTTTAAAACTGACCTGTAGCATCCTTACAACCTTGATTTTAAAAAAGTTGGGACGCCGTGAAAAATGTTCTGGAGTCTGGGTTAAAATAAATAATTGTGGAGTTATAACGATGGATTTTGGTAAAAGCAGTAAACCTGAAAATCAAACTGTGTGTGTGTGTGTGTGTGTGCAGGTGCAGAAGGAGAAGCTCCATGCAGAGCTGAAGCAGGTGTTGAGTCAGAAGAGAAGTCACCTGAGAGAGTCGACCTGCCAGCTGGCCCAACCAGAGATGGACTCGGAGCCGACAGAAGAACAGACAGTAAGCTGCAGTCTAAACACAGCAGAGTTTCCCCTCTTTTACCTTTCAGCACTAATGTTAACGCTGCACAGAAAGTCACTCCACCGGCTGATAAAGTTCATGATTCACTTCCTCCTTTATAAATGGAGTTATTTCCTTTGGTCACCGGGAAAGAATGAGAGTGACCTTTCCTCTGTGACAGCTTAATGGATAAAATGGATCAGAAGGAAAGTGTGAAGCGACAAATAACTGTACAGTGAATTCTGCACTCAAGCAAGTGAAACAAGATATAAAACAGAGGTGAAGCCTGGTGTGCGTTTAAATCATTTACCCTGCAATAAAACTGAAATACGAGACAGAAGAACATTCAGTTTCTTGTTTGATGAACGTCCTTAAAGCTGCATTGTGAAACTTTGCTCATTGTTGAGCTCATATAGTGTTAATAGGTAACATCAGCATGTTCTACATTCACTAATTCAAAAAATAAATAGTGTAATCTACTGTTTTTCCTGTGATTATTGATAAAGGTCATGGCACCACTTTGATCATCACTACTAACAATTAAAACATCTTGTAATTCAGTAATCCTGGTGAGTTTATAAATTAGGGGCTTTATCTTTAAGTATGAATCTAAAGTCTTATGTATCTACTGCAGTCTGAGAGCAATTTAACCACATCAAATGTTTATCTTGAGCCTAATCTTGTTAAAAGTTGTGTGTGTTTGTGTGTGTTAGTGTGTGGAGGAAGCCTCTCAGTCCGTGGAAATCGTGGTGGAGACGGAGGCGGAGGCTGGAGCCAGCGGCTACAGTGTGACTGGTGGAGGACAGCGAGGGATCTTTGTCAAAGACGTCCTCAGAGACTCACCTGCTGCCAAACATCTCAGTCTACAGGAAGGTAAAATACAAACATAATATATAACATAATCCAGACACAAATAAAAACATGTACACTGCCACCTCTGAGCCATGGTGAGTGTCCAGTATGGATGTTTATTATATTATCTATTATGTTATTATATTACTGTATATATATGATATTATGCTACACCATTTTTATCCCTAAAAATTATAAGTACTATAAGTCCTATAAACGTATACAAATAATTATAATGAGAATAATTATTATGAGAATAAAAGTATATCTTCTTTCCACTGAAGAATGTTGGATAGTAATCTCAAACCAAGTTGACCAGAAATGAATTCAATTTAAAATTCTGCAGTAGCTTTGTAACTTTGATTTATTTTGAAAGTACTGGCAGGAAGTGGTATCATTTGTAAATGTCTGACTTGACACTTTGCCTTGCTGTAGTTCCTGTGACCACTAGAGGGCAGTAACACAGTCAGCCCAGCATCAGAGTAGACCTGATAGTTATCCCATACCAAAAAAAATATTAATATTAGAACTTTTAACTAGCGCAAATTTAGCTAATACTAATGCTGCTGTTGTTATTTGTATCAATTACTTTAGTAATGACTTGTACATATTGATATTAATAACAATAGTACTAATATTAATAATGTATTAGCCATTCATTGTCATGCTGTAGTTCCTCTCTGTGACCACAGGAGGGCAGTGAACTCATATGTTTAGATGAGACAATGCCCCCTGCTTTTTTTTGTTTTGTTTTCCCCATTAAAATAATGATAATAAATATTTTGTTACACTGGAAAGATAATGAGTTGTTACATTTAGCTGTTACCACTAGAAAACAATCGAATAATTCATGATGAATTTCTGTTTCAGTTATTCCCATGAGTGAATGTCAGGTAGCAGTCTCAAACTGGGGTGACTGGAAAACAATTAAAAATGATAATTCTGTGATTGTTCTGAGATTTGTTCAATTTTAATTCGATTGCGATAGTTTGGTCAATTAGATATATTTTGAAAGTACTGGGCCGGAAGTAGTATTATGCTATCATGTCTAACTTTATATTTCGCTTTGATGTAGTTCCTGGTTGTGACCACCGGAGGGCAGCAAACACTCCGACCACCAGCGTTAAATCAGACACAATGCAATTTTTGAATGTCACTCTAGCCTGCATTCAAAACTTGAGAGCCCTGTAATTATGATAACAAATAACTAATTATCCTCCAAAAAGAAGTGCCGAGTGTAACTCTTACTAGAAAAGAATAACATTTACATTTCGTGATTGTTTATGTTAAATTTAATTCGGACTGCTTAGAGCGGGACTGCTAGACTTATTTTGAAAGTATTAACAGGAAGTGTCTTTATCTAATCACGTCTAACTTGATGTTTTGTTTTAGTGTAATTCCCCGCTGTGACCACTAGAGGGCAGAACAAAATCAGTTGTACATTGTCTAATGTCATCGTTCGCTAGCATGATTTCCAGTGCACAAATCATCATAAAACAACTTTAAATAGTACAGTTCTTCAACAATACTCGTGTTATTTTTTAAATTAGAATAATGACACAATAAAGGCATTTAGAAATACTGACTGTGTGTATTGTCAGCATAAAATATTCGCAGTGTTGCAGTTCCTCACTGTGACCACAGGAGGGCAGTGAACACACATGTTAAGATGAGACATCTAAATGTCCTTTGTTTTTTCTCTTAATTATGATAACAAATAACTAATTATCCTCCAAAAACAAATGCCGAGTGTAGCTCTTACTAGAAGAGAATATAAGTTACATTTCGTGATTGTTAATGTTAAATTTAATTCGGACTGCTTTGAGCGGGACTGCTAGACTTATTTTGAAAGTATTAACAGGAAGTGTTCTTATCTTATCACGTCTAACTTGACGTTTTGTTTTAGTGTAGTTCCCCGCTGTGACCACTAGAGGGCAGAACAAAATCAGTTGTACATGGTCTAATGTCAATCGTTCGCTAGCATGATTTCCAGAGCACAAATCAATCATAAAACAACTTCAAATTGTACAGTTCTTCAACAATACTCTTGTTATTTTTTTAAATTAGACTAATGACACAATATAGGCATTTAGAAATACTGACTGTGTGTATTGTCAGCATAAAATATTCGCAGTGTTGCAGTTCCTCGCTGTGACCACAGGAGGGCAGTGACGTTTGTGTTTACACTTTTATAGACGAACAAAGAAAAGGCTTTTTTTTAGTTTATTTATTAAACTACAGAAGTTTGTCATCATCAGGTAACACAACTGTTTTTAATTGACAATTATTGATGTCACACAGTAGTTACGGTCATACATATAAGGTTTTGTGCATATTTTCGCCCGTGTGAGTCCCTATATGTTGAAGTTTAAATTCAGTTTGGAGGCATAACCAACAAGTAATAAACGTGAGCTAGCTAAAGAGTTGCTATAGCCGCTAAGTGAGGGTCTGACCGCGGGGTGCAGCAGCCAGCTGATTTTTGTCTCAGTTGAGGTCTGATAAACAGTAAATTCATCAAACTCAGTTCCTCATATCGCCATTTTCCAAACCTCTGTGACTTTCATATTTTGCACATAGAGCTTCAGTTAGTGTCTGCTAAAATAGGCTAAGAAAAGTAAGCCTTTGAAAATGAATAAATAAAACCCATCCAGCTATATTGATTAATTCATATATTTATTTAGTTGTTTTTATTTTATATTTAAATAAATAATTTATTTATTTTTTCGTTATTATTTAATTGTATAAGCTTGTCTATTAATGTATTTATTTATTTATTCATTTTTTTATTTCAAGATTTATTTCATGATCATAATTATTTATTTCATTTTTATTATTTTTATTTCAAAGGCTTGTTTATTTATGCATTTATTTATGATGTGATTTATTTCATGGCCATAATTATTTATTTCATTATTTTATTATTTCTATTTATTTGTAAACAGTTCTAATGGTCTAAAGATGTACTGGTACAAATTTCATGCTTCTTTCACAAAATGCACAATAGATTTACTTACCCGCCTCACTAAATTACTTTGTCAGTGTAAAAACGTGACAATGTTCTCTTTGTGAAGGTGACCAACTGCTTAGTGCAAAAGTCTACTTCGACAACGTGAAGTATGAAGACGCTCTGAAGATCCTCCAGTGTGCGGAGCCGTATAAGGTCAGCTTCCAGCTGAAGAGGACCATCCCGGGAGCAGAGGTCTGCGTGAGGCCTCGAATTCCCAGTGTGGAGGTCAAAGGTCCCAAAGCCAAGATGGCCAAAATGGTAAGTTACTATCTTCTTAATGTATATGTTGTTCAGTCTCTCAACTTAACTGTGTAGATTTGAATAAAGTGCCATTTACAGGCTGTTATAACCAGATTTGGGGTAAATACCTCATTAAAAGCTCAAATACTTTTTGCGTTTTGTTGCAACTTTCAAATAAAATTTTAACAAAATTCTTCCACTACTTATAAACAAAATAAACATTTAGTTCAATCTTTTAGAACCTCAAATTTGATGTTAACATATTCATAGTTTCCATGAACTTTATTTCATTTGTTAAATAGAACAACCTACACAAAGGTGGAATGTACAGTAGCTAAGTACAGTTATTTATTACAAGTACTGTCGAAAGTATAATTTTCAGCATTCATTAAGCTTTATTCTTCTACTGCCCCACATTTTAGAGGAAAAGATGTACTACTTACCTTACCTGAGATTTAAAATTAAAAACACACAAATATACATATATAATGATTGCACATTTTTATAAATTAAACCTCATAACACTATATTAAGTAGTTAAAATGACACCTACCTTGACAACAGTAAAATAGTCCAATAATATAATTTGAGTATTCTGCATAATGAGTACTTTTATTTTTTAAACTTTAAGTACATTTTGATGCTGATACTTTTAATTTTGCTGAAGTAATGTTTTGAATGCAGGGCTTTTACTTCTGTGGTAGGCTATAAGTAGTTTTAATTAAGGGATCTGAAAACTCCTTCCCGCCAAGGCTCAACAGATACAGCACCATACTCATGGTAGTACTAGATAGTACCACACACATTCCTGTGTGTTTCAGAGTGTGAAGGGCAGCAAGCCATTCAAGGCCAAGAAGAAGAGAGGTGGTCGTTTTGGTCTGAAGAGGCTGAAGGAGAAGCGCAGGGAGGAGCTGGTGATCGAGGGAACGCCGCCAAGGCTGGAGATGAGCGATGTAGATGTGGAGTTTTCTCTCCCCAAATTCAAACAGAGGAGGAGCCCGAAAGTCGAAGCAGAAGGAGCCGGAGGAGCCGTAACCGTGACGAAGGCAAAGAGGAGGATCAGGTTGGCTTTGTTTCTGTGTTTCATGGTCACAATTATCTGCCGTAAAGAGCTTTGTAGAGAAATATTGTGATGGCATAACAGTGTAATACAACAAGCCACCTTGGAATATATCTGTTTTTGTGGCTATATTACAATGTTTTTTCTTTAAATGATTCTCCAGGTTTCCCCACATGAAAACGAAGGCTTACACTGGAGAAGAAGCAGGAGGAAAAGTGGAAACAGGACGCCTGGAGGGGCAGGTGAATATCTCTTCACCTGAGGCGCCTGGAGCTAAAGTGAAAACCAAAGTAAAAGGACATAAATTTGGAATCAACTTCCCGAAGACCAAACACACAAAGTCGGGCTCAGCTTTGGAAACTGGATCTGTGGAGCTGAAGCCGCCGGCAGTGAACATCCAACCGCCATCAGTGGAGTTCAGTTTGTGTGGTGATAAAAGCATGGACGTGGACAAGGGAGGGGTGAAGCTTAACGCGCCTGATGTGGAGTTTGCTCTCCCTTCAGGCAAAGCAGAGGCGTCAATGCCCGCTGTGAAAGGAAAGGCAGAGATCAAACCTCCTAAAATCGACATCAAAGGGGGAGCTGATGTCGACGCAGCTGTGGGGAAAGTTGATGTAGACGTAGGCAAAGGAGACACTAAGCTCAGAATGCCAAAGTTGAAACTGCCCAAAGTTAGACTCTCACGTCATTCAGATGAGATCGACGGTGACATCAAGGTGAAAGCCAAAGGTGTGAAAGTGCCTGACATAACGCCTCCAAAAGTAGAAATCAAAGGAGGTGGTGAGATTCGTCTCCCTGATGCAAATATCAACAAACCAAAGATGGAAGGTGATATCTCAGGAAAAGCTGCAAATATTGAAATGCCTTCTGTTGACATTTCTTTACCAAGACTGAAGGGAAAGACTGACATGGATGTCTCACTCCCAGAATTCAAAGGATCTGGGAAGACTGCAATCAAAATGCCTGCCATTGACATCTCTGTACCTGACGTTGATTTGGAATTAGACACCACACGCAGAATTCCTGATGAGGTGGAGGGCACTTTTAAAGGGCCCAAAATCTCCATGCCAAAGGTTGATATCTCGTTGCCAAAGATGGGATCTTCCAGTGTGGACGTTGAAGGTCCAGAAGGAAAATTCAGTCTGCCTTCTGTCGACATCTCTCTCCCAAAGGTGAAAACAGAGGGTCCAGATGTGGACATGGACTTTTACGTTGGTGGAGATGGGAAGTTCAAAATGCCTGAGTTTGATGTATCTCCTCCAAAAATTAAGTCACCAGAAGGAGAAGGTTTCAAGTTGCCTAAAGTGGACCTGACGCTTCCCAAAGGCAAAGCAGGACCGTCTGATATTGAAGGAGGAGGAAAGTTTCAGTTACCGTCGTTTGACATCTCCCTCCCTAAGATGAAGACAGGTGAGGCTGAGGTCGACATTGGAGGCTCTGGAGGCAAAGGTGGCAAATTTGAAATGCCCACACTTGACATTTCTCTTCCCAAAGGCAAAATGGAAGGAGACATTGAAGTAGAAGGGCATGCTGGGAAGGGAGGGAAATTCAAAATGCCTACCTTTGATGTTTCTCTACCAAAGCTGACACAACCAGAGGGTCACATGAACATTGAGACACCTAAGCTCGAGGCCGGGGGTAAGATCAAGATGCCTGCTCTTGATATATCGATGCCAAAAGGAAAGCTGGAGGGTGACATTGAAATAGAGGGTCCAAATGTTAAAGGAGGGAAGTTCAAAATGCCCTCACTTGACGTCAGACTCCCTAAGATGGGGACATCTGGGGCTGAGGTTGACTTTCAAGGACCTGAGATTAAAGGTGGGAAAGTTGAGATGCCATCAGTGGACATTTCTCTACCAAAAGGTAAATCCAAGGGTGAGGTTGACATCGAGGGAAAGGGAGGCAAGTTTAAAATGCCTACATTTGATGTATCACTCCCAAAGATGAAGATGCCTGAGGGAGAAGTTGTTCTGGAGGGACCTGAAATCAAAGGTGGAAAAATCAAGATGCCCACTGTCGATATCTCTGTTCCCCAAGGAAAGGTAGAGGGAGGAGGCAAAATCAGCATGCCCTCTGCAGACTTTTCTCTGCCAAAAATGAAGCTACCTGAAGGAGACGTGAAGCTAGAATGCCCTGAACTTCCAAGTGTTGACTTTTCACTCCCCAAAACAAATGTGGAGGGAAACCTAGAGCTTGATGGCAGTGGTGGTAGTGGAGCCAAGTTTAAAATGCCAACTTTTGACATCTCCCTCCCGAAGATGAAAACCAAGGAGGGGGAGTTTGACATTGAAGGTCCTGAAGCCAAAGGTGGAAAGTTCCAGATGCCTTCTTTTGGCGTGTCACTACCAAAGATCAAAACAAAAGGAGGTGACATTGATATTGAAGGTCCTGAGTTAAAGGCAGATTTAGACCTAAAGGGAAGTGAGATAAAAGGGGAAATAAACATGCCTACAGTTGACATCTCTCTTCCAAAAGGAAAAGCAGAGGCTAAGATAGATGTTGAGGGTCCCACAGGAAAAGGAGGCAAGTTTAAAATGCCTACATTTGATGTATCACCACCAAAAGTGAAGATGCCTGAGGGAGACATTGGCCTTAAAGGACCATCGGTTGATATTTCTCTTCCTAAAGGGAAAGTAGAGGGTGACAAAGGTAAAGGAGGACATTTTCATATGCCCTCAATTGATGTTTCTCTCCCTAAAATAAAATCAAAGCAAGGTGACATCAACATCAAAGGACCAGAAATCAAAGGTGGAGAAGTTAAAATGCCAACTATTGACATTTCACCCCCTCAAGGAACATTAGAAGGGGACATCATTGTCGAGGGCAAAGGAAAAGGAGGCAAATTTAATATGCCGTCTGTAGATCTCCCTACGGTAAAATTGCCTCAAGGAGATGTGAATCTTCAAGGGCCGAAAGTTAAAGGTTGGAAATATGAAATGCCAAAAATCGATCTCTCGCTTCCTAGAGGAAAAGCACAAGGAGACATTAATATCGACATTCATTCTGGAAAAGATGGGAATATAGAAATACCATCCATTGAAGTTGGACTTCCTAAAGGACAAGTCAAAGGTCCTGAGCTAAAGGGAGGAAAAATCAACATGCCAGACATTGACCTGTCACTTCCCAAAGGAAAAGCTGATGCCAGTATTGAGGGCCCTCAGGTAAAAGGAGGCAAATTCAAAATGCCAAAATTTGATGTTTCACTTCCAAAGATGAACCTGCCAGAAGGCAATGTCAAACTGGAGGGACCAGAGGTGAAAGGAAAAATGGAAATGCCAACGGTTGATATTTCACTTCCGAAAGGAAAGCTAGTGGGAGATGTTGACATTGAAGGACAAGGGGGTAAAGGAGGCAAGTTTCACATGCCTTCAATAGATGTCAATCTTCCTAAAATCAAAACAAAGGGAGTTGATGTTGATATTCAAGGACCTGAAGTCAAAGCTGACATGTCACTTCCTAAAATTAAGTCTCCAGAGGTAGACATCAACCTTGAGGGTCCTGATATTAAAGGAGGAAAGTTTAACTTGCCAACTGTTGACATTTCACTCCCCAAAGGAAAAGTTGAGGGTGACCTTGATGTTGAGGGTCCTGAACTGAAGGGTGGTAAATTTAAAATGCCAAAGTTTGATGTGTCTTTGCCAAAAGTGAGTCTCCCTGAGGGCGATGTCCAATTTAAAGGTCCAGACATCAAGGGAGGGAAAATTGAGATGCCAGATATTGACCTGTCACTCCCCAAAGGAAAAGCAAAAGGAGAAATTGAAGTTGAAGGACATGCTGGAAAGGGAGGCAAGTTCCATTTACCCTCTGTTGACATTTCTCTTCCTAAAATGAAAGCTAAGGGGCCAGAAGTCAACATAGAAGGTCCTGAACTTAAGGGAGGAAAAATACACATGCCAGAAGGCAATGTTGAAATGCCTACAATTGATATTTCACTCCCAAAAGGAAAGGTAACGGGAGATGTTGACATTGATAGACATGTCGGTAAAGGAGGCAAATTTCATTTGCCTTCGGTTAATATTTCTCTTCCAAAAATAAAAGCAAAAGGAGTTGATGTTGATATTGAAGGACCTGAACTTAAAGGTGACATTTCACTCCCCAAAGGAAAAATTGAGGGTCCTGAGGTGAAGGGGGATACATTAAAAATGCCCAAATTTGACATCTCATTGCCAAAGGTGAATCTTCCAGAGGGTGATGTCAAGTTAAAAGGTCCTGACATCAAGGGAGGGAAGATTGAGATGCCAGACATTGATATTTCACTCCCCAAAGGAAAAGCAGGAGGAGAAATTGATATCGAAGGACATGCTGGCAAGGGAGGCAAGTTCCAGCTGCCCTCTGTTGACATCTATCTTCCTAAAATGAAAGCCAAGGGGCCAGAGATAAATATTGAAGGCCCTGAAGTTAAAGGTGGAAAGCTTAACATGCCCTCACTTGATGTTTCTCTGCCCAAAATAAAATCTCCGGATGTTGATATCAGCCTTGAGGGTCCTGATATTAAAGGAGGAAAGGCCAACGTCCCCACTGTTGGCATTTCACTTCCCAAAGGAAAAGTTGAGGGTGACATAAATGTTGAAGGCCCTGAGTTGAAAGGAGGAAAATTCAAAATGCCGAAATTTGATGTATCTCTACCAAAAGTGAGTCTCCCAAAGATTGACGCCAATGTTGAAGGACCAGATATGAAAGGAAAAATTGAAATGCCAACTGTTGACATTTCGCTTCCTAAAGGAAAAGCAGATGTGGATATTGATATTGATGGGCACGGTGGTAAAGGAGGCAAGTTTCACATGCCCTCACTTGATATCTCTCTTCCAAAAATCAAAACAAAGGGAGTTGATGTTGATATTCAAGGACCTGAAGTCAAAGCTGACATGTCACTTCCTAAAATTAAGTCTCCAGAGGTAGACATCAACCTTGAGGGTCCTGATATTAAAGGAGGAAAGTTTAACTTGCCAACTGTTGACATTTCACTCCCCAAAGGAAACCTTGATGTTGAGGGTCCTGAACTGAAGGGTGGTCAATTTAAAATGCCAAAGTTTGATGTGTCTTTGCCAAAAGTGAGTCTCCCTGAGGGCGATGTCCAATTTAAAGGTCCAGACATCAAGGCAGGGAAAATTGAGATGCCAGATATTGACCTGTCACTCCCAAAAGGAAAGGCAAAAGGAGAAATTGAAATTGAAGGACATGCTGGAAAAGGAGGCAAGTTCCATATGCCCTCTGTTAATATTGCTCTTCCGAAAATGAAAGCTAAGGGACCAGAAGTCAACATAGAATGTCCTGAACTTAAAGGAGGAAAAATACACATGCCAGATATTGACCTTTCACTCCCTAAAGGAGATGCTGACCTCAGTGTTGAGGGTCTTGAGGTAAAAGGAGGCAAATTCAAAATGCCCAAATTTGATGTTTCACTTCCAAAGATGAACCTGCCAGAGGGCGATATCAAAGTGGAAGGACCAGAAATGAAGGGAAGAGACATTGTAATGCCAGCTGTTGACATTTCAGTTCCGGTGGGAAAAGTGGAGGGAGATGTCAAAATTGAAGGACCATCTGGAAAGGGAAAGTTTGAAGTGCCAAAGGTTGACCCCCTCGGTAAAAAAGGTGGTGGGCTCCACATGCCAACTCTTGACATAGATCTCCCCAAATTTGATCTTGATCTGAGCTTTCCATCTGGTCTGAAAGACAAAAGCCTCAAAGTGGACACCAGTGGTCCTGAAGCATCAGGAGATTTGAAGATGTCTGGTTTCAAAGGAGATATTGAGCCACCCAAGGTGACAACCAAGGGTGCCAAAATCGAGAAACACGGTGTAGAAGTTCCAGGTGCATCCCTCAAACTTCCCACTGTCAAACTACCAACAGTCGACATCTCAGCTCCTAAGGTGGACCTAGACTTTGGCATCACCAAACCTAAAGGTGATGATGTGGAAATAGAGCTTCTGAAAGCAGAGGGAGGAAGGCCTTCTTCAGGGGGAAGCTTTGATCTACCTGATGTCTCCCTCAAAGTCCCCAGTTTTACTCTTCCCAGGTTTGGTGGAAAGTCCAAGAGTGGTGATTGGGAAATATCTGGCCCTAAGGGAGATGCTTCCCTCAGCCCTCCACATGTGGAAGGAGAAATTAGGGCACCATCAGTAGAGTTTGATGGGGATGGAAAAGTCAAGGTGAAAAAACCTAAATTCAAATTTCCCTCATTTGGTATATCCAAAAAGCAAACTGATGTATCTGTAGCTTGTCCTGATGTGGATGTTAAAGCGAAAAAAGGGAAAATTGGTATTTCTAAGCCAGAAATCAATGTTGAGAGCCCAGACGATAAATCAAAATACAAACTAAGATTCCCCAAGTTTAAAATATCATCACCAAAAGGTCAACTCCCAGAGGGAGAGGTTAAGGCTCATATGGGGGCAGATGTTGAAGGAAAAAGTGGCTTCCATGCACCGGACATCACTGTCAAACTACCAAAGTTCTCCATGCCAGGATTTGGCTCTAAAGAAACTATAGATAAGCCAAAAGGTCACCTTGAGTCTAAGTCCAAGGTCAAGATGCCCTCTGTCGAGCTGTCACTACCAGCTGCTACAACACCAGAGACTGAGGTTCTTCTCCCTAAAGCAGAGGTAGATGTATCAGAGGCTGATATCAGAGGTTATGAGGGAAACCTCAGAATTCCCAAAATGCCAACAATTGATGTTACCATTCCCAAAATAGACCTGGATGTGTCCCTGCCAAAAATAAAGTCCCCAAAGATTGAAGGACCAGAAGTGGAACTAAAAGGAGGTGAAGGGAAATTCAAAATGCCTCACATGAAAATGCCAGATATTGACATTTCTCTGCCCAAAGGAAAGATCAAAGGTCCAGATGTAGACATCTCTGTGCCCAAAGGACAGATTGAAGGTCCAGACGTTGAAATGGAGGGAGGTACTGGCGGAAAATTCAAAA
>CAFUXE010000376.1:208059-220976 GCA_903364295.1 Serranus cabrilla | reverse complement strand
AAAACCTGCAGTCAGTGTGGACGGAGAGCACAGAGGAGGGAAAGTCAGGAAGAGCACGAGGGAGGCGCCTCAAACAGGGAGGTGAAAGGAATGAGGAAGGAGAGGCAAAAGAATGAGGAGGAGGAAAAGGGAGGCCTCTGCGGGTTGGAGTCATCTAACTCTGTTTTGGCTGTACCAAACCCTGACCCAGAATCTAACCAGGTTCACCCAGAATCCCACAGCGGCTGTGATGCTGACGAGATCAGAGAAACTGAAAGCAACGAGGAGATGAAGACACAAACCTCTCACAGCAAGGACAGTTATTCAGAGAGACAGGAGGATACAAACCCTGAGGTTAGTGAAATACAAACTGGAAACAATGATTTAATTCATGACCACTCCGGACAGGCCACTGATGGCTTTGCATCGAGACAGAACAGAGATTTCGATGACAGAAGTGAAAACCCCCGTGAAGAAATAGCAGCTAATGTGAATGGATTTTCTGATCACGTGGAGGCAGATCAAGAATCAGAGAAAGACATGGAGAGAGTGGGAGATGAAGGGGGGGAAGGGAGAATCAATCAGACTCCCGCTGAATGCTTCGAGGACGTCTCTGTCTCCACCTGCCCAGCCTCCATCAGCACTGCAGGCTCCCCTGAGCCCTCCGCTCCTGTAGAGGGCAGCACCTGCAAAGCTAACCATGAGACTTGTGGTGTTAGGAGAGAGCAAGAGAGCAGCAGAGAAGCTCACCCAGAGGACAGCCAACCAGGGGTAGCAGACCCAAGGATCATGGGTAAAGAAGAGCTGGATGTGAGCACATTTGAGCAACAACAGCAGAATTGTGTGGCTGATGAGAACAACACTGTGAATGAGAATAAAAACAGAAAACCTCAGTTTTTCTATGAAGATGTGGAAAACAGCAGCGAGCTGGAGGAGAGAGAAGCTTCATGTTCCCCTCTCAGACACAGAGATCCGTCCGTCTCCGAGGCAGACAGCAGGACCGTAACAGGAAACGACGGCAACTGTAGTTCAACTGAGCTTAATGGAGCAGAGCGGGGAGATGAGCTGGCATGGGAGAATAGAGAAGAGGTTTCACAGGGAGAGGATACAGAGGAAAGAGTGAATCCTGAGGAAGAGGATGAAGATGGGGAGATTCTGAGGAGGGAGTGCACCTGCAACGGGCCGGACGAACAACACACTAAGGATGACAAAACTGACATACAGGAGGGAGTTTATGAAGAAGAAACGAGAAACTGCACACTCGAAGATAACTGGAGGTTAGAGGAGTCTGCAGACGTTGAAAACACTTGTGGACAAACAAGCGTCTCCACTGTTGAAGCAAATGAAGAAATAAGCACTGACGTCAATAATGTTGCCCGTGCTGATCCCTCCACCTCTCCTGCACTCTCCCTGGCTAATCCTGCCCTCTCTTTGCACCCACTGGGATCCTGTCTGGAGGCTGGAAAGGAGCAGGAGGAGGAGGGGGAGGAGGAAGGGGTTGGAGTGCTGGCAGGAGACGGAAAAGGAGGCCAGGAAGGGAAGAGGAGACAACTGGAGGAGCAGGGTGAGGAGGAGAGGGGCTCCACCGTGGCGGGGAGGAACGAGGAGGAGGAGAAGGAGGAAGATGAGTTTGGAGTATTCATGCAGGCGGAGGGAGAGCCGGCCTGGAGCGAGGGACACACCATGTCTGCCTCAGTGCCTTGTGGGAACAGAGAAAGTGTTGGTGAGTCTCACGGTTGTTAGTTTGTCGTTTTCTGTCTCTTTCTATGTCTTCTGGGTGGCATTTCCCTCCCTCCCTCTTTTTCTCTTTTGTCTCTTGCCCCTTTGGGAGTTTTAGTAGCTTTGCCTTTCAGACGTGGGACACAGAGTATTTTGGTTGAAGGCAACAATGCTGACATTAAAAGGCTTCAGAAGTAGAGCAGCAGTCAGAAATGTACAGATTTAGAGACAAAAATATCCGTACTTTCACAGTCGTTCAGAGTATTAGTGCATTTTTAACCTTTTGTACAGTTTCAGGAATGCATACACACACACACTCTCTGTTTTAAAGGGCCATGCCATAATCCCACACACTCTATGTCAACAGTAATCATCCTGCAAACGAAGCTGTGTGTTAGAGACACAAATGTATTTGTCATGTTGTTATCGTGTCGTTTTAAATCAATCTGCACTTAAACTGCTTTTGATGCAGTTATGATGTAACACCGACAAACAATACTGCAGACTTGGAGGAGCTATTTTAGACGCTCCTTGTTCCGGAAGTAAGAGTCCCATTCATTTTTACCATCAACAATGTGATGTGACTCACAGTTAGAGCGACTAACTCTCCCGGTTAAATCATGATACAAAAGATGAACAGCTGAATGAGAAATTATTTGGTTTCGTTGATAGAAAATTGGAGCTTCAAGTCCTTGGTTATGAAGGAAAGATTTCTAAAATGAAAAGAATATAAGATAAACCTTTAAGATCATTAAATTAACCCATTAAACCACATGTTATTGTAAACTAACAAACACTCTGGTATGGTCCTTTAAAGCAAAAGTACTAAATAATAAATGTGCTAATAAATAATGATGTCAGACTCCACAGCGCTCTGAGCAAGAATGCCAACTAAAAGACTAAAAATTAATCTGACAGTATGAATCAGTTCTTATATAGTCAACACACTCCCAACGCAGACACACATGTAGTTGTGTGTGTGTATGTGTGTGTGTGTGTGGCGTCTTCGAGTCTTTGTGCCTTTTTGTTTTTCTGTGTTAATCAGTCCTTATGCTCCCTCATTACGCTCCCTTTAGCTAATCACCTAAGCCTGGTTTCCACTGTGGAGCCGAACGAGGCTAAGCCGGGGTTTACTCCTGATTTATTTCTTCTCAGTTTAACCACTGAGAAATATTTCTGTGGTTAGATAACACAGTGCTGAAGAGTTATCAGTAGAAGATGTTGTCTGGTTTCAGGATTGGAGATGTTTCCATCCACAAAACACAATATCAACAGTTTTCATCTGGTTGAAAGTAGTTCACATGACAAACATATATGCACTGTATCAAGGTGAAGGCCTCAATATTGTTTTGTAATTTAGTTGAACCAGACTAATAGAGCCTGAAGTGTCTGACAGACTGTGTGCAATTTAGCCCATTGCTGAGCCGCCACCACTGCCACGAAGAGGATCAGTAGGTGGGAGGGGGAGAGATGCACGTCATGTTTATATACTAGAAAGTTCATATTTGATGAGGTGAGACGCGGTAAAGTTAGACACTGTTTACACTTGTTTTTTAAATGCGTCTTGGGCACTAAATACAAGTTTAAACCGGGTCCAAGATGCCTTTGGTTGAGGTGGTTTAGAGCGCATTTGACCATATATGTTTTCTCAGTGTAAACGCCCATGCTTCCTGAAGCTTCTCCTACAGTATGTAACAGGAAAATATATCATCAATGCAGGCCTGTGGTGGTCAGAGCGCCAACGGTCCAAAAAAATGGAGAGAAGCACTGATGAAGGTGGTTGGAGTGCAAATAAAACCTGATGTCTAATCTCAATTTGAGCAAAAGATTCAGTCCAAAAACAATTTGATGACTCGTAAGCAGGCCGTTAACAACTCAAGTTGTTTTTGTTATCTGACGTAATAAATGTGCGTAAGGCAATTTAAAAAATAAGTTGATCAATTACACTTTTGATCTTGTGATAAACATGGAGTGAGGTTTCTTGGGTTGGTAAGACCCATTTTGCCCTGCAGTGGAAGTGACTCCAGTCTGTCCTGACCTGAATTCCTACCCAATCTCTCGTTCTCGTTACAAAGTATTAATCATTCAGAGTTGGGTTAAGAGAGGGGGGAGGAGGCAAACAGGGCCTGGGACTCCTGTTCGCCTGAGGTTCTGGGGCAACGGGTGACAGAGAATGTCACATATAGATCATTAATACTTCTGATTGATTCAGTGTATCATGCAACGTCTGAGCAGTAAAGGGAAGGTATGAAGGCAGAAGGCATTAAAGGGAGACAAATATTCAGTGAAATAACAGGTACAGTTCAAACACACAAATATTCACTCAGTTGTTTGCTTGTAACAAGGTGATTAAAAGGTCTTATTGGTGCACCGAATCCACGTTGTACCTTCCTAAAACTAGTCTCTCAGTTTTAATAGCATCAGATTGAAACTAAATAGCGTTTCATTTATGTAGCACCAAAAAAGTTTGGTTTTTTTTGCGACAAAGTGCTTCACACAGGCAAAATGTATATACACATATAAGCCAAACAGCATTCATTATACATGCAATAAAATTGCATAAAGTTGAGGTCTAGTCTACTTTATGCAAGAACAGCCTGGTGAACGCAGTACTGTCAGTTTGAACATAAAATATATTGTCTTTGTATAGTTTTCAAAAATGAATGTATGTCCTAAAGTATTAGCCAGTGATGTCATTCTGTTTCATTTATGTTTTAGACAACATCATATGAGTGTCGATGAAATTACATTTCTAGGTAACCAAAATGTTACAATTAACTTTCATGAACTGAAGACAGAAAGGATTAAAGGCAAAAAAACATAAATGTACACAGTGTGACATGGTAATGATTTGTCAATAACAAGGTAGGCTGGCTCTGTTTTATCTGATATTTTACTCTAAATGGGATAAAAACTTACAAAGTGAACATCATGCTGTATTGAAAAAGAATTGAAACTAGCAGTTGAGAGATATTACTGAGGTAATAATTAAGTGAGAAGTAGCTGATATTTCTGTTGACTTCCATACAAACAGAGTCGCCCCCTGCTGGCCATTAGAAAGAAAGCAGGTTTAAGACATCTGCACATCGGCTTCATGTTTCAGACCTGCAGGTTGCTGATTGGTCGTTGCACATCGAACCCCCTCAGTGTAACATAGGTTTAGCTGGTCGTTCATCCAGGTCATCTGAATGAGGACAGAGCTGTTTGGAAACACAACACTACAGAGACTGTAGACTGTTATATTAACTGTGTTTGTGTCTAAAAACAGCACTTGGAAACCACGCCATCACCGGAGAGTCGACCCACTGGACCCCAGGCTGGACGGACGGCTCGTTCCACCAATCAGACGACGCCTGGACGGCCTTTCCTCAGGATTCGTCAGATGAAGGTCGAGAGGTGTCAGCGGGACAGTGGTGGCCGACCAGCGCTGTGGAGGAGAACAGAGACAGCCTCTCTGCCAGCCAGAATCTGGTACAGTTTTTTGTGCACTCAGCTTATTTGAAATGGCTTCCAAAAAAACATAAAGTAAAAATTCACCCTCAGATCCAGACTGATAAAAAACTACAAAAAATGGAAATATGTGTTGTCAAATCTACTGTGTGGAAAACACGGCAAGTGACCCGACTGCCTGTTTTATATTTTTCATTCTAAGCACCTCAAATCTTTGCAAGAATGCAATGAATGCCTCAAGTTGATAACACAGAGAGTTGATAACTCTTAAAACAAGCCTTTCCACTTCCACAGTTTGGGCACTGACATATAAAACCAAGACAAATGTTAGAATCCACAGTTCGTTGATTGGAAGCCCAAGAGAAAAGAAAAGCTGCCTTTTATTACTGGTTGATGTAAAGTAAATCAGTGCTGGGCTCAGGGTGACAGAGGTCATCAGGACCTGGATCAGAGTGAGCCAGCAGGACAATTTTTAAGTGTTGCTAAAGTATTTCAAGGTATTTAAAACAGAAACTAAAATTGGAAAGGAATACATTATGAACGACATTTCAGTGCATCTGTTCAGTGATCAGTGATGGAATAAGTTTTAGAAGAAACCAACACTGATCATTTTGGCCCTTAGCTGGCCTTGTGTTGTTAAAAAAGCTTCTCCCCTCAGGCTCAGTTTGAGTCTGGACTGTATTTTCTGAAATATGAGTCAGACCAAATAGTTTGCAATTATTGATATTGAGAGTCAGACTGAAAATCAAAGGGAGCCGGTGGTAACCGCAGATCTCCAGGGCAGCTGTTGCTGGAGGCAGATTGCTTCTGAACCCAAAGTAAAAATGTTCCAGAATAAAATATTGCTTCAAGATTGCTTTAATAAAACAGGTGCATCTCAGAGACAGCAGAGCTGCTTTCATCTGTGTTTAATATGACCTCCACCACCCAAAGAATATCACCCACAAACAACAAACATTTTATGCATCTATGCGAAGATACTTGAGCTTGAGTTTCTGAGCTCATTTTAAAAATATTTTTGCCACTAACACAAGGCTGTACTCTCTTCACTTAACCTCCCGCTGAGGGCTAAATGTGTTGACGCAGGCTGGCTGCTGGCTGCAAAGCCCCCGAGGCTCCTAAACTAAATCAATAACAACTATAAACACACAGTATATGGAATTTTTTCTGTTTGTAAATCCAGGCCACATTTATCAGGGCAGTTTTACCCCAAAGGACAGCTGCACTGTGCTTTCCCCACAATGGGTCTGAAATAAACAGCTCATGAATTATTTCACTCAATATCTATTTTATTTAGGTTTTGGTGCATCATTTAACCCATTTGTGTCCAAAGACTAAACTATCTCTTTTGTAGGGGTGCCTTTTTCCCCTGTAGCAGAATGAAAATGATCACAGCCAAACTGTTGTTATTATCTGATTACTGTTACACTGTTTTCCTTTGGATTTGGATTATTGCAGAAATTAAACTCTGAACTGTGCAAAACAAACATTTAGGCTATTTACACATTTTGTTCTGCAACATGATCTTCACAAATAAACACCACTTTTATGACTTTTGAAGTGTAAATGCAATCGCTAGGAGTAAAAGACATTAGGCTATAAATTAACTACACCATGGTCGTTTATAGCATTTAGCCTCTTGTTAGCAACCCACTGAAAAGTTTAAAATTCATGAGGGACATATTTACTGAAGTATTTTATTTTGTAGAACTAAACATGAAAATCGCTCAAAGTTGTGTTATAAACAGCTTATTTCAGGCATCTATTGACTGAAATGAGGGAACTGAATATGCTAAAATGCTAACTCATTTCCAGGTTTTCAGACCCTCTGTTTAATGCTAATTAGCTTGTAGCATGACTGTAAAGTCATAGACACATTAATCGTGAAACACCTTGATCTGAATGTTTGAAAATATCACTGGAAACAAAATGTGTAAAAAAAAAAATGGAGCCCAAACTAGGACCTCCTCGTTCAGAAATAATTATGAGCCTTGCTGTCCCGTTTTTTCAGTTTCCTGCACCATTACCATGGAAACAGCTCGTCCTGACATAGCCCTGGGAGCTGGGTGACTGTTTTTAGGCTTAAAATTAGTCAATTTTTTTGTGTATGTAACTCACATTAGACCCATCTAAGCTCTCTGTGCTTTTCTTCTTTAAAAAATGAAAGAAAAAAAGCAGCCGGCACTGCAGGAAGAGTCTCCCAGCGGACGTTCAACTCTGTAAAAAGATGCAGATGAAAAACGAGCTCTGCCCAGAGCTGCAGTGAAGGAGAGTGTTTGGAGAAAACTGCTTTCAAATGAGTTATTTCATGTGCTTATATCGCCATGAAAAGGCCTTTAAGAAAATCAAGTCTTAACTTCGTATGTGATGAACTGAAGAGGAATAAAACTCTCTGATGTCGTACTAACTAATGAGGTGTTTTTGTCTCTCCTAGGCGTCTGTCTTTGCCGAAGCTTTCCCCTCGCTGCCTGGTTTGTCCTCAGCTGACCCATGTGACCACGATACTGTTCCCACATTGACCCAGCTCCTCCGGGGCAGAGCCGGCCAGGACCAGGGGTAGGTAAACCGTCTCGACTGAGCCCACTGTATGTCGAATCATTTAGATTTACTGTTTATCAGTCGATCTGCTGCTGTGTTTACTGGCCGTGTTGACACATTCCTCTGATTTGTAATAGGATGTATCCGAGCCCACAGAAAGATCCTGCGTGATGTGTTCATAATCAGCTTTAGGGAAACGACACGGAGGATTCTTTCCCGTCGGAAGCTCAAATTTACTGCAAATCTGACAGGACTTGAACACAGCAAGTTAAACTGCAAATTGTAACAGCTGAGCAGATTAAGAATAATTAGAATAGAGACAAATCTGTTTTCTAATGTGAGATATTTGATCATGAATCCAGTCAAGAATACAACTTGTGTTTATGTTCAGAATAACACAGAAGCAGGAGACTGATGTTTAAAAGTGGGTATTTTCTCACACAGTTTAGATGTTATTTGGTCAGTTAATAATACACAAATAACTTGGGGAAAGAGAAAATAAAAAAACAAAGGGATAACAAAGAAATAGCAATTACTCCCAGCAAAACAATGCAACTTTTTTACAGGCAGAAACTCTTGTTGCACCTACAAAACACAATCATCAAAAGAAACATCAACCGTGCAAACAAGCCATTCTGATCATACATTTTTCCTTTTTTGTGAATATTTAAATGTTTTTACCTTCCAAAATGACAACACACTTTGTCACTGCAACTGATCCATACATTTAATAGAAAAACATGCACACAAATAAAATAAAAAATAATTTTAACACCAAATAATTTAAAAATCCAATTATTAAACTTTGTTGTATTGGCATCAGCATGGTTTGATTTGTGTGTTTCGAGAGTGTGAGTCAAGAGTTGTGGAGTGGAGAACCAGGAGTTTATGGAAAGTAGCAAATTGTGGCCACCAGGTGGTTGATGTGGTGAACTGCACGATGGTGTTCGACCTCAGAAAACAGAACATGAATTGTGTTTATGAACGATTGTCACAAGTGTCTTTGATGCACAGGAGGTGTTTTTGAAATACTGATTATTCCTAATCAGAATAACATTTATTGTATTCAATTTTGAGATACTTTTTTAACATTTGATTTTCTTTAACTTTAAATATAATTCAGCTGAAAAACAAATAAAGAATCAATCAAATAAATTCGATCAAAACTTTAGTCATGCACTGACATATCTACTGAAAACTCTTTGTAAACTATAAAAAACTAAAGTACAGTCAGTAACTCAGTGAAAAGGGGGGACACCTTAAAGGTAATGGTGCGAAAGATTAATAACACAAGACAAAAGGAGAAAATGTAAATTGTAACTGTCATCGTGTGAGAAAAACTACATTTATTCCTTGTGTGTTGTTCGTGTTTGACCCTGCAGGCTGTTGGACAGTTTCCATGACTTGAACAAAATGATTTGCCAGAGATACAAGAGAGCGAATGGCGTGTCTCGTGACCTGCTGCTGAGGACTTTACACCTGGAGCAGTCGCACACAGTGAGTGCAGAAAACACAAAGTGTGATCGATCACTTGGTTTCCATCATGCTGACGTGTCTCACTGTTTGACATTCTGTTAGAAATGTGATGTTGCAGTAAATGATCTCTCTCGAGACACACACTCGCACTTAATTTCATGCAGAGGAATTAGCTCAGAGCGTTTAGTGTTCACTTTCCATTTGTTAGGCTTCAGGGTTGTTGAATTGAATTTGTCAGCGCAGCTCTAACAGCATGTAAAATGACCTGATAGCGCCGACTGACTGATGAAAGCTGCAGCTCCATTCAAATGAAGTGACCGCCGTTATATGCAAAACATTCGTGGCACTTCACAGTCGCTGATAAATGAAGGGACGAGACAGGCTGGTCTCACGGTTCAACCCAACAATGTGAGAAAACTACAAAGCCCCTGATGTCTGATTTACTGCTCCACTATCTTTGCTATAGGGTTTTTATTGTCATGTTATTGTTATGTTTTTATTGAGAGAACTGGGTGTCACCCAAACATCCACTAGCTGTTAGTTTGTTTCTTTATGAGAAACTACTGAACTGGATTTTGTCTACAGCATTCCAGTCTAACATCCTAATGAAAAATAGGATATATTTTACACAGGCTCAGGTCCTGCTCACAGTCATATAGTATATATATACACATGCATACATACTTTGCGAACAAGTCGAGAAAGTCCTTCAGCCAGTTCCGTTTACTTGTCTGTATATTTTCCAAAATGTCTTCTGTCTAAAGGCCTCCACAATGAGCATGGGCTGTAGTCAGTTATTTCATGTCATTCCATTATTTAATTATATACATCCCATTATGCAGGACAGGACATTGAGGAATATTTACATTTATTATCTCCTGTAAAGTCTAGAGTTGCTCTAATTCTTAATTCTAATTTTAAAAATTCTAAAATTAAAATTAGTAACTGTAATTTAGTGAGATATTTTTTCACAGAAACTGTGATTGGATAAAATTGGTAACTTTTGATAAATTCTTAAGCTAAATAAATGTAATGAAATGTAAGAAGAGTTTGATGAATAATTTAATCAACTCATCACTTCAGCACACATAGAGCTACTCTCTGGGTTGTGTTGCTGAAGTTTGTAGATGTGAATCGTATTTTTATCTCTGCAGGAAAGCAGACCTGCTCCCTGGACAGCCAGTCGCCGTCTGTCCCCCGGCCTCCCCTCGGCCAATCAGCACGCTCAGAACGCTGCCGCCAAGCGACGGCTGTCATATGACTACAACAGAAACATCATGGAGTAACTGTGCGGGCTCAGCTCTGCTTGGACTGTGATTCATCAACGTTTTCCTGAAGAGCTGCAGGTTTTAGCCCCGGCAGGGCAGAACGGACCAACAGCATCTGGACTGACAACACGTGGACTGTCTGCTCGTCCAACACTGACTGACCTTTGGCCCTTTGCACACTCCCTGGTTATTAAGCCTGAGCCAGCGAGAAGATGTAACTTTGATGAAAACTGAGAGAAAGCTGTGTTTGAGAAGTTTTCTGCTCCAGCTCCTGTTGATGTTTTCCATTACACACGTGTCACCTTGTTCACCACCTCCACATTTAATTTTCCTTTTCAACCCTGATAACAGCAGGTTGTCAAAGATTGTTTGGAGCGTGATGACCTGTAGTTACAAGGTGCTCATCATCATGTTGGAGGAAGAGTCACGAACATTATAAAGTCATCACGTCAGCCCTGAAATTCTCCTTCCTGTTCTTTCATTATTTGACAGAAATTATACCTAAATAGAAATATTTTTCTCCTTTGGAAGAACTTGTCTTGACATTTGAATTAAATCTCAACAGGATGAGCCAAACAGAATCTTCACTTGAAAGGACTGAATAAATTTCACATCATTCATGCTTTTGGAAGTTAAGCATGCTTGGTTAAATAGCCTTTTGATTTGGGCGGACATTTCTTCCCCTTCTCTTCTCCTTCTCTTATCTTTTGCCTTTTGCAAAAAAACAAAAAGAAAAAAAAAAGATAGTTTTCTTACCCAGGATATTGTCTCTTTAGCTCCACGATTGAGATTGTTTCTTCCTCTGGAGCAGTTCTGCCAGAAAGGCTGCAGAACTGATCAACCCAGAAAAAATGTTGGCTTTGTATATTTCTGGAAACTAAAGATGTTGAATGTTGAATTCTACATTTATGAACCAGAAATATGTTGCATATGAACGTTTCTGAACCACTGGAACCCATTCATGTGATGATAACTGCTGTTACACTGCAAACGTGATAATCACTGTTTTAAAGACGCTATTTTACACACTGAAAATACTATAAAAACACTTTGATTAAGGTTAGGTGAAAATAACAGGGTTAGGCCTAGAAAATACTGATTAAAGTCACAATTTCCAACAACAGTTAACAAAAAAATGACTGTGAGACAACACACCCAACAATGGGCGATTGGGACGGTCCTCCCACCTCCTCTCCCTCCCTTTTCTCCCCCCTCCTTCCCCACTCACACATGCTTTCTACGTCACCAGACAAAGTGGTTACAGATTAACGTATCTGTGGTTTGCAGAAATGTACAATGCCAACATTTTTTGCTGGCGACTGGACTGAACTGATTGAAATAAGTTAGTGAAATAGATAATATAGCACTGAACTATTTGGCCGTTAAAAACAACAAATACATAATAATTGATATTTGTCACATTAGCATTGAATCACACACTGTGAAGGCGGTATATAGGAAGTCTGTATCCTTCAGTGCCAAGTACATTAGCGTTTCTTATGGTTATATTTAGTTATAGTTATATTCACAAATACAGCGACATGAAGCTTCTCTCAGTAAAGATGTTTTTGTTTTGTTAGAGAAAAAACTCAATAGCAAAATGCTCCTTTGTTGCAGACACTCCATTATCATGCTGTCTTGACCTTGTAGCTGCGGGAAATCTTCATTCAGACATTCTTGACAGCTCAACTCTACAACAGAAAGCTGTGCAGTGTAAACAGCTGTATGGACACAACATATCTCTACAGATGTCGAACATCAGCTGGATTCATGCAAATGGCAAAGCTCATGCCTCTCCCTTTGTTGTTTCTGAATGATAGAAGTAACAGAAAACCATGTGATCCCACTGGAGAACAAAGTAAAGCATTATTTTTACTTGCAGAGCACTGAAGATGGGTCCAGGTGATACATTTACTTTTACATTTTGCGAAGCGATGCATGTGCTTTCATTGTGTATTTGCGACAGAAAAAGCCAGTGACACTAATGACTCTTACAATTCTTTTGGTTTCTCAGAGAAACAAGTTTGTCTTCCAGTTAGTGCCAACAGGAACACCAATGAAAGTGCCAATGTTTACGAGGTAACAGAAGCGAAGCAGACACATTCAGGAGGAAATTTCGCCTCTTGTTTCTCAGACACACTGAAGTGGACTCAAACACAGATTTTGGCATGTGATGTTTTCTCCTTTGTTTTCCTGTCTGGCTCCCGTCTGCCTCTCTCTCTCTCTGTTTCAGTACACTCACAGTTGAGTCCACTTCACGGGCAAAACTTGAATCTAGCTGCCAATCAAAACAATGTTTTTATGAAAATATTGTTCACATCATGACATGTCAACGATGCACTGTACATTTTTTTAATTTAAACATACTATTACATATTATCACCTCAGAAGGTTTATTTCGCTCTACGTTGTATATTTCACCTGTCAATCATTTGTGATGATATTCAGAAACAATCGTGTGTGTGTGTGTGTGTGTGTGTGTGGGTG
>CAFUXE010000376.1:189916-208034 GCA_903364295.1 Serranus cabrilla | reverse complement strand
GTGTGTGTGTGTGTGTGTGTGTGTCTCTGCCATTTGTACAAACTACAAATTGCTGAAAAAGAAAAAGATGAATATTTTCTGATCTGTTCAAATGAGGAAGAAGGAGTTGTCGCCTTGTTAACTGACGTAATAAAACAATACTGTGTGATGGCCGACTGATTCCGTGTGACATTCAGAAGTTTGTGACGTGTTTAAAGGGACAGTACACCCCAAAAACACCTGTAGGGCTTTTTATCTTTATAGATTGATTTGGTGTGAGTTGCCGATCAGCAGTAGAGATGTCTGACTTCTCTGGAATATAAAGGGGCTAAATGACTTCGCTTGTGGTGATCAAAGTGCCAAAAAACTCGACATTAATTTGTCTTTCCAGAAATATTTTGCAACAGTGACTTTAAGCTTATCTGCAGACCTTGGTTGTAACAAGTGGTTAGTTGAGTTACTGTTGCCTTTCTATCCTCTTGAACCAGTCTCCATTGACCTCTGGCATCAACAAGAGAACTGACGCTCTCTGGATATTTCCTCTTCTGTAAACCCTACAGATGGTTGTTAGATCAGCTGTTTGTGAAACACTCAGACCAACAACCAGCCACCTTCAGTGTCCCTTAAAACACATTTCTTTTCCATTCTGATGCTCAGAGTTACATAATGAAGTGGCTGGTGAGTGTATATGTGAGAGGTCAATAGTATTGCATAGGAAAACATATACATTGATGCCAATATTGGTTAATAATCATCTGACTGATATTGACCTGGCTGCACACGGCAACAACTGAGAGTTCAGTAATATAACTTCAAACAACAACATTGACTTTTGGTTTCACACTGGACATGAAAACCCATCCAGGCATCTGGTGTAAAGTCATGAAAAGCTGATGTACAGGAGGACAGTCTCACAAAACAGTATGAGACATCAAATAAATTATCCAATTATTTATACAATAACAAATGATGCATTTTGTAAAAGTGGTGATTAAAACCTTTTGTAATAAGTTCTAAATAGCTGCTGAGCTGATAGAAACCTCCAGGTCACAAGCCTAAACCAGCAGCATCTCCCCCTGACTATCAATACACAGAGGCAAACAAACAGATAAAACAGCAGACATCGTGACATCTTTAACTAGACCTTGTTTATCAAAACAGCATGTTGTGTAACATTTCTATATGTGTTCACATCTATTGAGTCATGCATGTTCGGCAGACGTTGAGAGGGGATGTATACTGAACTTCAGGAAAGTTTAGCTCAGCTCAAATGAGTGATAGTGACTCCAATAAGTGTATTATGTCTTTACATATAATTGGAGATAGCAGACTTAAAATGCGGCACCCAAGCTTAAAAATAAATTAAATTGCAAGTTGAATGTAATTTGTCTGCAGTCTTGCGCAGGATTTTCCACTCCATCAAAGGCTGAAGACCTCACCTGTTTCATTTCTGAGTGAAAAGCCAACTTCTCGTGCGGTGAGATGAGTGAAGCAGCTCTGCGGTCCACAGAGAGTTAAGCACTTTATTTGCTGAGTCAGAGCAGCTGCCTGCCTGCTGCTCCGTGATAACAGAGCTTTGTACTGCGTGGTAGAAAAACTGGCCTATGGGCAGCAGACCGCCCTGACTTCACCGGTTACACTGCATGAGTCAGCCGGCCTTTTACATAAACACCACAAACAAGACAGCGATTACTTCCAGGAGAAACTAACAGAGCGTGCTGAGGGTGTTTTATTGTTCCTAGCAACCTCTGTCTGTTAAAACAAGAGGCAGGTTACCGCCTGAGCTCAGACCTCAGCGTCCTGTGAACTGGAATTAAGTTTCATGGTTAAGCTCCACTTAAAGGAAGAGTTCAACAGTTTGGGGAAATAAGCGTCACTCATTATTTTGGCTTTATTCCACTCTAATGTCTCCCACTCAAGGCTTAGAGTTTTATTTAGGGGTTAAATATTCCAGTAGTTACTTGCAACCTCACGTCAACAAAAAGATTTTAGTAGCCGTCCTTCCTGGAGTCCACGATATCGCTGGCGCATTACTTTATCGTGATGTAATGACGTAAAAACGAAGCAGCGTCGAGGCCTGACCTCGACTTCTCTCTAAAGTACTGGCTTGAAACTCCATGCTAGTTTTTGTTTGATGATGATAGGCCACATTAAACCAGAGATGTTAACCCTCATTTTACCTCTCATATCGTCACGCTGTTAAAATAATCGCTTAACTCATTTTTTCAAGTTTTTCAGGAAACACAAAAAACTTGACACACTTGATGTAGGCCGTCATCTTAAAGGGGGTAAAATCACATGATCTAATTAACTTAGGATGTAGGCGATTTTACCATAGGTGGCCAGCATCATAAGGAGATGATTTAGACAAAAGAAAAAACAATTTTGACAAAAAATGACTTAGGCGATTATTTTAACAGTGTGACGATATGTTATATTTGTAACCAACATTTTATTTTTTTCATCGAGCATGATTGTATTTTGATCAAATTTTATTACATATATTTTTTAGTTTCTTTTGGGTTCAAAATCCAGTAAGTCAAAATGAAAAAATTATTCTCAGGTCATATAGGTGAGTTTGTGCTGAAACAAAATGAGACCAACATGACATGGTAAACATTTATTAAGTGGCAGAATGAAAAGATATTAAAAAACTGACAAAATAATACAAATCTCCAAAGCGTTAAAGCATACTATGCTCTTCTGAAAACATCCAGCTGGGCTTCATTCAGTTTAAAAAAACCTGTACAGAACTAATCCTCTAAAGTCTTCAGGGCAGATCTTCATATGGAAGCAGTAATGAAATGCACAACTAATGTGCTTGTAAACACTGTCTGACTAGTAACTGCCTTACTGAATGATTTAGCTGCAGTCAGCAAACAAAAGTTTGTTGACGTATGTCTCCCAGCTAAGAGGTAGTCTGGCTTGTTTGTTTATAATTTTTATTTTTTTAATTGAGGAAAGACCGATACATCATTGATAGATAAATTATCCTGATCAGTGGCGTAATGAAACTATGTATATGTACTCAAGTACTGTACTTGAGTACAATTTTGAGGTGTGATTCAATGATGATCAATTGAAGATAATGCATTTGAATAAATTAAACCACATAACAGTAGATTAAATAGTTAGAATTAGCTCTACCTTGAGTAATAGTAAAAGGTAGTTTACATAATATTTGAGAAAGAATGATAATAAATAATAATATAATAAAGAAGAAGAATAATAGTTAATAATAATAATAATATATTTGGAATATATAATAATAATATACATTTGATACTTTAAGTAATTTCTGTACTGCAAGGATTTGAATGTTGGACTTTTATATGTAGTTGAGTGATTTCACAGTTTGGTCTCAGTATTTTTACTTAAGTAAATAATCTGAATACTTCCACCACTGATCTTGAGTGACAGAAGCCTGTGAGACTTTCACGGCCTTTGAGACTTTTCCAGGATCCAGGATGCACTTCCAGGACTCTGAGCTGAACACACCCTGCCGTGTCTGCTGTGGGAGGAGGATGCGTTGAACAGGAGGGGTTCAAGTTCAATTAGGACAGCCCCCAAAAACAGTTCCCACACAGTCCGAGAGGAAAAGGCAGGAGAGCAGCCTGAGAGGCAGAGAGGGAAGCCCCGGGGAGCAGCTCCACTGATGATAATCCCGGAGTGAAAACACGCCATGCATTCTGAGGGCAGGTCGTGGCTGCTGCTGACAGGCTTCATCCTCTTTTATTTCATCTACCTGCTGTTCGGGGCGCTGGTTTTCTCCAGCATCGAGCGGCCGGTGGAGGACAGGCTGCGACATGACATGGAAGCCCTGAAGCAGGAGTTTCTCAACCAGAGCTGCGTCAACTCCGCGTCGCTTGAACTCTTTCTGGTCAAAGTGCTGACAGCCAACAAGTACGGCGTCTCCGTCCTCAGAAACTCCTCCGTTACCTCCAACTGGGACCTGGCATCCTCCATGTTCTTCGCCAACACTCTGGTCACCACCGTCGGTGAGTCCACACAAAGTTTCTCAAGGACAAAACTCACCTGGCGGCGTTTTTGCGCAAATGCGTAAAACATGAGAAAACAAGTTAAAACCCCATGTAGAAACCTTAATATCACACATTATAGCCACATATCGCCATAAACTATCAGTTAAACAAACACCAGCAGCACAACTTAGGCACGGTTAAAACCACGACATTCAAACACTGCTATTAACTTTTCTGGCGTTATGTTGCCACGTGTCGTGGATGTGAGATGCAGTTGTGACTTTCAGTTAGGATCAAAACAAACAGATGCCGGCTTATAGAAAACCCCACCGCCCCGGGGGGAAGCACGACTGTTCAATATGTCAATGATCATTTCCTGTTAATTCAAATGTGGAAGTCGCTTTATTGAGTTTATATTGATCATTGGAAATATCCAGGGGACTTTTATTGTTGTTTACTGTAATGTTTGTATAACATTGTGTGATTTTAACTAGTGACTGTCTGATATGGTGTTTTTTAAAGAGGGAAATCTCAGCTTATATTGTGAATGTTTGAGCTGGGATAAAAATAGACCTTTAGACTGCACAGGTACCCAGAAAGGCTGCTTTCTTAAGCAAATAACTTTCTTAAAGAGTATTTAACATTACTATGAATTATTCTACATTGTGCTAAACCTTTTCTATACTATAATTGTGGAAAATGAGTGCAGATAAATGTTATAAGGTTATAAGTTTAAAGACATGGTGTGATTGTATGTTAAAGGGTCAGCTGGGTCATCTGCATCAGAAGTGTTGCTTTACCTGCACAGCCACATACTTGTACACCCACATCACCTTAATCAGTTAGTTTGTTGAGCTTTAGATCTTATGATAAAATATGGGCTTTACAAGATCACATCAATCAGTTTTGGAGAGTTTAATCAGTTATTTAAGCTCGGCAAGCTAACCTGTCAGTACAGTTACAGTCTGAGCTCATTCCTCTAGTGCAGACTGCTGTGAAGGTTATAAAGAGGAAAGAGCAGCAAATAGGAAATTATCCATCTCTCGACGTTTTTTTATTCTTAAATGCCTGAAAGCTTTTTTAAAATCAAATCAAATCAAAATTACTTTATTTATCTCCGAGGGGAATTTCAGTATGTATGATGGTAAGGATGCTGCTCAGTTTGTGTGGAGATGAATGAATAAATGCCCAACAAAAGTTCCACAGAAAACAATAAATCTTATGACATATGACAATGTATATCATCAAAGAAAAGTACAAATGTCCATTGTATACTTTATTGTTTTTGTCACAATGTCCAAACCAGTGGCTGAACTATATTATGGCAGCATGTATGTCATTTGCACGACACTTTATGTTCGGATTTTCGCGCATAGAAATAAAGTTGGAGCGAATCGTACAAGAACTGTTGGTTTACAACTCAGACATTCAGTATACTGTTGTAAGGGAGTAAAGAGTGCACTAATTCACATTTTAGAAGCTTGAATCAGAGAATTTGCCTTTTTTATCCCCCAAGAGACTCAAACTGGTAAATCAATTATAAAACTTCTCTGCGTCTTTACATTTTAATTCAAGATTTACTATGGGAGCTCAAGACTAGCCTCACCTGTTTAAGTTTGGTAAAAGGTCGAGAATGATGCGTCATGTACTGGATGTACCTAGAATATGATGCCATATAGTTTACTAAAACATGAAAACATTAGTTTCTCTGGAGCCAGTGTTTGGTTTGTCTGTTCTGGGCTACTGTAGAAACACGGCGGGCTGAATGGCTATGAAGTTGTTTTCAATATTATTTTGAATGATACTAAAAGCCAGCATTTAAAAACCAAGCAGCTGATCTGTGGTTTTTGTTCTGATGAGATTTTAACTAGAGATGTTTGATATCTTGATAGGCCTGAGGGTCACTGGCATAAGATGAAGAGTCTTTATTTCTTTAGGAAGGAAGAAAGAAAGAAAGAAACTAACTCTGAGACAGTTTGCTCTGCATACACATTTTCTTAAAACAACACCCGCCCTAATATTTAATCACACACATTAATTAGTGGGAAGCGCCCAGTGCAATAACAACAGTTTACCACATCACAGAGCAGCTGGTGCTGGAGTGGAGGGAACTCACTTTCTCCTTTCAGAAGTTCCCAGCTGGTCGTGCTTTTCAGTTGATGTTACGAAAAAATTTGCCAGTCTCTATGAATCCTGATGAGTCCTCTGACCTTCATCATGTATTTCCTGTTGAAACAGGATGCTGAGGCAAAACATGCTGCAGGAATGCAGGGAGGGCATACCAGCTCAGCAGCTTTAAAAAGGAAGGCATAGAGACAGCATTGTTTATTTCTTGTTTCATTTCATAATGTTGATTAGAGCTGGGATTTCTGACTTAAAAAATAATACATCAGTGTTTTTATCTAGAAAAATAAACCTGACAGGAAGTTAATGAACTTCAGATTCAGATTTGTTTTCATGCAAACTGCTATTTACACAAACTCAACTACTTTAGACTGTTTCATTAGATTTATTTTATCATACGAAGTCGACAAACAAAATATAACATATTGGTGACTTCGACATGTCAGAGAGGATGCACTGAAAACAGACTGAATAAAAATGTAATCTTGGCCTTCACCATCTTGGTTTATGGCTGTTAGCTGGTCAGCAAGGGGCAGTCGCTATATACACTCTCTATATAATACATCCGCTGAATGCTTGAGGTCAATAGTTTGAGTTTGTAAGGATTCATGTGGCTGTGGTTATCTTAGACATCGCAGCAGGTCAAGTGAGGTCAAGTTAAACAAAATGCTCATTGAATCCACAAGAGTTTCAGCTTTCCAGTGCTGTCCAATATATGCAATTCTCAGCCTGATTGGCAACCCAGTATGCAGAAATATTCAAATACAATAGGAAATAACCTAGCCTAGCTTTTGGAGTGTTAATTCACAAGATAATCATGACTGTGGTATTAATGGAATTCTCGTTTTTCTAGTTTGATATGTTTTCCGTAGCCTTAAAACTAAATCCACAACAGCCTCTGAAAAAAAATTAGTGAGAAGTTACGATGGCCTGTTAAGGGTTTTAGCAAGCTACTATGAAAGCACGTGCGTTCGCAGGGACGCTGACACTCACATGGGACATGCAAACTCATGCATGAAGCAGAACAGATATGACCTTTGTGTTCAGGGAAACTTCCTCTGCTCTGTGTGATGTGTGATTTTCTTTCACAATGCAGCATGTGTTTCCTTACGTGACATTTCCTTAAATGTTATCCTGAGCCTGTTAATATGTTATGTTTAGTTGCCAACAAGGGAAAAGACACAACCCAGTCAGATGATCAGGCAGATTGTGAACAAAGCATCAGTTTATCATCAGAAAGTAGAACCAGAAGTGAAACAGAAAATGTCATTTATACAGCATGATATCATGCCGTATAAATGACATTATGTGTGGACAGAACAACAGTAGGTATGGTACGTTAAAGTGGAACCAGAAAGTTCTGCTATTCAGATTGGTGAAGTTTCCTGCAGGCAGACTGGGAAGTCACGTTCATCTTTTTTATTGTTTGCTGAAACTGTGAGTTCATTTCTAACTTCAGACCGACTCACAGATGAAATGCAAAAAGAACACAGTAAGACAAAAAGACGTTGGAAGACTGTATAAATATTATCATGGGGAATCTAAAGTGCCCTGGCACACTTCAGTGTTAAAGTGATGTCTGTAATAGTTATGTTACAAACATGCATTTCCTTTCTTGTAAAACATTTGAACAAAATGGTAAAACATTTTCTTTGCCCCTATGCTCATGCACATGCTCCACAGTTCTCCCAGCAGTCAGAAACCTTAAAGAGAGGACTCCTCAGTTCATTCAGGTTGTTTAAAAGGCATACAAGGCAAATTTTCTCCCCCGAGGTGAAAAGATCAGCAGAAAATGCAATGACAACGCCTGTCTACTGAACACAGCAGAAAACATTTACTTTGTTTGTGTGACTGATCCCGTGTCTAAATAGATTACATGTCTCTAAAGTGGCCCCGAGATAGAAACATCCATGCAGTCATGTGTCATTAAGTCTGTGAGTGGAGCTGAAATTTTACAGAGTTGGAACGCAGCTGACGAGAAACAGAATAAAATGTAAATTTTCTCTTGGAGGTTTATGGGTTCTAGGTTGGTGAGAGTTGAAGGTGAAAGTAGATTTGGAATGAAACCAAGTCTGTTACCACAAAACAAACATTCCTCGGAAATTAGTAAAATGATGAACTGGAAAATCTAATCGGAGATGAATTACAGCTCTAACCACAGAAGAAGAACTGTGCTATCTAGGTGTCTGCAGCAGCAGAGTGATAATACTATCAGGTTCATACCACAGATGGCTGTACAGGCGCCGCCAACAAAAACATTTTGCACAATTCTCCATCCATCCTGTGTTTTTGTAGTCATGTGATTTCAAGGTAACACCCAACTAACCGCGTTTGTCTCCGCTCCCTGAGTGTTGGTACTGATGGACAATAACATGCAGGCTGACAAAGAAAGCTTTGTACTGATCTCATGAAGTCTTCCTCTTCTCTGCCTCTGTGACCGTCAGGCAGCACCATTTAGCACATCACTCAAATCCAATCAGAGCTTCATTATGTTAAGGATGTAATTATGTTTGGTCCTTAAAGCTCTTACCCAGAGTGATGTTATTAATGTTAGTATACAGACAAGTCATCATAACACCACTGAGACCCAATACCTTTTCATTCTGTTCGTTTAAAAACACATTGGATACAGCTACAATGCATACTATCACATGTCATATAAGCATATTTGTCTACTGGACAAATTGCTGTCAATTAGGATTGGTCTGATGGGCGATGTAATGGACAATCATCGACCACGGAGACATTAAAAAATCCTTCCCTCCATCCAAACCAACACTGGGTTGTGGCTTTGCAGCTCTGCTCCTGGCATTCATTCTAATATATGTATATAATAAAATGTATGTTACAAAATAATATATTCTAATTTATCAGTGATGTGCAGATTAATTTTGTTTGCAAATTTAGGTGAGCACCAGGGCTAAATTTCTTCCCCAAATCAAATTCAAACTAATCCAAAGTAAAAGAAAATCGAAAGCAATCCCAAAACAATGACCGTCATTGATTTTGTTAGTTGTAATTTTGAATTTTCAATACATCATCAAAGTTAAAATGATATTTGTAGGAGTAACCGTCATGGTGTTTTACTTTGCACTATATGCCAGTTCAGTATACATCGCCCAGCCATATTACGGATGCTGTCAGAAACTTCTGCGTTAAGAAAAAAACAGCTGCAGCTGTGTTGTTTTTCTTCTGTTGTGTGCAGTGAAATGAGGATTTTGTTCACTTGTGGTCAGGGTTTGTTTATAGCCTGGTTTATGATCCTGCGCAGTAACCAGCTTCAGTTAATATCCGAGGACAAATGCAATGAGATAACTTGCACATTAAATTATATTGTATGATATTCTTGTAGAAACACTTTCAGCTGCACTGACTCCCTTTCTGTTCCTATTAACTGACTCTGGGCATTGCTGTATTGGACCAATGTGGCAGTTTTATGTGTGTGAGTTGTTCGTGCTTTTTGTATCACTTCTTTACTGTAGCTGTTATTGTTGTATTGTAGATCCATTTTCTTTTATGTGACAGAGGAGGCTGTGTTGAGATCTGACACATTCAGAGATAGAGTAGTTTAAGTGTTGCCGGTTAGAGGAAGTAGATATTAAATGAGTTGTTTGTGCTGTGAGAACCAGTTTTTTTTTCTTCCTCTCACGTTTAGTTTCCTGGTATCGACCTCAGCTGCTGCTTTTCATCATCTAGTTATGTTGTTTCCACTTGTCCTATAGGTAGATTTACAGTAGCTTTACATGCTTCCCTAATTAAACATCTAATTTTCTCTTTCTCCAACATGTCCGCCCTCTTCCTTCTTCTCCAGGTTACGGTCACACCACTCCTCTGTCTGACACTGGGAAAGCTTTCTCCATCCTCTATGCCCTGATCGGCGTCCCCTTCACCATGCTGGTGCTCACCGCCTGCGTCCAGAGGATCATGTACCCTCTGGTCCTCGCTCCCGTCAGCCTCCTGCAGCGTTCAGGTTTGAAGCCTCGGCCTGCCACTGTGGTCCACTTCCTGTTGCTGCTGGTTCTGGTGGTGTTGTGCTTCTTCGTGGCGCCGGCGGCCGTGTTCAGCACAGTGGAGCTGACCTGGTCGTTCCTGGACGGCATCTACTTCTGTTTCATCTCTCTGTGCACCATCGGGCTGGGAGACTTTGTCCCGGGGACTCAGCCCGAGCAGAGGTACAGGGCGCTGTACCAGGTCGCTGTCATGGGTGAGTCCAGTTGTTTTTGCATCAAAATCAGAATTTATCTGACGTTTAGTGCATCCAAACTTAACCTATTATGACAGAGTACAGTCACAACAAACCAAAGCCCATAACATCCACAGTATTAAAGTCATATTTGTCCTGTAAACACAAAATCTTTCAAACTGGATTCCACTTAAACTGGCAGGCTAGTCACAGTGAGTCAGTTTCCTTATTCGTGTTTAGTCCCACACACTTCCTCCTTTTTAAGGCTTGGTCATCTGCAGTACATGTTTGATAAGAAGGTGTAGTCTCATTGTGATCCGGGACGCAGATATGTACACATCAGCACCTGTTCACTAAATGCATGCCTATATTTCAGTTGATGCAAAAGTAGAAGAACTCACACATTTGAGACATTTAACATACTCATGTCGAAGAATACTGACAAATTCCACCTGTACTCACTTTCACTGTTGGATGTCAGAAGTTATAATTACATGTGCACATGTTGTTATAACAAAGGTTTGATATCCTGTGTAATATATAGGGTAAAAAGAATGATCTATTAGGGCCGTCAATTTTTTATTTAAAAACAAAACAAAAGCAGGATCGGCAAAATTGACCATGTGGTCTTAGTGTGATGCTCCAAAAAATATATTCAGCAACATCACACTTGATACCATGTAGCCTATCACTTTAATGATAATAAAAGCCCCATAAAAGCTTTTATGATCATGAAACACAGTGTTTTGCCTTTCTGTCCCGAGATGATCTTGGTGACTGTCTTATATGCCCTTTTATAGCAGCAGGGTGTTTGCAGCCACTCCCTTTTTAAGTCTTTGTCTGAAGGTCTAGCACCCAACATGTTAAAATAAATATGTCTTGCAAGTTGATATTATTATAACAAATGTGCAAAGTTTTTCCTGTTTTAAAATATTTTAAGGCCACATACGTGAATTTACCATTGGTTCATTTCGTTATCCTTCCATTTTATAACGAGAATGAAACACTCTGTTGGGACGGAGTGGGATCACACTGATCATCAGGTGTCAGTAATGCAGCGAGAAAGCACAGCAGTGTGTCAGAAAAGGCAGAGTAGAAGAAGAGTGCCAGCTGGTAAACATGGATGTAGACAATTCAGGATTTAAAAATCTGCAAATGTTTTATGAGGAAATAAATATTTCAACACATTCGTAAGGCCCCACACACTTCATTTTGCAGAGTAACACCAGATGTAAACATAACTTTGTTTACAAGAAAACATTACAAATTTAAATCCTAGCAGCTACGCAAACACCCAGGAGGTTAGCTGATTTCAACCAGGCCAAACCTGTTAATAAACTGAACCAACTGTGACATAAAAAGGACATGGCTAAACAATAAAACTGTGCCTATTGTTGTGCAGTAAGTAACATCACTTTTCTGGAAGGATTTTTTTTAAACGGCTGAATATTGCGTTCGTTTTGCACCTGGCTGAGGCAGAAAAATGTGCAGCTTCTGATTCATCTGTTATTTAATCAGATTTCATTCATATTTTAATAAAAACTCATAATCTTTATTAATATGAACACATATTTATAAACCCACAGCAAGCAAGTAATGTAAACATCCTGACATCATGTCTTTATTTTGCATTTCTACCTTGTAATTGTTATCTCACTGTAATGATGACTCAGAATGTAAAAGCCCCTGCAATCTGAGTTTGTTACAATGAAAACTGAAAGGGGTCACATGACTAGGGTTGAGGCTGGTGTGGTTTTGTCCTGTGAGGGTCACACAGAGCTGCTACATGCCTCCAGAGCTGTGGGTGAATATCTCTCCTGCCTGCAGCGTGGTGTCCTTCAGAGGTGACCGATCACACCAGAGGATTCTCATCTCTCTGCTACAGAAACTCTTCTTCACCCTAATCCTTAGAGAGAGAAAAGATGATGAGGCAGCTTTTTGATGTTGGACAAGGAAAGCATGCTGATGTCCTTTAAAGATGTTAAAAGACGTCCTGAATGAACAGCTTTTAAAACAAGCTTAATATCATGACACTGGCAGGGTTATGAGTGGTGAGTGAGAGGAAGAACTGTAGTTTTAAAGGTCTTGAGAGACTATCATAGAAATGTTTTAGGAAACTCCTTTTTTTCAGGATGATTGTTTTGTCATTGTGCTCTGAGGGGAGACGCTGACCTTTGCAGCCGTGTGTGCAGTGTTCGGTCCCATCATTCTCACCTCTGATGTGAGAAGTTGCACCTCTCAGTGCTTCTTTCTCAGCAGTGAGTCAGGGGTTGGGAAGTGAAACTGCTCTCTGAGGTCTCCGTTTGGAAATCTATGTGCACTCTTCTGTGTCCCTCATTGTAAGCTCTTCTGACTTTACAGAGAATTTTACGAAGCAGAAATGAAAATATCTCAGAAGTATTAGTGACTTTTGGTAAAGGTTGTTATTTAAAAAGCTTTATAAAGCCTGTAGTGACTCACTGCAACAGCAAACTGACTGTAAGGCGTGACAGGGTTTTATGGCCGACTCTCAGTCCTCTAACATGGCTGCGGGTCATTACTTTCACCATTGATTAATTTACTAATCTACATCTATAAAAAGTGACCAAGCTGAGGTGTTCAGATGTCTGTTGTTCAACTCATGATCCCCATGAGGTTGAGATTTTTGGTTTTGAGTGGAGTGTGTTGCATTGACATGAAATTTGGTTCACATTCATATTCTCCTTGTGATAACATTTAAAATACAAGAAAAAGAAATCACATTTTAATCAGCTTATTTTTTATTTTGAATTAGTAGAAAATAATGGTCAAGCTGCCCGGCACCCTGCTGCAGGCCAGACTTGGTCTGAAGACCATTATTAGAGCATCAGTATCATCACTGTAGACTCTAAATCTTATTAGTAAAACAGTTCTGTGCTATTTATAGTGTACATTTCCCATATTAAGCTGCTTTTATCATCATTTTGGCAGCAACATCTTGTGAGTCATATTTCATCTCTTTTACTGTGTGATTCATGATGTTGATTCACTTCATTTCATCCCCACTGCAAAACATCTACACATGCAGAGTGAAGCCTCCATCAGAGCCCGTGTCAGATTTAAAATGCAGTATATTTGGGCACTGGCATTTTTATGGCATCTGTTTTAATAAGAATAAATGTGTTGTGGAAATATTTTAAAGAACACCTACACTACAGTTTTTAAGTCTCTTTCCAAAGTGTATTGGCTTGACAGGGTGGACAGGAAAATTAAATAAATAAATAAATTCTGAGCTTGGAAACCATTTGGTGCTTTCCTAAGGATGTGTTTCAGATGTTTACTGTAAGTGTGCCTCTTCATCAAACTTCCACTGAATCCCAGTGGTTCTTTTGTTCTTGTTTTAGATTGAGACTTCACTGTCACATGACGGAGGTTTTTTCATCGTTGTGCTCTTGTTATTCAGCTTCTATGCGGGTGTTTTCTCTGTAATTGAATCAGGGTTGGAATGACCTTTTCGGCCAAAAGCAGCCATGCTGTTGTTTTGTTCCTCTGTGGTCTCGGTCGGAGAGCTCTACAGTGGAAATCTGACAAACACTCAGAACAAGCTATTGAGATTAATGTGTTATGTTGTGTTCAGGGCTGAAAAAAGGGATGAATGCTGCATTACACATATTTCTGAGTTCAGTTTTGTTCATTCCCCTGCAACAATTTGACTTACAAAGAAGAAAAATCCCCATTTAAATACTTTATAAAGAACTGTTGCGATTTAAGACATGAACATTTTGTTTGACTGCGATATTTCTGCTGACATACACTTTCTCCCCTGCTTTAAAGGAATAGTTTGTCATTTTAAAGTATGGCTGTATGAGGTACTCATCCATAGTCTACAGTCAATCACAAAGGGCATGCCCCAGGTTTAGAGAAACAGGCAGGAGTATCTGATGGAAAACACATTTTAGTCACCTTAAAAAACCTCCCAGAACACAGGAGTTTAGGCTATATTTAGAATATTTTCACTGCTTTACTTTGCCATCAGACAGCTCTGTTTGAGTTTATGCTGACTGTCGGCGATAAGGGGTTATAGCCGTTATCTCGGCTATCTTTAAAGCCACCAGACTCCACTCATCGAAACACCATTTTTAAATTGCAGAACACAACAGTATCTGCTCTACCCCTGCCTTGATCGGTTAGTTTGTTTGTGTTATTGTGTGACTTCACTGAGTCCAAACTAACCCTTTAAAACACAGAAATCCCAAAATAATACAAACACACTAACCGCTTTAGGCAGCAGTAGACGAGTGACTCCTGTGCTCTGCAAGCTATAATTATTATTTTTGTCAATGGAGTCTGGTGGCTTTGAAGAGAGCATAGACGGCTTCTGTTCCCTCCATGTAAACTCAAACAGGGTCTAATGGCAAAGAAAAGCAGTCTAAAGATTATACATTTCAAACAGGGGACATGCCCACTACTGTCTGTAGTACACTGACTGGTGGACCTCATACAACTTCACTGAATATGATTTTTGGGGGACTGCGGTGGATGCACTTGCTGTGTTTTGCTCCATGTCCTGTCCTCAGCTAATCCCTTGACTTCATTTTGGAGTGAGGCCCAGCGGTTCACACGGAGCAGCCTTGTTGTTTCCTCGTCCCACAGGCTCCATTATATAATAATGATGTAGGTCGAGTCAGATTAACCCACGCGGTCCCCACAGGTTTCTGAGGAGGATTAGTGACCGACTGCAAGATGTGGCCTGATGTGACGTTTGCTGAAACTGCTGTTGTTTCCCTGGCTGAGGTGCTTAAAGTGATCATATGTAAATGTTTTGCTGTGAATGTACATTCCCTGCTGTAGTGGGAAATGAAAATGAAGACCAACAATAATAGGTGTTTTCCTGTATATGATTCACTTATTACCAGCTTTCATTTTGTTAGAGGAGCCTGTGGAGGTTTCACATCCTATTTATCAGTGAAACTCATATGTCATATGATTGCCCAACAATAATCTATACATTGACATCATATAAAACATATTCTGATGATGAAGTTATGAATACAAGGGCCTCAAACATGTTGAAACGGCTTCAATGTATTATTGACCGTGCAACATTCAAAACTGCTGCTTCAGGACTTTTCCAAACCAGCACAGCATTTCTGACACTGAAGAGCAAATATTTTTGATGGTAGTTTTGGAATTTGGACGGTCAAAGTCCTGTAACTCAGCTTTTAGGGCACAGCACAGTGGAGCAGTATAACATTAAAAGATTAAAGCTGGGAGGTTCAAACTGTTTAATAGAGTCATTTAAAAGTGATATTCAGAGATATAATCTTTATCTGTTCTTAAAATCTAATTCCAGCGGTGTTGCCTAAGTATATTTCTGCCTAAATGTGGCTTCCTGAAACCTGTCGATAGAAAAACGTAAAGCTAATTAAAGTATTTCCTCTGGGATTTCTGCTGGACCTCTCACTGTACTCGTCTCACAGTGACTGTAAAGTCGTGGTGCTGAGGCCTCGGTAATCCTATCCTGTTTTTCTTCAAGAGTTGACCTACTCGTATAGTGAGAGAGCTTTGTTCAGGACCTGAACTTTGTGGTTATGTGAGGCACTTTAGTGCATACTTGTGATGGGAGAAAACCACATGGCTTTCCTTTAAGGCAACACAAGAATCAGAGCAGAAATAACAAATGTTGAGCAGGTTTTGTTTTCACCTTTGCCACCCACTCGAGGGCACTTTTGTCCTGCTTTTTTCTGAAATGGATTTACTAAAATAGTTTTTTTTCAATGACCCGTGTATTTTAGACTTTGACATTAATTCCTCGGGTCTTAACTGGACACAGTTTAAGTAGTGATGAACAGAGCAGACTGTTTAAAAGCAACTTCTCTATCACAATCAAACATTTGCAAAGACTCATATTTTAGATCTTAATTTATTTTTGGAGTTCAGTTTGAGGCACCTAACATTAAGCTGAAACACATTCTTTTTCAAGACTCATCAAGTTGAAACCTTCACAGCTGGGTGTGTCAGAGGGTGCTCTGTGTGTGTGTGCGCTCTCAAACCTGACTACTTCATTTCTATGTTGTACACAAAATAACACATGCTGACTTGAAACTACAGCTATGTGCAGCACATAAAGAAAATACCATGTGTGTCGTAACCAATTTAGACTAAAAAAAGAGACATTTTTCACTAGCTTTTTGTTGCTGAATCCAACTGGTAAAGGGTCTTAAAAGCTGTAAAGAAAGATTCAATTAAAGTCTGATTTGATGATCAGCTGATTAAAACAAAAGCATTTATGTTGATTATACATTTGAAAGCAATAAGAAAACAGATATAAAACAGATTTACAACGCAGCACTGAAACAGGGAAGAAAATCAACTGTGCTGGTTTTTGTTCATAAATCTATTTATTTCATTTTTTTTACTCTTATTGTTTGTATTCTGGTAAAGAGTCGTTGAGTATGTTGTTATTTTTAAATCTGGTATTGTATTGAAGTTTAATATTTGGGTAAACTTAGATCTTCCTGTAACCAAATTTACTGGAGATTGACATTCCCATTTTCAGCCGATGCTTATCGACACGCCAGCAGCTCTGTGAGAGTGTAGTGCTCAAAATACACCTGGAAACCAAAATGTTGAACAGATAAAATATTATAAAGAGGCAACTGTTGTTATCTTTACTATTATTGTTGTTAGACTCTTTTCTTCTCCAAAGTTACAACCAAAACCACTGAAACTTCTGGTTTTGGGAATTCACCGCTCACCTGGACGTGCCTCCGTGACCTTTTTATTTAAATATTTTACTGAATTTTCCAACATAACACAAATACATATTCCGTATAAAGTTGAGGTGTGCCATTACATCCACATTTATGGGATGGTGGTACACTCTCATCATTTTTCAATTCCTTCTGATGCATCCAGTATTTCAGAAATATAAAAAGCTTCAGGTAAATACTTTCTTTTGCAAAAAAAGATTAATTAGCACATTGTTCTGTTGGGTAAATTACCTCTTGTGACCCCTGTCTCTCTGCCTCTGCCCTCAGTCTACCTGTTTGTGGGTCTGATGATGATGTACCTCCTGCTGCGCACCTTCCACAAAATGGCCGACCTGCACGGCCTCACCACCTTCCTGCAGCTGCCGCGATGTGAGGAGTCTGACCTGGATGAAGACAGGGAGCCCATCGTGGAGGAGGAGGACAAACGTGAGGATGAGACGCCACGTTACCTGACAGAAAAAGAGGCCAGCAAGCCCCTGGAGCCGGGATCACAGCCCTCATACAACACCATGAACACAGGCTGAGCTGTGGAGGGCCGAGGGAAGAAGAAGAAGCTCTACCTCTGGCACCCGCACCGAGGGGCTGAATCTGAATCCTTGTCTTAATTTCTTCATTTTGTCCTCTGTAGTCTGCTTGTTAAAAATATTCTAGAGAGAATAATAATATTAATAACATCATCGTAATAATAATGAGGAATTGAGATGAGTTTTAAGATTCAGCCGTCGTGAGAGGACCACCAAACAGCTTGTGAGTGGTTACTACGCTGCTTTCTGCCAAGAACTATCCTAACTTGACTACAGCAACCCGCCCGGGCTAAAAGAATCAATAACAGATGTTCCTTTTCCTCCTCAACACTGGTGTAACTGTGTTCACGATGCCGGCATGGCTGCTGCGTTTACAACCTCAGGGTCGCACATGAAGGGCTCGGAGCAGGAACTTTTATCCATGGTATGTTGTTTGTTTGTTTTTATATCACTTTTGATGTGTCACAGGTTTGGGTTGCTAGTTCAGGACTAACAAATATGGTCTTGTGCCAAACACAATCTGTGGATGCACTTGTTGGATCAAATCTTAGGGCTGTCCTCGGCTGAAGAAATTCTTAGTTGACTAACAGACTTTTT
>CAFUXE010000376.1:176651-189883 GCA_903364295.1 Serranus cabrilla | reverse complement strand
TTTACTATTTGATTAGTTGATTTAATCGACAGATTTGCAAAACCTGACTTTCTACTCAAAGATGCATGCAAAAGATCTACTTTAAATGTTGTGTACCAAAGATGAGCTCATAAGTTTCTTGGAAATAACTAATTCAACATGAAGAGCATAAAAAATGACTCATTAAATCTTAAGACCAAATTGAGCAATAAGCCGAGGAAATCGACAAAGAGTGGGCAACCCAAGAAAATCTTTTACAGCTTTAATGCATTTGTTTTTATTTGGGTGCATTGTTAAGCTCCTTCTCCTTGTGTTTCACATCATGGCCAAAACATTGACCACACTCAGTCACATTTAGAGCCAGGATTAGCCTGTGCTCACTTTTTGCGCCACTATTCAAACATGAGTGATCACAACTGCAGTGAAGTGACAAGTGTATCTATTAAAAGTTTAGATCACTTCCTCATATAAAGTCAATTGTGGACCTACGCGGAGCATTTAAAACACTTGGGACGTTTTCAATCAGATTTCCTGTGTGAAAGATGTGACTTTCCTGTGTCTGGTTTGGCCTTAAAGAGCACAGAAACCACAGTGAGCAGGGTTTGCTTCAGGACACGGGCTGTCCTCCTGCATGGTGCTGCCCCCTGGTGTCTACACGCATGTAGCACAACATGTTATTACACCTCCAGAGCAGTAATAAATAGGGTCAAAGGGTTGGAATAGAGGGACGGAGGTAAAGAAAAAAATGACATTCTGTAAAGTGTTTAATTTCAATGAAAAAATGTTGCTTGTCAAAGACAGAGATCACGAACACTTGAAATGCACTTTAATGTTCACATCAGTTATTTTTCTTTTACCATTGGAGTTGAATGACTCGACTAATTATATCCTGTTACTGTAAAATAAGTCTTCTGTCAGTGTTGCTGTGTATGTTGTTGTAGTTTAGTAAGATCAGTTTAACATGTATTCACAATGGACAACCATAAATTAAAAACAACTTGTCCCTGTATTATGCTGTCAGGTTTGGTGTCACTAGCACACACTTCAAGGCGATAAATACAGAACGTGTAGAAGTCTGCACACCAGATAATGCTCAACTGAAACTATATTTAATTACAACAATGGTGGTAATTACATGTTTATTTCAGCATTATCTTCATCAGTGATGGAAAAATGTTTTTGATCCCTTATTTGAGTAAAAGTACTAATACTACACTATGAAATTACTCCACTACAAGTAAAAGTCCTAGAAATACTGCTATAGAAGTGTTTATGTACATGTATGTAACAATAACTTACCAACATCCTGGAGGGTCTGTGGTCAACTCCACATCTACTGTATTACTATAGTACTGTATACTGCTCTCATGTTCATTATTCTCTAAATACTGCAGCTTTTCTTCAGGGTCAAATGAAAATACAGCATCAGATAATAATGGTAAAACAAAAAAAAAGTTTGTATACAATTTCTATCCAAAACTCTCAAATATCTGCCATGAAGTGTACTTTATGGATACTAATAAAATAAATCATGTTAAACAATGAAAACACAATGATTTAATTTTTACATTTTATTAAAAAGATCAGTATAGATAGACATTTGCCTTCTTTTTAAAAAAAAGTCTAAATACATAGTGTTCGGGCATTCTGCCCTCAATTTTAAAACATAACAATTAAAATATTTGTAGAGAAAATAAAAGTAAATAAAATAACTGCCATGGTGGTACATTAATATACCATTAGAAAATGGTCAAATACGGTGTGACATTAAATTATTCATCTTGCTAACAAAATAGGACATTTATAGTTTGAGACTGCAGTCCAGCTATTCACAAAGGACCTTTGCATAGAAAGCAACTCTGATCCACAAACAGAAAAAAGTACAAAAACCTGAAAAACGGGCACCATGTGCTTCCTCAAACAATTTCTCAACGTCACAAATTTCAGCAGTGTTGGTTCAAATACTAGACCAACATATACAGCTGGTTAAGTTACAGTTAAAACAACATACAATACCAGAACATTTAATAGGACTCCACTTTATGGGTTCAAAAGGAACAATTTGGCCAAAATTTACCTGTAATGTTACCACTGCTTTAATAAATACAGAGAAACACACATCACATGCTCATATGACTTAGAAATGCATATTAAAAAGTGCAATAATTCAGATGTAAACCAGACCAAACATGTAGAACCTGACCTGCTGATGGGAAAAGTAAGCACCAACTAGACTCCATCAGCCAATGTGGCTCACAGCATGATGCTAAAACCCACCAGGTTGATCAATAATATTACATCTGTACAACAGAAGCTGTTGCGTAGTGGTTGTGACTTTACAGTGGCTCGGTTCTGTCACATTAAAATCTCTGAGGATGTGTTGCACACAGTCACAGTACTGTACAGGCTCTGTGAATAAAAGCATCTATTAAAAGACAAACAGTCTTTCTGAGCTGGACTGTGCATGTAGCCATTAGAAAACAGTCATGTGTTACTGTGTAACTGTACCTCCAACTACCACTTACTGAAATATAAAGGATGATAAACTGATGGACATCAAGTAGAATCACCCAGTTAACAACCTTCAACATACAAACTTCAAATGTCTCTGGGGTTTTTGTAACAGAGAAATAGACTGGAAAAACGTTATTGTCTAATCTGACGATTATTTTCTCGTTCAATTGTTTAGTCAAAATAGTGAAATATATTCTCAAACTTCAAGATGATGTATTTAAATGTTATTTTAAGTCAGTTCAAAACCCCAAATATATTGAGCTTAATACGATGTAAAGCAGAAAAATGTATTTCAGAGGCTGAAAACAGCATTTTCTGACATTTTTTCACGAAAATATGCTTTACCAATTAATCGATTATCAAAATACTTGATTACTTTTGTCATTAATCATTGCAGCTCTGCAACAAAACACCATTTGTAATTATTATTTTGACTAAAACACATTTTCCTGTGTTCTGCTCCTCCTGACCTGATCTCTTAGCACCTGATACCATGCGGCTGTTAGAACTCATTGATATATATGAGGTTAAAGGATTTCTTCACAGAACTTTGACCTACAATGCTACCAGCCACATCACATTCTCTCAGTACTCACATTAGCATTTTAAACTTAAAAGTTATCCACTGCATGAATCAACACCAATACATGACTGGATGCTGCTTTCTTCTTACTCCAGGATTGTTTGAAGCTGAGATGCATTTGACAATTTTTATAACTGCACTACTGAAGTGCAAAGACATTATCTGACAACTTTTTATTTGCCAAGTAAATCCTGTTTTATAATGAGATACCTCCATGCCCAGTTCCAGTAAGCTGAGTCACACTGGAAAACTGCAGTAAAGTTCTTTACAGAGGTTAATTACACACTGACTCACTGTCTAGTCATGTAAATAAGTATTCCCATAGATTGCCCCCCCCCATCTTTGCCAGAAAACACAAACCCTTCATGTTGCAGAAAAAGCTGCCGAATGCATCACAGCTAATCCCCAAACTAGCTCACCTGTGGAGCATTTCCTGTCTGAGACATAAACCATTTCTACATCTCTAGAGCATTCTTACTACTTTCTAAAGCCCATAATAATCTATTTCTTGAGCAATATATAAAAGCAACAATGTGAATATTCAATGCGTTTAACAACCCGGCCTTTTGTAACCTTGATAACTGAGTTTTTGTGATTAAGTGAATGGTGTTCATGTTACTTCTTTACAATGTGATGAGGTTGAGCATATCAGGACTCCACCAGGATCTCCATCAGATGCTCTAGCTCAAGTCCTTCTCTTCCATGATTCTGGCCGGAGAAGGGTGGCGAAGAAAGAGAAGATGAAGAGGATGCGGAAGACGATAACGGGCTGAACGAGGAGAACGAAGGCAGGCACTTGAGATTCTGGTTGAGAGAGAAAGAGAAGGGGTTTGAGGGGGGAGAGGAGAAAGGTGGCAGATACCGTAAAAGGTCATCCCCGGTTGGGTATCCACCTCCACTGCCTCGGAGCCCAAGCACTCCCATGTCCTTCTCCAGCAGGGATGTGTCTATATCTTGGAACAGATCCTCCACAGTGAGCTCACTGAGGTAGCTCGACCTCATCACCTCCATGCTGCTCTCTCGCGCCCTCCAATCTTCCTGCTGCTCCCAGCTGCCCCCATAACCTCTCACTCCCTGTTTCACCCATGCCACACCTCCATCAGAGGGCCCCGACAGGTTCTCCAATGACCTGAGAGGTGTCCGTGGAGCTGCCTGTGGGTTCCCGTCAATGGTAGAGTCCAGTGCAGTGAGAATGGAAGAGATGGCAGCTGAAATGGAGAAATCAGAATCCGTGGACAACGACCCCCAGTCCTCATCTTCATCTTTTACAGACAAAGGGACATCTGATGCATTTAAATGGTAGTTTGCAGGAGACCTACCTGTAGCACAATTTGACAGGTGATTTGAAGAAACCAGCGGGCTGCTAAGAAGAGCTGAGTAGCTGTCAGCAAATGTCACTGCAGAGTGATGTTGTGCTGCAGCAGATGAAGAACCATAAGACAGTTGGGACACCTCCATGTCTTCAGAGGGTGACCTACAAGCCTCCATGCTGACCTGCCGCAGTGTGTTGGCTATCAGAACAGACCGCCGCAGGCTGGGTTCTGGCAGCTCCTGGCCCCGCTGATACTTGTTCAGGGAAACGGAGAACACAAACTGGCGCTGGCTCTCCCACGTGGGGTTGGTCCTGTCTGAAACCTCCTCATCCTCTGGTGGGTGTTTACGCTTCTGCCCCTTCATGATCATCTTGTCACTGTGGAGGAAATGAAAAACCATTGAGTCGAATGCTGCTAGAGCAACTGGGTCAATATAAATATATATATAATTCTAATATATTATATTTTTTCGTAATTCCATAAATACAAAGTATATATTTAATAACCACATGGTTTTGTATACTTCATACTCCCATATTAGCAAAACACTGCCTGTATTGTTCACTGAAACTTCATTCCACATGTGAGGATCAGAACGTAAAGCATCTTTTAAATTATGCAAATATTGCTGAAGTGCAGTTCTGCCACTGTTTTTTGAGATATATATATATATGTGGTTAACATTTTGTGGGTAATAACCTTTTTTTGTGTCTTTATTCAAAGACAAAAAATAATTCACCTTTCTCAAAGTTTAGATGGATATCTCTTGTTTTCAACTAGTTATGTCATGTTTCCTACTGTTGTACAATCTTTTTTCACTTAGTGTGGTGACTATTAGTCATATTTCAGTCTTATGGCCTCTAATCAGTCATTTAAAAAAAAAAAAGTTACAGGCATAGGCTGGCACAGTGGATATGGGGGTGGGGGGCAGTAAAATGTTGTGGTGTTGTACACAGAAAAACTCGCTGCCGATTAAACTGACACAACACGGTTATTTTTTAAATGTAACGTAATCATATTCGTGTTTTAACAGTTATCCAACTAAACAATGTACCAACAAAATACAGTTATTCCAAATAATTCTGCCAAATACAAATACACACAAAGCAGTAGATCCGTATAAATACAATAAAGATTACTTTAACAACTTGTCTCCTATTAGACTGCCTGATCAGGCTTTTCCTTTAGTGTATTCTATTTATTTTAAACATTTGTTGTTTACGTAGTAGCCAAGTTATCGTGAAGTCAGCCACATTTAGTAAGCTAAATGTGGGGGTTGTAACATTAGCTTCATCGTGTAACTTAGGAGGGAAAACACAAACCATCTCGACCGAAGCCATTGAATAACATACAGCGTAAGTAAATTTAACTATCTTGTGTAACGAGACAAACACGAGTAACGTTGTTAAATCCCTAACATAAATTACACTTTAAACTCAGTTTAAAAGAAACGTTTAAACCGACCTGTTGAATCACTTCCCGTCTCTGCTTAGTAACGGTAAGTTTCTTCGATACCGTTAATGTTAGTCGATATGTCGTTATTCTGCCTCCTCTTCGACCAAAAAACAGTCTAAAGTTAAATTCAACTCATTCGGAAATGAACGGGCGATTAAAAACAATTTAAAACTTTGTTGTTTTACTCTATCTCTGAACGCTACAACTTGGCTAACCGACTGCCTCGGTCTTCTCCCGCCTGTGATTTGAGTTCTGGTTCTCTCTCCAGTTGGGGGCTGGATGTGTCGAGAGGCATTATGGGTAATGAAGTTCATGTACGTCACATACAATCCGAGTAATCTGACTTTATAAATCACACTGTTTATAAGGCAAATATAATTTTTTTTAAAATGTCACGATTCACATAATAGAAAGGCCATTAGATTCACCCCTGCCTTGATTAATTTACGCCCAGACCGGACTGTCAATCTTGTTCTTATGTAATTTGCATAGTACTAATTCCTGAATGATTACATCACCGATAGAAGAGGACTCCCCATCAGCATATTCCTTCAAAATACAAAGTACAACAAATTGTGTGTACGTAATACATTTGGGTTTCAGTCACCATGTCTTCTTTCGTGTTCAGGTTAGACTTACTGCAAGAAAATGCCAAACTTCTGAGAGGTTATTAGGTTATTACAGCGATCATTAATCAAAACACTAAAAAAAAAAATCACAATCAGAATTTCAAAATGTAGCCTACGTTTCACTGTCAATTTCAATACATCTAGCGACCAAGCAGCAACAAAAAAAAAGTCTGGATCCTGGCTCCTACACACGTACACGTCCACAGGAAAAGTCATGTTAACTCTTGCAAAAGTTGCACTTGTCCAAATCATTCTTATTCAGAGACAGTGTCATTATTTACCTGAGAGCAGCAGTCGACAGGGAGGAAAAACTGGCAACAGACACAACTTCTACTGATGTGAACTACCAAACATGTCAAAATGTTCAGTTTCGATTTAAATTCCACCACTTGACTTTACTCCACATGAAGAACCAGCGAGTCAACTTTGAAAAACAGCTCTAGCTCCACCTCGGCCTGTGTATTGGACATGCATGACACAGCTTCCTTTAGACGCTGTCAAAATAAAAACCCAAATTCGCAAACATCCGTCGAAACTTTTATTTTTGTAAAAAGAAAAATATATATGCCCAATAATAAAATAAAAAATAATTCCTAACTGTTTACACATATACTAGATTTTCTGACTCACTGCTATTAACCACATCATATTCACTTTACCCTAGTCTTATCTTGAAAAAGTCGACTCCTCATTTCCGGGAGTATGCTGCCTGTCCTTCGTCAGTTTGACGCATCCGAAGGACTTGCACAATAGCTGCACATGCCACTCATCCATTCATGTGACTGGCTGCTTGTCCTTTTCATGGGACAGACTCATGTGAGGTGAGACAGAGAGAGACTAGACGAATGGTCTGCAAGTATTTTCATTACAAAATCAACCTTTTTATCCCCAAAACACCGCATAACAATAATTGCTCATATTTGATAAGAGCCTACCGATCCAAACCTGTTAGATGGTTGCATCAAACGGTCATCCAAATATAGATTCACATCCCGGGACAGAAATAACTAACAGGACAGAGATCCAATCCTCTGAACAACACGTACCTATAGCTCATGAAAAGGCCTATGCATGATAATGTACGGTTTCTAAACTTGAGAGGGTAGTATTTAATTGTTAAATACAAATTTTCTTTTTTTATTACAGCTTACTTTTAATCAAACTCAATGGTGCTGGTTGGCAGTGATTTTCTGTGTTTGTTCTTTTTATTAAATATATAAATAATAATATATGAATGTAAAGTTTGTTGTAGCTTGCATTTATTTCAGGATTATACTGTTATCAATTATTAATTATTTACACAAACTATTTATTTTCAACGCAATATGTTATATCACAATTCCCAAGCTATTATTATTTTGTTCATGCTTTATTATTATGATGATTATGATTATGATTATTATTGTGCTTTTTTTAAATAATCAGAATTCCCATCTAATGTAATCTATATAAGCATTACAAGAGTGAAACTTTCTCTTCATATGTGTGTGTATGTAAGAATTCAAGGCAATCTGATCGTAACTAATCTGTTTATTATTTTCACTGTCTTGTCTCTTTAAAAGGGCGGTATTAGTATGTCATGTGACCTGGGTCACATGGCCGCTTGGTGATTTTTTAAAAATGTATCACCTGTCCTCGTCACACTCGAAGACTTTGGTAATTCATGTTTAAGTAGAAGATTTTTCTTTTTTTTTAATTTATAATTACTTTGCCTGTGATGCTTCAGACTGCCAACCCTGGACTTCTTTTAAACGTAAGATGGACTGACTGTTTTCATGATCAATACTTGCCCTTTCTTTGAAGACCACCTATTTGTTTTTACTACATCATCATCAACACCAAGTTTCTTGACACAGAGCACCACTCTCTTTTCACTGCAGTAGCATTTTTTCATTCATAAATCAGTTACTTTTCTTCACAGGAGATTAAAAAAACAAAAATAAATAGAAAGGGAGAATCATGATGCTGCCCACAGGTTGCTAATAGGACTCAGTCTTATAAAGAGAATATTTCCACTTCTTTGCAGATTATAATGCACAGTTTTGTTGATTTACAGTAATCAAATGTACCTCTGTCGGTTGTTTTTTCCCCTGTAGTTTAAAAAAAAAAACCTTTTATTTATTAGATTATAATCCCTTAGAATATTTAAGCCTTTACCCGCCTAGGTGTTTTTTGTCACTCAAGGTTGCTCTTAAATTCCCTCTACTGCAATCTCTCTAATTGTAAGTATTTGAACTTGTCCGACATCCTTTAGTTTTTTTTTTACTTTTATCTAGGCCATTATTGTAATTCTATGTATGGGTTCAATTTCTCAAATGTCTGTCGTAATTTGTAGCAGATATGTACATGTTCCAATAGTCACCCATTTGTTGAATCTATATTTCTTTTGTATTTTAACTTTTTACCTGTAATTTAAAACATGACATTTTAACTGAAACCAACTGCACAACGTGAGTACACTCCCTACCTCTAAACTACTACTACTACTGATTACTTTTCCCCTTGTGTTGTTCTGTAAAGCATATACATGATAAAACAGTATTTACCATTTATTTTATTATGATCATTGTTGTTTTGTCAGTATAGCACCAAACAGCAGTCACATGACACTTTGCTCTTTCAGCACAACCTTTTGTACAATAAAGTCTTTTATTTTCATCAGCTATAAAAACGAGCCCCACTGTACATCAGTGCAGCGACAAGAGAAATCACATGATGTAGAGTAATGTAAACAGCTAAAGTAGCAGTAAAGGTTTGGCACTAAAATTATACATATATCTAAATGTATACTGATGCAGCTGGTGATAAATTCAGAATATGTATAAAAATACAATGCAAAGCAAAACCAGCTCAGTTGTGATAATAAAAGTGAAGCATTAGTGGTTTATCATAACACACATGTAGTTAAAATTTTCACAAACCTTAGTTCTTTATTTATCTCCCAAGTCTCATCAAATACATATTTCCCCTTTATTGTGTTTTCAGTGGAAATTAAGATGAGGAAGAGATTTTAAATTTAAGGCTCTTCACTGTCCAGAGACTGTCAGCGGTGTGTTGTCCAGTATTATTTATACTCTCCCCACACTCCGACAGTCTTGCTGTCCCACTCTGAGGTGGACAGACACTTGACGAAGAAGTGTCCCAGATCGTGTTTAGAGATGGCTCTTCCTTTAAGCATGTTCTCCGCCGCCATGTAAGTTTCAGTCAGAGGAAGGTCACCTGCAGACAGCAAGACAAAGAAAACTTGCTCTCTATCTGCAGTCACAGAGTCAAGAATTATGTGTGAGGGAAAATTAAAACCTCTTCCTACTTACCACCAATGTGAGGAGGCATGACGGCCACGTAGTCCAGCTCCGATGTTTTCAGCACTGTGTACATCCTGTCATGGTCCTCTGTCACAGGAATCAGACGGGGCGGGACTTTGGAGCGATCCCACAGCAGGAAGGCTGGGAGGGATAAGAACAGGTTAAGAATATTACCATTATCACTCTCATTAAGAAGGTGTCAAATACATATCTCTTTTTCATGTTAATGCATGTCAAATCTGAAAACAACAGGGCATTTCAAGGTTATTTTTAAAAACCCAGATCTGTTCATAAACAGTGAGTTGTACCTGACATGCAGCCGACCACTTTCCTGATCCCACGAGCCTTCATGGCCTCAATAATGTTCTTGGTGCCTTCAGACATCATGGTGGTCGGGCCTGATGAGCACAGATCAGGTTACTGTCTCATAGTGAGGCGGAAAATAATCAAAACCTGTACTTGAGTATAGTTTGGCACTTTCCACTAAGTCAGTTGCTCCACTTAATTTTAAAATCTGCACACAAGCTATATGGCGCCATCTAGTGAATGTTCTACAGTATTACATCATTAAAAACTACAGTCCTTGTGTAAGGTGAACATGGTCAGTTATGTAAGTCTACTGTCTTGAGCTTTATCAATACAAGACAATAGCTACAATCAAAGCAAAATTGCACAGTGGTGTAAATATGTGAGAAGAGCCCAAAGCATCAACAGTAAGAGAAATGCTGCAACTTTAGGACAACTAATCTAAAACCAAATAGCGAATCTAATACATGATAAGAGGATATGGTCAACATCTACTGTAAACAATAATGACTTTTTTCTTTGCCCAGAGGACACATTCATTTAGATTTCTTCTCTTATAATGTTTGCTTGGCTGTGTGACTGACTGAGGTCGCTCCTGGTGCCCAGGATGATGATAACAGCATCCTGGCCTTCCATGGTCTTCTTCACATCATCTTTATTAAGCACGTCTCCCACCACCACTCTGGAAGCCTTGTGGTCGGCAGGCAGCTTGGCAGGGTCCCGCACCAGCACCGTCACATTGTATTCTGAGGGAGGACACGTGGAAAGAGGTATTCATCACATGATTCTCCTACACATCAAATAATTGCCCCACAAACAAATTTACTCTGTAATAATAATGCAGCCTAATGCAATTTCAGGCAGCATGTATTTGTATTAACACTGTGGTTATAAAGTAGGGAACTAGGGATTAGTGACCCTGACAATTCACTTGGTTGGCAACTCTCATACTGAAACTGTCACTTTCACCTGATAGGTGACTGTTGCATGTGTTGTAAACGTAGCAAGACTGATTGAAAATTCAACTTGACAACATTAATTTTAACTTCTCCAAACTGGAGCAAGAAAGAAAGGGTCCTTTCCAGAAGCTCTTGTAAAAACTCACATGTAGGTGATCCCACCCTCTCTGTACAGGAGAGATAGTGAACAGCTACTACTATCAGTTCTCTGTGTCACAGCCTGTTGTGACTCAGCAAAAAGCTGATCTGTAACGTCTAACATGACTAAAACTGTTTTTCTTCTTGCCCCATAGTGAGGAGGGAAAAAGGAAATGAAAATGCTGCTAAATCAAATTCATCATATGATGTAGCTGAATGTGTTTGTGTAAGTGATTTGAGTATCTGCAGTTTTTAAAAGTGTCAGTGTTTTAAAAATCTTTGAGGAATTCCAATAAATAATGGAGCAAATTTAGCAGGGATCCAGTCTTATTCCAATTATAATTAATACAACAGTACCAAGCCTTCACAATTAATCTAGTAGACTAATGCAATATCCAAACTGCAAGAGGCACAATATTTGTAAGGCAACGTATGCGTTAAATTGCCACTTTGAAGAAAAATAAATACATTAAGAACTGTGGTGCTGCAGAGACGTCTCAGCCTTTACTTGAAAAATATTTATTTGGTCCATGTCCTCACACTCATACCATGATTTTTTAAAACATATTTTTAAATACAAATGAGAATTATACAAAGATGAGTTGCAGTTGATATGTCTTTTAAAGAGGACTACTGGTGTTTTTTCAAATAAAAAAAGTAAAACTTGAAGAAAAAAATGTTATGACTTAAATTCTAAAAGTGCAAAACACTAAGTGAGGTTATAAAACCAACTCACAATAAGCATGTATCATGTATTTCATTTTCATTTTGATACTGATTTCTTAACTTTGTTTTATTTTATTGTGAAACATGTCTTTTAAAATCAATCAATCATGTGATGTAAAGTTATTAACCTGTACTGCAGAATCAGCTAAACAGACCAGACCTTCACAGACAGAGGAGTACCATGATAAACGTTCACTATGTATTACTATTAAACACTACAATTATGTAAATGTAATATGTGGACGCAATATACACTCTTTTCTATTATAGTCTGTACCTCACCTGCAGCCACTGCCAGCGGTAGGGTCGCCAGCCCGGTCATTCCCGTGGATCCAAATATCGCGACGTTTTTAATTGAGTCCGACATTATTTGTAATAAGCGAGTTCCACGACACAGCAACAACTTGTCGGCTCAAACTGTGTTCGATGCGGAGGACACTTTCACTTAAAAAGTCACATTTGACAAGAAACGCCTCCTTATGTGACAGAAAGAGAAGCACTTCCGCAGCTCAGACTCCTCCTCCCACACGGAGAGTTAAAGGAGCCCTGCTGGTTACCTCCACAGAGCATGTCTTTGCAATTAATTTTTACAGTCTATAGTGATTCCTTCAAGTAGTCTAGTTTTAAAGACAGTAGCTTCAGAAAATCACCAATTTAAACTAGTTAAAATTTTGTAATTTAAATACATTAATTAATCCTGTTGCTTGTATTTTGTGACTCCCCTAGTTGTATGCTGTAAGCCCTGCAAGACAAATTTGTAATTCGTGATAATAACAAATATTATATAAATAAAACTGAATTTAAATTATGCCTTTAACTTTTTGATTGGTTAAGCAGCCGGAGCCCCGCCCCTTTCTTCTTCGTGGAACAAAATCTTGAAAACCTACTGAAAGATGAAACGTCAAAAATCCGGTTAATGCTAAAAACTCCTCGATAAACTCCTGATATTAATTAACTAGCCAGTTAGTTAGCCGGCCACTTTATATCGACTTTAAGGACCATGTCTGAGGTTTGTTACACTTTTGTTGAACGTACTGAAACCTGAATTACATGGTAATGATTAAGCTAACATCGCTGTTTCGATGCTAAAACGAAGCTAACGTTAAAGCCGTTCATACGGGTCAAAAAGATTGCAAACGATTTAGATAAAAAACGATTGAAATAAAGTATGTATTTCCTCTTTTGAGGTTCACGTGTCTAGCAACATGCTTTGATTTTGTCACTTTTAAACCACGTCTGCTGCTGTAAAATGACGAAGAAAAACACGGCCTCTTGTGGCATCTTGCTCAAATTTGACACTGACAGTCTCTCTCTCTCTCTCTCTC
>CAFUXE010000376.1:147482-175240 GCA_903364295.1 Serranus cabrilla | reverse complement strand
ATGTCTTCTATTTAAAGGCCTTCACAATGAGCATAGGCTGTTGTCAGTTATTTCATTTAATTCACTTATTTCATCATCAATACCAGCAAACGGCGAGCAATACTGCTGATAAGTTTAGTGACATTTATTGAGCCTCACTCTGTTATTCCCATGTTGCACTATTTAACTTGTGTATTACACAAACAGGGAGTTGCAGTGTGTCTGTTGTGCTCAGCAGTTTACTATATAGTTAATATAGGCAAGGCAAGTTTATTTATAGAGCACAATTCATACACAAGGCAATTCAAAGTGCTTTACAGTGACAGAAAAACAAAAAAAAAAGCAGATTAATATATATGTATATATATATATATATATATGTATTACATTTGCTGCTACATCTTGTCTAGTACCACTAATATTTATATAATTCAAAAGTCATATAAGTTAATATCCAGTATACTCAGCATGTTTGTCACAGTTAGAAATTTAAATGTCATTTTATTGTATGGTAATAATAGTGACTTTTATAAAATAAACTAAATACATCTGTATTATATATATCTGAGGTCAACATAATACAAATACAATGGCTTAGAAAAATGATAATTGGAGTATCTCACAATAGTTTGCCAGCTCCATTGCATCAGTTCTTTTTGACACCATTCTTGTCATCCCTATCTTGTCAGGATGACAGACAGCCTCTCTGGGACAGAGAGAAGCTCTCTGCTGTTGCTCTTTTGTTTATCAGACCACAAGGTGACTGTTTTGATTAAGACTTGTGGTCCTGCGGACTCAGAACTGGGCGTCGGCTGCTGCTCTTGCTCACAGATGTTGTTTCACTTTGCTGAGGTGAAGTGAGTGGAAGTGACTCGGTGCAGTGTGTAAAATGCGTACTGCGTGACGTCACGATGAAGCATCCTGTGTGTGTGTGTGTGTGTGTGTGAAGGGAGAGAAAGAGAGAGCTTTGGAACAATCTAGGTTTTAGATATTTTTGCAAAATGAAATCATTGTCAACTAAGTAAAGAATGAGTCTTTAGATTAGGTTTGTTCCAGAAACGGCCTGAATTTAAGATTAGTTCAGAGTCTCAGTGGGTAGCTCATGCCATCAGATATGTCTGAAAATTTCCAAGTGTCAATGTCACTGTGTTATTCGGTTGGCATTTTAATGGCAGCCTTACAGTGCATATACTTTAATACAGCCCAAAGGCAGTCAATGTACTTTTTATCTTCATTTGTGATTAATAGCTAGTGGCTACATCTAAATTTGTTCAATTTTTGCAGATTTTTTTGTTAAAAGATCAAGAATAGCAATGCCAGATAAAACATTACCACTGCTCTGATAAAATACAGCAAAGACTAAAATCCATGTTAGGAATTTAGAAGACCAGAAAAACTCTAAACAAAACTGTACTCCAACTTGCTAATTCTTAATCACAAGCAAATCATCATCACTGCCTACAGCCTAGTAATACCATCCTTAAGTACTACTCTCTTCACCATAACCCCCAAAACACATTTAAGATTTATAACTTTTCTTCCGACCTCACCTAGCAACAAAGACAAAACATGTCTCTTATTCATGGTAGTTAAAATCATACTAAATACTCTGCTATACCGTAATACTGTTCAAGCCTATTTGACAGCCCATTTCAGCATTTTTCATTTTAATTATTTTTTACAGCATCTGTGATCAATTAACTATCCCCCTTCCCTCAGTGGTAGAAGTGGGAGGGGGGAGGATGCACACGGAGTATGTTGTGCTTGTTGTGTCTCATGTATTTTGGGGGGTTATGAGAGGAGACATGTCAAAAATTGTCTTAAAGATAACTAAAACTGTGCCTATATGAAAACATTTTGGAGAAAAGATGTGATCATCACTCTCTTGAGTCCACTCGGGAATGACGGAGGGGTTATGTACAGGTGCAACACCTAATGGTAAAATACAGTAAACTAGTCTGGTCAGGTGTTTGGCTTGATATCAAACGGTGTTGGAGATTTTAACACCAGTCCAACTCTACTATACAGAATGTTCCGTACATATTTGACAAGGATACGTTTAATTTATTGACTTACATGTGATACTATTGATAAGGACTGCTGTGTGTGTGTGTGTGACTGTGTCTCTGTGTGTGTGGTAACGTAGGGTCTAGTCCCCATTAAGCCTTAGAGAAACAGAGACACAGAGCTCCTTCCATTGACTGATTAACACTGGCAGCTGTCTCTCTTTCCTCCTCTTTTCTTTCTTCATCTTTCTGGAGATATGCCCTCCTCTCTCTCTCTTGCTCCTTTTCCCTTGTCCTCTGTATTTCACCTCTACTCTTCCATTTCAGCCTTTCTGTTTCAATGAAACTTTTCTCTCCTATAACGTCACCCTATTTTTCTACTCTCTATAGCTCTTTAGCTCCTACCTTACTGCCTTAGTCTCTTTCTATCTCTATCTCTCTTGATTGTGCCTGCGTCTCTAACCCTCTGTCTGTCTCTAAATCAAAAGATATGGACAGTCAGATGTCTGTGATCTACATTAGGCTATTCTTGGATCATCATTCAAGCAATATGATCAGAGGGGGAAAAAAACAAAGGCTACTGCTATTAAATCATTATCATGTCTGAAGAAGAAGAAGAAGAAGAGTGTGAGGTACACAGGGTTTGATGTAGAAATGTGGCTTGAATGTTTGAGGGAAACGTGAGGGGTTAGTAGATGAATTTCCTGTTGGTGCTTGGTTCAGTTGGAGGCTACGAATTTATAGATGGACAGATGCGATTCAATATATTCTCAATAAATTATTGTCGGTGTGACAATGAAAAACTGTCGTATTTACATTCTATTCCGGGGATAATTATCTAATTTGATTGTCACTGCTTTGCTTATTAAGGACCCTTTCTTTACATCCCCACAGACTGCTTTTTATTCTGCCTAGTGGTATGGCTGGTTGGGGAAACTATAAACACTTTTGATTTCTGATATGGTTTAAGCACAGTTGTGCTACCACTGTGTCTCAAGACCTAAGAATATCATGAAGATTATTATAATAACATAACGTGAAAAGCACTGAGTTACTTTGAGACAAGTTTTGCAATGAGACAACATAATATTGGAAAGGTGGCATGCTGGTTGCAAAGGAGGATTAATAATACCAGAAAAGTATTATTGTTGTTAAACGGCTCACAACAAGGTCTGTGGATGATCTTGACTAACCAGGTCATGATTTCTGGAAAGACATTGCTGTTGAATTTAAGCACCACAAATGAAGAGCCAAATTGTCTTATTATTTCTGAGATAATGTAGCTATCTCTATAGCTGATATCTCCAACACTCGCACCAAAACAATCAAGACTGATACATAGCACTAGAGGTAAGAAGAAAATATGTATTTTGGATTTTGTGATGGACTGTATGGATGTGGATGAAGCAGGATCAGCACCACCCTGCTTCATAGACACAGTTTTGTAAGTGAACACCCCGTTAGCTTCTCAGAAGCGGCAGTCTTTGGCCACTGAACTCACTAGTGTTGGCGACCGAACAACCTCACTGCAGCATTCTGGGGTTAAGTGCTTGTTTCAAGGGCGCCTGATGTTTGGCATCTCATGTACTGAAAAGATTAGAGTATTGTCACTCTTTGGTGGTATGGAGGCACCATGCCAAATGCTAATAGCCAAAAACACAAGTTGTGTAGGCCAGACGGAAAGGATTGGAGGTTAGGACGGAGGGACTAGAGGGAATAGAGGGAGAGGACAGTTGAAAAAGTGTGAAGGATAATAAAAGGAGAGAGCAGGGAGGCGGGGGATGATGCTTTCATTACACCATTGGTGTAATAGTGATTTATTGTGGTTACCAACAGAGACAGCATAGCTGGGGGGAGAGGGCAATAATAACAGTGAGTGGTTTAGAGGAGAAAGCATAACGACTGACAGTTGTGCGCACACACACACACACTTATTCTACGCAATAGTGCTGACACTAGTAGGTCACTGAGTAAATCAATAGAAAATTAATCAGCGATAATTTTTGATAAATAATTCGTTATTTAAGTAATTTATCAAGCAAAAATGACAAACATCTGGTTCAGCATCTCAGATATGATGATTCACTACTTTAATATTTGTGTTAATTGAACATCTTTGGGTTTTGGACTGTGAATGTGCCACCTTTGCCTCTGGGAATTAAAGATGGGCTATTTAAAAAAAAATATTTTTCCACTATTGCTGTAAGAATGTTAATAATACCACAAGGGAACATTTATCAGAATAAACAGCAATGTACAGGACAGGCTGAGTTGTAGTCTCACGGCTTATAACTATGTCAGTGAGGCAGACAGGTAAAAGTCTGGCTTATGAAACTTCAGAGTAAACTCAACAACAGCTGAAAGAGCAATGACAGAGCTGAAGTAGACTCACACAAATGCACGCAAACCACCTGGGGGGGAAACAAAGATGGCCACTCTGAATATAGAACATTTCTTTTTGTGCTGTCCTACAAACCAGAGTGAGGTTAGGGTTTGGTTCACCAGGAGAAAAAGAGATGCCTCAAATGATCTAGATTCTGTCCTCAAAGTGAAAGATGGAGAGTCATCTCTGGTGGCTATTATTGTTGTGACTGGAAAAGTGTGTGTGTGTGACACAACATCTTTTTTCGTATTGACTGTCTTGCTTAACATCTGTTGTAGGACGGCATCAAACAATTACTCATGAATCTGCTGATTATTTACTCCATTAAACAAACATTTGCTTAAAATGCCAGTTACAGTTTCCTAGGTAACTTATTCAAATTGTTTGTTTTGTCTGATGAACAGTCAAAAACCCAAATATATTTTAGTTTACTATCCACAATCCTAACATTTGAACTGAAACCAGAGAATGTTTATGAACATTTATGCTGATGCTTTTTCCACTGTTTGAATGCTAAATCGACTGAATGATGAATCAACTTATTCATTCAGCTTTACTCTATTTCAAACAAATATATCTGTTATTCTGCCCCAAAGGGTTTTTTATAGTAAAGAACTACCAGACAGGAGGGTTTGGAATTAGTTCATGTTTAAGAAATATAACATATTCTCTTTAGATAAAGGGCTGGTGTTGCATTGTGTGTGTTTGTGTGTTTTTCCACTGCGGTTTAGGTTTAACTGTGTATGTGGGCTGTTAAAGAGATCAAGCAACACACACTCACACACAGGTGATTCCTCCTCTTTCTTCCAGCTCCATGGAGAGATCAGAGAGGCTGCTGCTGTGTAAATGTTTGATCCTTCAGTGTTGGAACAGTAGACTTGATATCCTGGACTGACTGAAACATATGAACTCTGTAACCCTGTAGAGTCCAACAGGACAAACCTCAGAACCAAAACTGAAATACTTAAACAAGTTCAGAATTAACCATTATCCTTATCTTATGTTTGTGGCATTGTCTCCCCTATGTTTCTGCTCTGGTTTTAAGGTTTTACAATTATTGCTTAGCACTAAGATTGCCTCTGTCCATGTCCTTTAAATGCCACAAAGATTATCATACTGAGAAAATTGTGAATTAACAATATTTACAGCTCAAATTTACCAAAGAGAACTTTCTTAGATGCATTGTATTTATAAGTGAAAGCATTCAGCAGCAGATCTTCTCTCAATACTTGCATTTTAGTGCAGCTTTGTTGTTTTAGGTGTTCATTACTGGTTACCTTCCCAAACTGGCTGCTGTGAGAGCAGCAGCATTACTCAGCACTTTGTTTTTGATACTGTAGTCAAGACAGATAATACTGTATGTTTTCTTGTTCAAAGTTTTTTTGCAACCTTTATGGAAGTAAATTTTGCCTACGGTGTATTTGTGTTAAAACAGTTATGATGAATGAGGAAATGTAGCTTAAAGCAGCACTCCACTCATTTTACACATGCAGCTCAGTTTACTCATCACCAGGAATATTGTTTAGCTTGTGAGTCTTCTGTGGCTCTGGAAGCAGCTTTTTAAAATTGGAAAAAAATGCCCTACAGTGTTACAAGGTTTGTTTTTATTTGGGCATGAGATGTTACACTTTTAATAGGAAGCCTTTATTAATAACTGGAAATGCAGGGTGTGAAAGAAGTTGGTCTAATTGAAGGTGATCCAGCCTTTTTGGACCTTGACTGGTACTAGAGACTAGAAGTCAGGACACATCAGCCTCTGTTCCTTCAACTTTACCATATAATGTAGTGATATTTGTTGCTGCTTATTTATTTTAAAATATATTTGATCAGGAAAGGCGTCACTGAGATTAAAACATCTTGACCAAGACAGCAGCAACACATTGGAAAAAGTTCCAGACATACAATGTATAACTAATATAGTATAAAGATAGAATAGATCATTTAATTAGCATACTAAAAACGAATACTCAAGTCAAAATATCCTGGATATAACAGGATCTAATAGCTCAGTAAAAACATCTACAACCAGATGTACCTTGCTCTGACTCCTTCATCCTAATTACATGAAACAGATGCTCCCAACTAAAATAAATTTACACTTGATAATGTGATGTTGAAACACGCAGGTTTTACAGTCATAATACTCTGATTGCAGATTAAATCCAGCTCAACGTGTGGTCACTTTTTATTTCTTTTTTATCTCCACCATCTGAGGTTTCCCGTCGGCTGGGTTCAATCTCTGGAGGCAAATCATGAAGCATCTCAGTGCTGCAGAAAATGGATAGACAGGAGTGTGTGTGTATGTGTGTGTGTGTTTTGTGGGTGTGTGATTGTCAGACATAGTGTCGAATCTCTTGCCCGGGGCTGGCTGATTCCTCAACAGCTGAGTCTGATTATTAGAATAAAGGTGATAACACATACACATACACACACACACAAGTACACATCAGAGCAGTCCTGCGAGCTGTGAGTTTGATTGATTGAAAGACACCAGGTGGTTGAGGTTAGGCAAGGATCACGGCAAGGAGAGCAGAGGACACACACACACACACACACACACACCACTCATTGGGGGTGGACGACGTGGCCTAAAGTAATATCATGATATATTGGGGTATATTAACGATTTAAGTTGCGGAAAAAAACTGGTTAGCAATATGTTGAGCTGTTATTTATATTTTCTATTCTTATACTGTTGGCCTCTTCTACGAGTCTCTCTGTCTGCCTCATAGTAATACAGTAATTTTACTTTCTGGTGACAGCCCAGACAGCAATATTTTATTTAAGGAAAAACATGGTTAAAAATAACATTCCAGCTTTCTCTGATTAGCTTCCCTTGCTTCATTCTCCACATACTCCCACCTCTCCATGGCTGGAGTGTGAATCTAACCTTTGCTAGCTTAATGCTTTGTAGATATCAGTAAGTAGATTTCAGTCTTCAGTGGGATGTGCAACCAACCTTGATCTTGGCTCTCACACTCTGAAGCGAAACACTGGTGAAGGACTTTGCCACACAGGATACGGGTGAAAAATGTACAGGGATCTGAGATCACTATCAGCTGCCACTCATCTGAGACAAAACAACCAAGTTATGTTGAGATTTGAGTTGCAAAGGATTTTAATAGCATGCAAGAGGTCAGTGATGTGTAACATAACATCAGGTTTTGCTGTTAGTCCCTCATCATCAAAGACTTTACCAATATTCAAAAATCATACAGGAAGAAATCCAGCACAGAAAAAGATACCAGTTCTACTGAAACTTAATGTAGCAGTAACTACAAAAGCTCTCATTTTAAATGTTGTTTTATTATATGCAGTATGTTAAAGCAGCAAAATGTATAAAACATAAGCCAAACATTCATGACTTCCAGCTTTTTAAAACTTAATTTTGGTTTTGGTCTGTTGGTAGTACAAAACTCTGGACAAATTCAATTTTCTTTTCTTTTTTTTTTCTGCCATTTTAGAGATGATGTTGTTAATCAAGAAAATAATCGCGGTTCTAATTACAATATTGTTTTTCACCATGTAAAACTGATTTGTTTGCCACTTCTCCTGAATGGCACCTTTGCACTGCTGCAAACAAGCTCCGGCTCTCATTAGATTAATTCAGTTGACCTATTAATCAACTTCAACGCAGGTCGTTTAGGTTTTACTTGTGTTGGGATGCTGTTCAGTCCTCTATCAGCTTCATCACCAGATCCACTGCACTGTAATGTTTTGCTATTATTCTCTCCGGGGAGAACGGGTAAGTGCATGTGCACATCTACCCCTCCTCTCTCTGTCTTGCAGGGCATGCTGACATTTACTCGATACGGCTACATTGTTTTGCAGTGGCTTATAGTGACAACTGTGAGGTTGGACTTTTTTCTTGCAGTGGACAGAAAATGGGTGGGTTGAAGGGAAGGCAAAGCTATTTATGGCAGATATTTGAGGCAGAACAGAGAAAAACAGAAACACAGCACACTTTCACTTTGACCCTTTCACTTGAAATCCTAATAATCAAATAGTCAAAAAAATCCTCGCCTCCAGTTTTTATTAGCATAAACCTGTAATATAAGCACACAACATGCAGAAAGCATGTATCTCCCCAAGCTGTATTGCAGAAGAGCACCAAATGCCATATTACGTGTCTTGTGGGCACATCTGCTCTTTTAGCATAACATGTATTTTCGATCCACCCATCATATGTGTAACACAAAGAAATAGGGGAGGAGCAAGTAAAACATTTTGTGACAGTGTAGCATTCACCAGGACTCATATAATAGATGTTTTATTGATGTGCAAGCATCTGATGTGTCTCTTTTTAATATTCAACATAAACACACTGAAAGGTAGATGTTCACATTTTTATCAGTCATAGAGTATAGTATCTTTTGTTTGCTTGGATTCATGCCTGGTACATTGGCTACCTGTGCTGACAGGTATTAGTAGTGTGGAAAAAAGTAGTGTTTGTGATACGTTGTATGCGCTGGTGAAAATGTCAGGAAGATAAGATGGTAATAATGAATAATAAGAAAAAAGATACTGCCCAAGCCTAACTCGCAAATTGTTTTACATCTCTTTACATGACATACACTGACAAGCCTAAACAGAGATTATACATATGTACATTTTTAAAAGAATATAAGAAAGTGTAAAATGCCTATACAGACACATAGCAGAGCTCCTCCTACAGTTTGAGAAAATCAGCACAATATCTGCCAAAGAGTGAGAAAGTGTCCTCTGAAAGCACAATTTGGATTTGGTAACTGCCAAGTTTTTTTTTCTGTAGGACAGGACAAGGAGTTTAAATTTTCACTAAGTCTGCTGAATTTTCTGGTGCCTCAAACAGAAATGTGCAGTGCTTGAAGCATATTGTTTATACCAGGGGCTGTATTTATCAAGAATGTTATCAGACTGGAGCTTCTCTCTGAGTTTTCACAAAGCAATTTAAGTAACAAATATGTTGTAAAGTATAGAATATAAAAATAATCGATAACTAAACAATGTATATTGAACCTAACATCAGATACCACAAGCAAAATGTCTTCCTGAGTTCCTAAAGATGTAGTCGTAAAGACAGAGATGCCCCTTATTTATAGGAGCGTCTCATAACTCTGGAGCTACCTCAAGCCTTTGGGTGTTTTGTGAATAAAGCCCTGGGTAAATATCCAGTGATTTTTGTTAAGACTGGATGGAAATTGGACATTAAAACTTTTCTTAATGTCTAACAGCTCTAACAGCTCTTGAAAAAAATGCAATGGGAACAGGAATCTGAACTGAGATCTTTTTCTCATAATTTTGATGTTTTGAACATTTCCTTTTCTTACTTCTCACCCTGAAATGTAAGATTTCTTGGTAAAGTTTAGGAGTTATTTTTATCCTCTGGTTTTCAGCTGTCAGAAACAGGAGAGATGAACCAATATTTTATCTGTCTTTCACCTACCATCAGAGAGATTTTATTTTAAGCTTTCTTTTGTAAAATGTTCTGATGCCGAGGACAGGTGCTGCATCATTCATGAATGGAAAGGAGCTGTTATTTATGGACTCCAGAGTAGTTTTTTTTTTTTTNCCTCTAAGACATGTTATTTTTGCATTTTGAACACATTCATTAAACTGGAAGGGTGTAGCAGCTGTTTATTTTTTTTCCTGTGAATCTGAATGTGTTTCAGTGAACCCTTAAGGGTTAAAAGGTGTCAGATGACGTGTATGTTAACTGTGAAGTCAGTCAGAGTTTAATTATGAAGTGTGATCTACGTGTCTCCAAGAGTGTTTTCGCTTTCCTTTACATGTATTAGTGTGTCTGTACAACACGTGTACACGTTTCTAAGTTTATACATACACATACATAGGGATTTACAATACAATCAATTTAGGATTTGATACAATTCATGATACTGGGTTCACGATTATTTGTCTCTAGATTAATTTTTTTGGAATGAGATTATTAAAATAAAGAATCCTTTTTAATTTGTGTGTATATGTGTGTTTCTGCGTCTGTGTTTGCTGCAGGGCGTCGGGCGCGATGGCTAATGCCTCCCCAGACCTGGACAACGCGGAAGCCCAGCGCCAGCTAAACAACAACAACAGACCAAGCAGCTCGGGATTCTGGGAGACGGAGTGCACCAGCTCCAAGCTGTTCGAGTGCTCCCGCATCAAGGCCCTGGCAGGTCAGAGGTCACACACACATGCTTACTCAGATATTCATATATCCATATTTGACTTGATATCATTCACAAGAATTGTTCTTCCCATTCACTTTGCTTTGATTTAACGCTGCTGAACTTCTTTTACTTCCCTCAGATGAACGAGATGCGGTGCAGAAGAAGACTTTTACTAAGTGGGTTAACTCTCATCTAGCCAGAGTGTCCTGTCGCATATCTGACCTCTACAACGACCTGAGAGATGGATACATGCTCACCAGACTGCTGGAGGTCCTCAGTGGAGAGCTGCTGGTGGGAACACACACATGCACATTACAGCAAGTTATTACAGGCTTTGTGTCAATTAGCCACCTGACCAGATTACCTAGTGACCTCACCTCGTTATATTTGCAAATACTATAAAGTTAGCCACTGCTTTGTTAAAAAGGTTTGTATTATTTTGTACTCATTTTGTAATCTAACTTTATTTTTCTGCCATTTCCAAAAAGCTTCAGCTCTAGTCTTGTTTGCATTCATTTTTAGTAAATTAACAACACATTAAACTCATCTCATTTAAAGAGAAGTTAAATTCAAACTGATGATTGCAAATGTTTTGCAAAAGATGTCTTTATAATCCTTGTTGTTTCCCTCAGCCGAGGCCGACACGGGGTCGTATGCGAATCCACTGCCTGGAGAACGTTGACAAAGCCCTCCAGTTCCTTAAAGAACAGAGGGTTCACCTGGAAAATGTTGGTTCCCATGACATTGTCGATGGAAACCACCGTCTTACCCTGGGCCTTATGTGGACCATCATCCTACGCTTCCAGGTAAGCACAAATGCATATAAAATATCTATGTATTAAAATTATTGTGTGACATTTTATCACAGCTCAGGAGAATTGAGAAGCTGTTTTTGTGACTGCTTCACAATCAAGTTCAGTCCCTGTTTTGCCAGTTGAACACTTGAAATGTGAAGCAGCTGCAGAAGGAAATGTTCAGTTTTTATCTGCAGTAACTTAATACAGCTCCGGACAGGGGTGGTTTACATGCTACCTTGTTTCCTGTGAGTCCCTTGTGTGTGTATGGAGGCAGTTTGAATGCAGCGCTGGAATGTAAGACTTTGCCACTGACAAAAAAAAATAAAATACAAAAGGTAAATACATTGAATGGCTATTGCTGAACATGGTTGGATTTCATAAAAATCTTAATGATTATTCTACTTCTACCTCTTCTACTTCTGTTGAGTCTAACAGTAGTCTGATCCAGCTAATGAAGTACAGTAAACAAAAAGGAGAAATATGGAATTTCAAATATTTGATTCTTCCAATGGGATGCTAAGGCTTAAATCTGAGCTTCTCCATAGGTGCACTGAGATGCTGGCACGTGCCCCTGTGCTACTGACTAAAGCACAAGGTTGCTGTAATCAGCAGTGGCTTCGTTTAGGATGAGCTGCCAGCGGTTCTGTTTGGGGGAGGCTGTCACAACTGCTGCATCATCAGTGTGCGACAGCGACAGCAGTGTTTAGTGGATAAAGCCTGAATGTCACTCAGCGGCCTAGAGGTAGCAGTCTGCTCTTCCACAAGGACGCACACATACCCTCTCTGCACTCGCTCTCTTACATACACACTCCATCAGTCTATCAGACTATCTATCTAGTCACACACACCAATCTTGACATGCACATACTATCACACGCTCACGCACATAGACAGGTTTCCAGGCCTTAGCAGCAGTGATACAGGATCAGTTGCTGCCATGTAAGTACAGCAGAAGCCCACGGCTCCTCTTTATTACGCTCCAGTGCAACAGCATGGCTTTGGCACAAAACGCTTGTTTAGCTTTATTCAGACCCTTCTGTAACATTCACGGTGCACAGCCGCCTCGTAGCTGTCTCCTGGGACTCAGTATTGTCATGCTAGGCCTGGCTGCCCACCACAAAGCACAGTTAACAGCTTGTGTTGTCGCAGACTTTGGTCTTAGTATGTCAAGTTACCCTCTGCAGTCCAGGCTAGTGGAGTGTTTATTTTGTCAGCTGTTTTTTAATGTGTTCTTTGTCTTAGTACAGTGACAAATATCCTTGTTAGTTTCACATTAAGTCATCCTGTTTTTTGTTTGTTTGTCACATTTTAGACAACTAAAAGTCTGTGCATTTTAATATGATCCAAAGATAATCACAGCTACTTTAGTCTATTTTTAGTCCATTAACATTTTTGTCTTTTTTAGTCGTCAGAATATATATATAACTTATTATTATATTTCACTCAATTTATTCTAGCCAAATCGAATAATTTAATAACTAATATTTCAAGTAAGATTTTATCATTATATTCCATCATATTTTAGGCACAGGTAGAATCTTGAAGAATGTAGCTTGGAAGTCCTCCTGCCTGTTCTCATCAGTGATGTGCAGGCAGCGGGACAGTTGCATCCACCTGACCAGCTGAGAACAAATCCACCCTGTCCAACCCGCAAAAATATGCACAAATCTCGAGCAAACTTTTGCATGTCAAAACCCCCAGATACTATTAGCTTATGAGTGTGTGAGTATATTTTTTTTATTTTTAGTATATTTATACTTTTATTGATGCAGTAAGAATAACCTTTGTATTTCAAGTCTTATATCATTCAATTAGATTGAATATTATTAATAGGCTTAATAGCATGCTTCATTATTAATCTAATAATACCCATTTTCTTTTCTGCTTTGTTTTGAGTCTATAAAAGCATCAGTAACATTTTGGGCTACAGTAGTTTTACTAGCTAGACTACAAGCTCTTCCACCATTAGCTGTGAGCTTGGCTGTCGTCCCGCTCGCCTGCTCCCAGGAGCCACCAGTCGATGGCATCTTCAATTTTGCATGCACTGAGAAAGAAGAGCAGTGCAGAAGACTGGTGTTCAGGAGTGTGTGTGTGTGTGTGTGTGTGTGTGTGAGAGAGATAGAAAGAGAGAGAAAGCAAGAGAGTAATTATGAAAGAAGTGAGAGTAGGGGGAAAGGATGGTCTGCTGATGGAAAACAACAAGCACTGATGTGGTGATAAATAAGTGACGGGTGGGGCTTAACTGTTCTGTTCACTCAGGATTCACCTTCAGTGATGTGTAGGTTGGAATAAGGTGAAAGTAAAACTATGATTCTTGAGTTTCCATTGGTGAAGAACTCTTTTCCGTTCACTGGGGACCAACTACAATCACCTGGGATCTTGTCATTTAGTTAGTTTTCGCTAATTTTGATGCTTTCCACATTGGTTTTACATGAATTTGGCTGAGATGATACCCAGAACAGCTTGGCTGCTGTGCCTAAACCTTAGAATTATAGGGAAAACCCTGGTTTCCCTGAGGCTACTGCCATTTCTTCTGTTTGTTATCATGACAGCCTTTTCACTCGCACACTGTATTTTTAGTTTTTTACACAGGCATGTAAGTTGAGAAAAATGCTTATCAAGAATGACAACCTGGCAAAGAGTTTTTTTTAGGTAAGGGGACAAAACAGAAATAAAATATACACTATATCAATGTATGATGAACTAACAAATAATGATAAATACTGTGCTGCACAGTACACAAAGACTTTGTTAACTTAAACTAGCAATAGTACCATGTATACAAACCTGTCCAAACAACATTTGCACATGCATGTCTCATAGTAAAGAACAGTTCATCACTTTTTTTGTTCCATTTTAGACTGTGCTAAGTTCATGTCCTCAGCTTGCATTTATGAGACTTATGCTGCTTATGGAACCCATTAAAGTTTAAAGCACACAGTACATTTTGTAGGCTGAGCAGCTTTAGGCAGAGAAACTGTTTAGTTTGTAGATTGCCAGTGATCCAGGCCTGGGATTTTTGCCATCACAGAATTGGTCCTAACTATGATATCAACAGTCTGAGGCTTGATTCCAAATCCAAAGGCATGTTTATAAGGTCAGTAACTAAATTTAACCAAACACTGAGTGCTAAGAATTATGTCAGTAGCAGGGTAAGTTGTATTTGTTAATTCATAAGGGACACAGATAACATTTTCTTTACTGCCTGTGAATATAACCCAGTTCATCTAATCAATGAATCATTGCTCTAATGAAAAGATAAACAATCATTAAAAATTAACGTCAAGTTAAAAAATGCAATACTTTGCACAATTTCAATGTCAATTTAATTTCAATGTCAAGTTTATTTGTTAATGTGTTGGGTTTGCTGAGATTTATGATGCTGGAGAGGCTTCCATTTATCTTTCCCTCTTGCACTCTGTCGCTCCTCATCTCCTCCTCATTCCCCTGTCCTTCCTTCCTCAGTGGTGAAAGTGAGAGTTTGCTTTGTCCAGTCAGCAGGTAGGGCCAAACCACTGCAGTAACTGCACACAGGCGGAAAGAGAGGGAGAGAGGGAGAGAGAGGGGAAAGAAGGGAGAGGATTGACAGGCAAAGGAAGAGGTAATCCTAATGTATTTACACAACCGTTCACAAAGTGAACGGTTGTGTAAATACATTGTAGTGACTTAACCTATAGTGCTGTAAATGGTTGGCTGAATGTTTGCAGCATTTGTGTGCTTGTATATGCGTTTTCTTATCACACTGTCAGCTCACTCGCTGTTTACAATAAGTCTGAAACAAGAGCAATAGATTCAGGTTTTTACTGAATGCTGATGATAATGTAATCTGTTGACATAGTTAAGATGTAGATTGTGTGTTCATTATTGATGATTATCTGCTTTATCCGCTTCATCTCAAAAATGTTGTCTTTTCTTACTCTTCGTTGACTGACAGCAAAGAAATAACAGTATACAAACCAGAGGAATCATGGCATGTGAATTCTACTGGTATTTTCACCTTAAACTACTTTCATTTGATAAACAACGCTGGAACTTTATTTTTGTGTGTTTTCCTCACGTTTCTTTAGCTAGGACAGGACAGTTACCTCATCATTTTTAATGATGAATCCATTAATTAGCCCTTGTGGCTGTGTTACTTAAATATAATCCCAATCCTCATTTCTTCCTCATTGGATATACATGTTCATCTATTGCATGTGTGCTCATACATATGAATGTTGTTTGTGTGTGTTTTAGCATGTAAGACTGTGTGTGTCTGTGTGTGTGCGCGCAGTGATGTGCCAAACGATATGGGTAGCAGCTGATTCCAGGGTGTCATGTCCCCAATTACCTTGGATCATGTCACTGTGATGTTATTGGTTGAATGGCTGTCACTGTCACCTATCGTCAGGCGTTGTAGTTGCTCTGCACTTCCTTGCACTGAAGCCATCAGCTCTTATCGCTCTTGTATGTATTTACTGTTAAATCTCTCTCATTGTGTGTGTTTCTTTTAATGTTTCAGGAATACTGCCATGGCAATGTGGCTCTGACCTTTGCTCTTACATCTGGGTTGTGTTTTCAGTGATTCAACTAAGGCTGCTGTTGCCCTTTTGGCTATTTTACCAGTTGGAGAAACCCCCAGTTGGAGCCTTTGTGGGCAGTACTGAAGTTGTTGACAATCTTTGTCACAGTTAAAAAAAGTCTAAGACATGGTTACTTCACATAAACCAGTGATCTCAATGATGGTCATGACTTTTTTAAGCTGCATAGTTATACACACATAATAAGTACAAATGACTGACTCAAGATGGGAGCTAATGTTGCTAGTCAGCTTGTACATGTTAGCCAGACATCCTTTGTTACTCAGGCTGTGCCTAGATTCACTCCTTCATTCACTCAGTCACTGCTCCCTGTATGTATGTATGTATCTATATGTAGTGGACTCTAATTAACATTGTAGTCTGAGGTTAATTGAAATTTCTGATACTAAACAGTAATTCTTTTTGCATCATCACTGAAAGATGTAGTGTTATGCTACAATGCCTCTTCCACAAACACTCAACTGTTTCTTTGCTGTGTTCTTGTTCAGATCCAGGTGATCAAAATAGAGACAGAGGACAACAGAGAAACTCGCTCTGCAAAGGATGCCCTGCTGCTCTGGTGCCAGATGAAGACCGCAGGGTGAGCAGTGAAATAAAAAAACAGGAAAACTGTAAGCTGCAAGTGTGAATTTCATGATCGGTTATGTAATGCACCAAGTCGGTATGTTAGCGTTAGTACATTTATGCTCCTTGGTTTATATTCGAGATTTGAAGATTTCTCTGTGCTCCAGGTACCCTGAGGTCAACATCCAGAACTTCACCACCTGCTGGAGAGACGGCCTCGCCTTCAACGCCCTCATACACAGACACAGGTAGATCCATCTTTTAACACATCTCAGTAGCATGCTAATATGTTTAAAATATAATGCTAGAATGGCAAGGTGTGTAACAGATTTGACTGTCATACAAACATTACAAACACTGTTTCATCATTTTGTGCCCTCCAGACCTGACTTGATAGAGTTCCATAAGTTGACGCGGTCCAATGCAACCCACAACCTCCAGCAAGCCTTTAACATCGCTGAGCAGAACCTGGGCCTCACCAAACTCCTGGACCCTGAGGGTGAGAATATTTCACTGGATTGGCTGTCCCCATTACAAACAGCAATATCCTTTTTTTTGTTTTAACTCACTGAGAAAAATACATGTGTGTTCTTTCACCAATATTAAGGTGATTTAAACTAGCTTACTACCAAACAGGAGGCCTGGCATCCAAGCCAGTGTATCGGAAATCTCAAGTAATCACGATTTAAGACTGTGAAAAAATAAATGATTGTCTCACCCCAGTGTGCCGCAAACTATTATCAAATGAACTCCTCTGTTTGACTTTCTGCCACTTCCTTCCACAGATGTGAACACAGAGAACCCAGATGAAAAGTCCATCATCACCTATGTGGTCTCCTACTACCACTACTTCTCCAAAATGAAGGCTCTTATTGTGGAGGGCAAGAGGGTTGGCAAGGTAACAAATAACACATGTGCACACTTACACATAGATGCTCTCCTCTGAATCGGCTCCTAACTGTCTGCTGTCTGTCTGACTCAGGTACTGGACAGTTGTATTGAGGCAGAAAAGATTGTCAACCGCTATGATGCTCTAGCGTCAGACCTGCTGGACTGGATAGAAAAGACCATCGCTGTCATCAGCAACCAGAAGTTTGCAAACTCGCTGACAGGAGTTCAGCAGCAGCTACAGGCCTTCACAACCTACTGCACCATAGAGAAGCCCATCAAGTACGTTTTGTGAACTGTTAAAATGCCATCTTGATATTTTATTTTCATTTTGTGGAATGAATTACATAATATACACAAACAAAACTGAAAAGTATTTACTGTAGTCACTAACACGTATGTAAATAGTACTGGCAACTTGTTTGATGTGTTCCACTCTGACTGATTCAAGAAGCACCGATTGTATCTACAAACTAATTCAATGCATCAGTATGTAAAGACTAGTTCTTAACTTGACAGAACTAAATGTTATGTTTCCGAAATAATCAATGAAGCTGTGCTGCTGTTTTTCGTCTAAGTCTTATTACAAATGCAGAAGATGGTCACGTCTTACTGTGTGTAAATGCAAAGATACATGAAACAGACTGGAACACAGAGCCACTGAGCCTGGAGCCTTTTGTCCAGCATCATCAGGATCAGCATTACCATCAGCCCAGTACTACACTCATGGCCCTACAGGCACTGGGAGTACACTGGCAGCTATGATGACACCCACAGACACACACAAACACACACACACACACACACACACATGCTCACACAGACTATGATACAATATGTCTCGTTACACTCTGAGTTAATGTCCAGTTGACCGGCTCTGGGTGAGTCAAGTGGTTTTGTCCAGTACTTGCTGCCAACAGTTGACTTATGACTTCTCCAACATGCAACATGCAAACACAGCACACACACACATACAGCAATTCTGCAAATGCACAGACACAGTCCAACACTCACATACTTCTGTGTTTAATGAGCCTTCATTTTGAGATGTGCTGCCAGCAGCATAGTGCTGTTGTCTCCAATATGTCAGCTTCTCAGTATTTCCAAAAAGCAGACTTAATGACCCTGCAGTTTTGTTTTATCCAGCGAGATTTAAAAAGTTTCACATGTCCGATAATCATACAACTTAATACACTACATGGAAAACTGTGTACGTTTCCAGTTGAAGCTGAAACATGAAAAAAATACTGTATGAGTTTCCCTGATCATCAACTATTTCTGTTGTCATCACATTTTCATTTTTTACTGACAATTTGTAGACAGAACAATCAGCAGAAAAAACAATGAAATCAAATGTTACTTCCAGTCATAGATTTCATTCTTCTCAGAAATGATTAGTTTTTCCCAACCATGTCCATGTGCACCTTTCTATGTTATCAAGGTTCCTTAATGTTTAAAAAAAAAAATAAAAGATCACTTTTTCATCTAGTGGTTCTGAATTTGGTTCAAATGAGCATTAAACCCCCAGGTGTTGAGACAGTAGATGCCCCCAGAGTGATAAAAGCAGTGAATGCTGGACAGCAGTTTAACAGGGTGAGCAAAGAAAACGCCCTTTACAAGGAGTCCTCAGACCTCCCTGTCAGCTACCATTCATGCTGTTAATGTGTCCTTGAGAAAGACACTGAAGCCCTGACCAACTTTGTGGTTGCAGCATTTTCTTGAACAAAGTTAGAAGTACTGTGCCCTCCACAGGAAGGGGCTGCTGAGAGAGAGAACGGCATATTGTGAAACAGGATCACTAACTAAAGTCTTCTGTTTCTCACTCAGGTTTCAGGAGAAGGGGAATCTTGAGGTCCTTCTGTTCACCATCCAAAGCAAGCTCAGAGCCAACAACCAGAAACCCTATGTGCCTAATGATGGGAAGCTCATCTCAGATATCAACAAGGTCATCCATCCATCCGCTGTGTTGTTTTCTTTCATACACATTTCCCTGTTTACTCAAAGAAGCTACAAGAACTTTTAACTGGTTATGGAAAACACTTTAATATTGATGAGCCCTGCTGCTCTGCCCTCTTGCTGGGATCCAACATTGACAACATGCTACTGACTGTCAGATCTGCTGCAGTAAAGGTGCTCCAATGGGAGTCTAGTGCTCAGGGAAACCCTCGCTTTTGTCTACAGGCGACATCCAAACTCAACACAAAATTAGAACGCCTCTTTAGGTTTTTTGTAGCCTCTTTAACAATTTAATAATGGTTCAAGAGACTTAGTTATAAATTAAAATGTGCCATCACTCAGTTGAGAAAAAAAACATCTGCGACCCGAGAAACTTACATAAGTAAGTACTTGGATTTTCCTTTTACATTACAACTATTAATCCATCTTTTTCCTTTTTTTCCCCCATTCCCTGTCCAGGCCTGGGAGAGGTTGGAAAAGGCGGAACATGAGAGGGGTGTGGCTCTGCGCAAGGAGCTTATTCGTCAGGAAAAGCTGGAGCTGCTAGCTCAGCGTTTTGATCACAAAACCACCATGAGACAAGCCTGGCTCAATGAGAACCAGAGACTTGTATCGCAGGTAGGAATACACAACTTGTCTAAAAACTATTCTTACTTCAGCTCATCCACCTCATGCAGCTGCAATATTAAGATGCTTCTTCCATTGAAGACTGAATAAAAGTAAAAGTAACATGGTACATCATATGACTGCGGGGCAAAAATGAAGATGCTACATTTTGGCTTTGCGGTAAAGTCTAATTTAAGGTTCATCTTTGGTCATCATAATTTCAGTGATTAATCCTCATGAGATCGGTCTCCTTTCACTCCTCCCCCCTTTGTATTCCAGCTGTCTTTGCCTCGGTGGCACAGGTTATACGTTTTCCTTTGCATTTTTCCTGTCTTCTTACAGGACAATTTCGGCTATGACCTACCAGCAGTTGAGGCGGCAATGAAGAAACATGAGGCGATTGAGGCCGACATAGCGTCGTATGAAGAGCGAATTGGTGTAGTGGTGGAACTTGCTGCAGAGATGGAGGCAGAAGGATACTACGACATCCGGCGCATCTTGGCACGAAAGGAGAACATCCTGGGCCAGTGGAGTCTGCTGAAGGAGCTGGTGGCAGGCAGGAGGACCCGGCTGGAGAAGAACCTGGCCCTGCAGAAGACTTTTCAGGACATGGTCTACATGATCGACTGGATGGAGGACACACAGGTACTAGAGGCTGTGAGAGAGAAACAAGAACGAGAAAGTCACTCCACTGTATTCAGTCCTTAAATAAAGACGTTTGAAAGAAAAAGGGGATATGGTGAAATATGGTCTTTATAGCAGAAAAGTGAAAAATAGGAAGGGGAGATTCAAAGAGGAAGGACACAGTGAAAGTATGTTTGCATAACTTTTGATTTCTTTAAAGGAGATTAAGACAGGGAATATAGTAAGAGGGAAGAGGGAATAGTTGATATGGGATTCGAGGGACAATATAGATATTACACTCGTAAAAACATTCTGCATCCTAAATTTATGATGACATCACACATGCCTCCTGTCATCTCCTGCTCTGTCTCAGGTCCAGCTTCTGTCAAAGGATTTTGGGAAGCATCTTTTGGAGGTGGACGACTTGCTGCAGAAACACAGCCTGCAGGAAGCCGACATCGCAGTGCAGGCTGAGAGGGTCGAGACACTCAACACTGCTGCTCTCAAATTCACCACTATAGAGGGTACACACTCTTGTCATGTATCCTGTGTACTTGTGTAGTGCTGGTGAAGTGTTTCATTTGATCCGTCTTTAGCTTTTAATGATAAAGAAGGTGAAGACAAACTAGCATTGTAACTGAAAAAAGAATGTTGCAGCTGCTGATAGCACCATAAAATGTGCATCAGTTGCACCCCCTATCTCCCCTGTCTCAAGGTCAGACTCACAAAACCTAATGTGTAAATTATATTACTGCGTAAACACACCCATGAAGGAGGAGCTACCTGGAGCTACAAATCCTCACCAACAAGGAGGAGGAGTTTAAACAAGGCAGAGAGAAACTGTAGTTTAGATTTAACCTAACAAAAATGCCCTTCAGTTACCAGTAACTCTCCGATGATGCAAATAATTTTACTGTAACCGCTGAAGCAATTAGCACAGATCTTTGGGAATTAGACTATTTCTGCATTAAGGCTCATCTATATAGAGAGGGTATAGGTATGTATGATAACAACTACTTGATGTGGACAATACCAAAAACACCTGAGTCAACCTTTACAGTATTAAAAATCAACATTTGGTTTCTATTAGTAAGACTATAAGAGTAATTTAAATGGTAATAAAGTGGCCACAATTGTTTCTGAGGTGTTTCTCAGTAATGGTTATCTGTTAAAGACTGACTAAATTAAACAGGAAGAAAGTATTGAAGGATCTAGTATTGATTTCATTTAGCCAAGTTAAGATGTATTTGACATTGAGACAACTGGAAAATAGATTTCTGGAACTTGATATGTGTAAGATCATCTGCTCCGTACGCTGTGTATTTTTTTTTAGTTTGTCCAGCTCAGAATATCCTACAGTGATGAATGAGTGCTGTATCTATCGTGGGATTTCTTTATGGTCATTAACCTAATTTTGTTTTTTCCCAGGTTACCAACCATGTGACCCGCAGGTGATCTGTAACCGTGTCAACCATGTCTCTACCTGCCTGGAGGAGCTGAAACAACTGGCAGTTAAAAGGCGTGACGAGCTTGAGGAGTCGAGAACACTGTGGGCCTTCTTTCAGGTAGGATGGGTGGGCTGGATGAGGTAAAAGACAGAGTAATGTTTATGGCCGGGGAAGCAGCTAATCAGAGTACACTATATATTATTTTCACCTTGTGGTCAGACAGCCCTTTCAGATTGGGAACTTAAGCAATTATCTATGCTCTCTTCAAAGCTGCTTTGTACTCTCATACAAAATAGAAATGCTTGTCAACAGCTGTTCTTTTATGGACCCAACTAATGGTTGAGTGGTTGTTTTTCTGGCAGTTTACATTATACCCACCAATCAAAAAAAAGAAAAGAAGCTGTCCGTCACTTTATTAACACAGAGTTGATGAACGAGTTATTAATGTTAGTGAATAAAAGCTTGAGGAACGAACGATGAAAGTAATGAGTGTATAATGAGACTAGTGGATCTCTTTGTCCAGAGTCACTGTTGAATCACTAATTATATTACATTACCGATTCATTGGGCTAATTCCCCTTCTGCCTTTTGGGAGGTTCTCAGAAACACACAGGGATCAGTGTTAGATGGACTTTGGGGATTCAAGGGGAGGGCAGTTTGATATTTTTTCCTTAACATATTGTTTTTTAAGTATCTCTGTTTTATTTCAATGATCTTTCGTCTTTGATATGCTTATTTCTTTTACACTGAGTCTATCGTCCTCTTTCTGATCTTTGTATGTTTTAGAATTGGGTTATATGTTAGATTTCAAAGGCAAAAAATGTAATCTTGTTTGTCTGTTTATTCTCCTGATAGGAGCTGGAGGAGTCGGAGGTCTGGATCAGGGAGAAGAGCTCCATCCTGGGAGCTCAGGGTTATGGGAAGGACCTGAGCAGTGTGCTGAAGTTACTGCAAAAGCACAAGACTCTGGCTGGAGAACTGCTGGCTCACCGGTCGCTGCTGCAGGTGAGTGTGTTTGCATTTTGTTCTGTGTATGTGTGTGTGTGCGAGAACAAGCACCTGGAATACCTTTACAGTACCCTTTAGTTTCTGCTCTGAACCTTATGTACTTCAGTGAATTTATGCATTTATACATTCATTTTAGCTCACCTACAAAAGAAAAAAAATAGCTTAACTTGCAAAAATATTTGAATACAGTTTTTGGTTTTACATACCAGCCTCTATCAATATATTTTAACTTGGAATAAAACTGTCCCTCCATCCTGCACTGCTTTTCCAGAACACCATGAAGCGAGGAAAGCAGATCCTGAGCGAGAAGAGCTTTGGCACGGCGGGGATCCAGGAGCGCATCATGGAGGTGAAGGGCGAGTGGAAGAGGCTGGAGGATCAGGCTGCGCAGCGTCTTGGCCACCTGCAGGAGGCGCTAAACTTTTTTCAGTTCTCCACGGAGACAGACGACCTGGTAGCATGGCTGCAGGACGCTTACCGTCTGGTGTCCAGCGAAGACTTTGGCCATGATGAGTACTCCACCCAGTCCCTTCTGAAAAAACACAGAGGGGTCAGCGAAGCCATCGACAAACACCGCATGCATGTAGTGACACTGCGCAAACACATGGTGGCGCTGCCTCTGCAGTATCGTGAACAGGAGGTGAGCAGGGAGAGGATGTTTCTCTTTGTTGGTATAAAGTTTTTTTGTTCGTCTTTCTGCAGCGTTTACCCCTCTACATCCTTGCCTTTCCTCTCCTGTCTCCTCCCTGTCTTCTCTGCAGGAGGTGCAGGTGCGTATGGGAGAGGTGGAGCAGCTGTATACTGAGGTGGCCGAGGTGGCCGTGCTCAGACAGCAGTGGCTACACGACGCCCTCGCCGTCTACCGTATGTTCAGCGAGGTCAATGCCTGCGAGCTGTGGATTGATGAAAAAGAGCAGTGGTTGGACAAGATGGAGATTCCAGAGAGACTGGAGGACGTAGAGATGGTGGCACACAGGTGACGAAAAGGGAGAGGAGAGGAAGTGTTTGAGCAGAAGTATTTGGCATACGCAAAGTCCTCTTAACCGAATGACTTTGCTTCTTTGTGTCCTACAATGCTTTGTTGTAGGTTTGAAAGCCTGGACCAGGAGATGAACAGCCTGATGGGAAGGATCCTGGACGTTAACCAAATAGTTCAGCAGCTCCTGGATGGAGGTCATCCCTCCTCCACAGAGGTCAGAGGCTGTCAGGATCACCTCAACTCCAGGTACTGAAAGATAATTAACTAACAGCAACAAGCTTATCACCTCTTGTAAATATCAAAGATGTCAAACTAAGCAAACATGTTTGATATTTACAATTTGATATTATGGTAACATTAAAATGATGCCTGTAAACCCCTCACAATATAGAATAATTAAAGCAGATTCAGACCAGCCTCGAGACAGGAACAGCCCTGTGCTCTTCCTAAGGGCACGTCAGGCCTAAAATCATCTGCCCAATTAACCTCTAGTGTGTGGCCAACATAACACAGACTTTAGAAGTGACACTGGTACTGCTAGGAACTGCAAACCAGAGAGTTTGGCCAACCGATTAGAAAAAAAAATAATTTTAGTCATATAAATTATAATTATAGGTTTATTTGTATAGCACTGTTCATACATGGCATCAAAAACACAATAGAAAAAATACACAAGATAAATGTTTTTAACAAACAAAAAGAATAATGTATGGAAATAGAATAAAATTGTCAGTATTGTCTAAATTGTCTAAAATATAAGAAGGTGCTATACCATTAAGTGCTTAAAATAAATGAAATAATGTTCATATATTGTACTGTATATGAAAAGCAGGCTTTTGAATCTCTGCTCTCTTTACTCCCAGGAGGGGGGAGGAGTAGGTGGGAGGAGATGGACTGACACGCAAAGAAAAAAGAGAGATGGCAAGAGAGAGAAATTTTGTGGGGTTTTGAAATTACTCAGACGAATGTATGATTTTTTTCTAATTGTCTTTTGACAAACGCCTCGTGTCCTGTCAGCTGCTGTCTTAGTAAGAGGCAGAACTCCTACCTGCTTTCTCATCTTTTTAGAGTAGGACTTCAGCGCCTGACATGTAAATGTAAAATAGCAGTACCTCTTCCCAGTGTCTGCTGCACCAGTGTCCCTCTCTCTCTCTCTCTCTCTCTATTTACGCTAACGCCTGGCCAGGTGGACCCTGAGATAGTATCGGCTTGTTTATGCGTGTCAGTCATATTCTCTGACCGCTGCTACGTCTGGCAGCAGACTCCATGATGACCGTGTGTCTATGAGTCTTGTGACCTTGGCACAAAGTGTTGGTCTCAGGGTGACCATCTGTGCTGGCTGCCTCCATCAAGACAAAGCCAGCCGAGAGAAAAAATAAGAAAAAATATACAGAATAAACACTTGTATCCTCATTTCCTTCTCTAGTATTAAAATTATGATTCAGTTTTAGGACCATTACTGCATCATGTCTATCATATCAGGGTTATTGTGTGTAAACCTACAATTAATAGACACAGTAAAACTCCAGAAATCCTCAGTGGAGTCAAGTGCAAATAATTCAAAATATATTTCCCATTAGTTAAATATTTTCACTCTGTAAAACATCGTTATGTCATTTAGCTACAAATGAGTCAAGTCACTTTGTTAACAGCTCAGTCATATTAAACATGTATAGTTAACTGCTTATTGTGATCACGGTCACAGTGATGAAACATTCATATGGATTAAAAAGAATAATCCCTTTATGAATGCTGTTTAAATAGTTCACTTGCAGCAATCAAATAATTTGCTTACAGTCATCACGTCTTTTCACACATGACAACATATGCTAAACTGTACACAACACATACAATAGTATTACTATATTTTAAATCATTTGCGTCACAGTAACCTGTCTGCTATCTAGCTGGCTTTCTAATGTCACTTCTGCACGCAGAAAGAGTAATTTTCTCCCAAACAATAAACATAGTCTCCTTAAAGCTCATCACAAGCCAATAAACCAAGCCAACAAGATGCAGTAGCAAAACGTTTTCTGTTTGGCGTCTCCCTCTCTTCGAGCTGCAGCAATGAAAAAAATAGTCACAGCTGCTTGTGATGGAGACCTTTCACAAAAAATGTGCTGCCCTCTTCAAGTGAATTGATCACGCTTGGTGCTGACCTCGTTAGCAACTGTGAAATTAATAAGAGACCTTATCAATACATAAAATAAATAATTCTATGTGTAAACTGAGTTTGGGTAAGCTTATCGATTATTGCTTTACCGTATACATACATGAACTAGTTATGTTTCACTTCATTCACCATGTTGCATCTATAAGACGACTTTTTAGCTCTGAGGTCAGTGTCACCGAGCTGTTTTCCTGAATGCCTGCTGAGCTCTGTGTCTGCCATTACCTCATTACGGTCACAAGGATCTCTGTGTGTGTGCATCTGTGCATGTGTGTGTTTCTTGGCTGAATGGGTGTGTATTGAGACCTGCTGGTCTGGAGCAGAATCAGGAGAACATATTGTATGACGATATGGTGAGCAGACCCGGCCTGGGCTGAAACAAATCAAATGTCTCACGTGAATCAGGTCAAATCAGGGCAACATAATAATGACCTAATTATGATAATATAATATAGGTAATCATTCCTAATACATCCAGACTTTTTTCAATATCAAACATTTCTTCTTTTCACTTCACGACTCTCTTTGCTTCAGCCCTCTCAGCTACACTTTCAGCATCTCTATGTCCTGTCTGTCACATCCTACCAGGTGGAACAGCATCGTGGAGCTGGTTGAGCAGAAGAAAGATCAGCTGGACTCAATGTTACGCCTGCAGAACTACCTGCTGGAGTGTGCGGAGATCAAGTCCCAGATCCAGGACAAGAGAAAAGCCATCGATGCCACTCAGTACGTCGGCAGTGACCTGGGTGGAGTCCTGGCTCTGCAGAGACGCCTCTCCACCATGGAGGGGGCCCTGTCTGTCCTGGAACCCAAACTCCTGCACCTACAGGTAGGGAATCATGGTTGAACTACACTGACTATACAAACGTTAAAATATTATTTAAGGTTAAACTTTGGTATATCATCACTTTTTACTGTGTGGTGGTGTAGGAAGAGGCAGAGCATCTGGCCACTGCTCACCAAGGTCGGGCCATGGAGGTTCTTGTGCCATTTGATGGCATCAGTGTGGAGTGGGAGGAGCTGAAACGCACCCTGCAGGGCTGCGAGGACTCGCTGATGGTGGCTAGCAGGCTGCAGAGCTTCATACAGGTACACAGATAGTTGAATTTAAAAAAATTGAGAATATGAAACAGCATCCTACTCCATCAGAGCAATACTGGAATATAGCTGACGTAATCAATGAAGTCACATTTTAAAAACAGATGAGCTAAACATTGAAAAACCACATTGTTGCTGTTTATCAGCCAACCAATCCAGCTGTTAGGGATCTAGTTAAATCTAGTAAAATCTAGATATCTAGTAAAATTGTTGTGGAGAAAACCATTGTTTTAGGAAGTCAAATTTAAGTAGATAGATCTTGATACATTTGGTAACAACCCTCATGATCTGCCTTTAATCTCACTTTGCAAGAAGTAAAGCATTTTCCCACACAGAACGCCCTGCGTATGGTGATAAAGACTTAACAGATTCGTTAGTCTGCACATACTTAGACGTACACATACTGTACTGCACAACAGAACTGATTCAATGTAAATCATGTTCTTCTTCTCGACTGTCAGGACCTGGACTCTTTTCTCACCTGGTTGGTCCAGACACAGACGTCCGCCGCCTCAGACCAACTGCCCAA
>CAFUXE010000376.1:129453-141191 GCA_903364295.1 Serranus cabrilla | reverse complement strand
CTTCCCCTCAGTCTCCCCCTTACATTTTCTCTGTCACTTTCTGATAAAGCATGTAAATACCCCAAACAATGTAGAAAAATGTGCTTATTGCAAGCCCTTGAATGGTGTAAACCTTCACATTATGCTACAATAGTTTACATTTTGGAGACAATGTCAAGAAAGACCCTCTCATTTGCTTTCCTACTTTATCACACACGTCTGAGTTGAGAGGATGAGATGGGTGTGTGCAAAGGTTGACTTTGTAGGAAAAACTGAGCAAAGACTTGGATGAATAATTGAAGAATAGTTATATTAATAAGAATAATCATTTAGTGGCTTAATCTTTTTTAGCTCCACATCGTCTCACCATCCAATGTCTATTGTTGGACAAATCTGAGACCCGCAGTTCAAATACATGAGGATGGTGAAATGTGATGACGTGATGAAGAGGCGATGAATGCTCCTCCTCTCCCTCTTCTCCCTCTTCTTCGTTTCTGCCCCTTTCTTCCCCTCCTACGTCAGACCAACTCCCCCTCCCTCATTCATTCTCATTCATTCTCTACCGCCCCACCCCCCTACACACACTCCCTCCCTTCTCCTCCTCTCTCATTCAATTCATTTACAGTCTCAAGAGGGGCATCAGGCTGTGACCCTCCATGACCTCTGCAGTCATGGGACCTGTAGGTGTGTGTGTGAGCGAGCCTGTGTGTGCGAGGAGCGTGTACACACTCCTGTTTGCCTCTACATGTATGTGCGTGAATGGGTTTACTCATGTTAGCTGGCATGTCCTTACTCGCCTGTGCTGTGTGTGATTGTGTGTGATAGCTATAGGAGGAGGTGTTGGACAGAACTCCAGCCCCTGTCCTTTTAAGGAAAGATTAGCTGTATATCTATCAAACTACAAATACATCATTCAGGGTAAATCACTGCTCAATCCAGTCCTCTACTACCTGTCTGTCTCTTCCCACTATCACCCTCCTCTTGTCTTTCCCCTGTCCAAATCTTTACTGTTTCTTTACTCTCTCTCTCTCTCTCTCTCTCGCTCTCTCTCTCTCTCTCTCTCTCCCTCTCCCTCCCTTCTCTCTGCTTTACCACTGCAGCAGAGTCAGGCGAGCTGGAGACAGAGAGTAGGACTGCCTGGGACTGCTGCAGAGAGGGATGGTAGAGGGGGGTTGGTGTGTTTAGTGCAGGAGAGGAAGGATATAACAAAAGCAGCTGTAGAGGAATCATGAGCTCAGCGGTGTCCGGCATACTTCAATCCCGCCCCCCCAAAAAATATATCTTTCTCTCCCTTGACTTTCATCCATCCTCCAGCTTTGACACCATTTAAAGCCCACCTTCCCCCTCCTCCTCCAGCTCAGCATCATTAGCCGTGACCGGTGAGCCTAGAGGCGCTGCCTGCATCCCCTGCCCCCCAAAAATCCCAATCCCAGTCTCTTGCTCCTCCCTCTCCTCTCCTCTCCTCTCCTCCTCCACCACCCCATCTCTCCTCCAACCAGCCAGGCAGCCTGCACGCTCGCTCACTCACTCGCCCACTCGCTGAAGGTGTGAGGCAGGGGAGGGGCGCCCATGCACTGGCTCGGCTGCCTGCCATTTTATTGTTTTGGGGAGGATATTTTTTCTTCTTCTTCTTCTTTTCTTATCCCTCCTCAGCCTTGCCCTCTCACTCGTCACTGATCTGCCCCCGCCCCTTCTCTCTTTCCTGGTTAAGCGTACAGCAAATCCTCAACAACATAGCAAGTAGAGAGAGTGAGCTAGAGAGAGGGAGGAGAGAGAGAGGGAGCGAGGGGAGCGCAGCCTCAGTTTGAAGTCTCCAGTCTGTCTCCTCAGCCTCCAGTATTTTTGTTATTTACCCTCCTGCTTGGCATTTTCCTCTCAGCACACCTTTTGTGTTGCTGTCTCGTGTTCAGCTCTCCAGGAGGAGCCTCTTTCTCTATCCATCCTCTCCTCGTTCTCTCTCTCTCCATCTGGCTCTGCGGTGAGCAGCGTCTTTGCATGTGTGTGACGGCAGACCGGCGAGGATGCGGATACCAGCGGCTGTCTGCAGCTGCCACAATCCTGTGGGCTTTACCCATTAAAGGCTGCCGGTAATCAGAATTTCCGCTTTACAGTTAGGGAGAGAGGGTCTGAGGTGCAGGTGGAGTGTTGCATGCAGGTGTGAGGATGCTGATGACGGAGAGATGAGGGTGCTGATGCTGACCTGAATATTTTGATGATGCTGTCAGCGCAGGCGTGAGGTGTTCTCACTGTGTGTTTGCCTCAAACAGACACAGTCTGTGCGAAATGTGCAGATTTTACTCTTTGATGGAGAGGGGATGTGTGTGTGTGGGGGAGGTTGTTTACTGTGTGGGTGTGTGTTGATGCTGTGGATCTGTTGTGTTGTGTGTGCATGTGAATTCTTGCCGCCATGCTTGTTGGTACACGTGTGTCTGCGTACATGTGCCTGCTGTGCGTCATTAAATATTCATGTCTGTGTGTTTGACCTTGTATTTCCCACTCTATGTGTTACTGGTATGTTTATATACAGTATGCTCTAGCCTGTTTCTGTGCAGCTTTTACACATAACAGAAGCTAATCAAACATATGTGTGTGAATTATGATAATGTGTGTCTCTTATGCAATCAAGCTTATGTTTCTCTTTTGAACCTATTTCCATATTGTCCAATAATTGTAATTTAGTGTTTTAGTGTCTCCACATCTTTTTAAAATTAGGAATCAGTTTATACAAACAAAAAGTGTTTTACAGTATGTATGCTCTTCTTTCCCTGCCTCTCTCGTCCAGCTGGGGGACTGGGTGTGTGAGAAGATGCTAATGGCGAGAGACAGCAGCCGAGACGAGACCCAGAAGCTACATAAGAAATGGCTGAAGCACCAGGCCTTCATGGCCGAGTTGGCCCAGAATAAGGAATGGCTGGACAAAATTGAAAAGGTGAGTACTGCCGGGCCCTAATCAATAGCAGATTCCTGCTACATGCACTTTTGGTACCTCTTTGCTCTTGTGTGAAAGTTCATAAGCTCAAGCTCGTTCTGAGTGAGTTTCATGGCCTTTGGCTCCTTGGAGCAGGAAAAGACAGAGATCTGGGATGTGAAACAATGTTTTTGTGTATTTTATTTTGTAGTATTTGGGTTTCTTCTGACAGTAAGCAGCTGAGGATGTCAGGATAGAGACAGGGAGAAGGATGAAATTTGCAAGTAATACCAAACAACTGTGTTCTTCTCTAGTATGTCTTTGCCTTTTTGTTGTTGTATTATATCTGTGTTTGGGAGATGTTTTCAGTAGAAGTGGGACACAGTGTTTCTCCTTAGTTTGTGAAGACTTGGAACTCATATTTGGAGAAGTGTTCATGTAATATGCAATTTCACAACATTTTTTATCATAGTTTTTAACCACACCTGTAGACAAAAAAATCATAAAAGGTAATAACCAAAGAACCCCCAAAACTTAAACACAAAAATCTTGCTAAAGAAGTCCAGTTAATTAATTCTGTAATCATTAGGTCTGGGGGAAGTCATTTAGTTAGTCTTTATTTTACATTCGTTTGGCTTAGGTGACAGCCAACATGGCTCCAGTGTTGGCCGGAGCCTTATAATGGCAGGGAAACCCTGTTATACTACTCTTGTGATGCATTAGCGGTATGCTGGCAGAGAATATTGCTACTTGTTATTAAAACATGCAGGCAGTCTAATGGCATTCCCAGGCCAATTTGACTTACCAGTCACCATTTCATTGTGGGGACGCTCAGTGGTGGTGCTTATCAAATCAGTTGTATCCCTCCTTTGAACATTTTAACTTCAGAACTGTTCTGCTTTCTGGCAGTTTGGCCTTTTACAAGTTTTTCAGTATTTTACATAGTTTTATATAGTTATATCTCAGTTGTGAAATGCTGTGAAAACGACACCACAAAGCAGTGGTATAATACGTAATTTCAGCTTTTTGCCTTGCAATGTATGTATCGCAGAATAATTTGGCATCTTTGAAGCTTTGTTGGTTGTCACATGTTGCTTTGAACAGATATGAAAGCCTTTGTAACACACAGGTACAACTCATTTTTCATTTATTATTAAGTGTCTGCATACAAAATGTTTATACTCATCACGTCTTTACATTATTTTGTCTATCTCCTATAGGTAGAAGGGCATGTAGACATTTTTCCACTAAGTCTTAAAAGCACTTGACACCAAGATATGAATAAAATATAGAAGCACAGATGGAAAGGCACATACCTTTATGTTGCATCATGTTTATGTTGATGCCAGCTAGCTTACTGCACCAATCACTAGCAGAAAAAAACATTGATTTTGGGAGTATAATTAATGTTATTTTAGCTGTGTTTGAAGAGATAAATAACAACTGTCCAAAAAATACATTGGAGTTGTCACTTAAATCCTTTTGTAAATGTATAATTTTGGAAAGAAAAGTGACCTGCTATGTCTGCTCTTCTTCAGACAGGCATCACCGATGTAAACATCAGCAAAGCTGCACAGTCTTTCATTAACCAATGTCAAATTCATTTGGAACTGTTTATTTTGAACATAGTCCTTAAACACTAAAGTGCTAAATTCACTTAATTAAAGCGTAACAAAGGCACAGAGTATTACAGAGGGGTTTTAAATAGAGAGGGGAGCGCTGTAACCTTCACCAGTGCTCTGTGTCCTGATAAGATCTGTTTCATATTAAGGAGATTTATACGGCACATCAGCCTCTTGTGTAAAGCTGCAGTTAACACAGACGTAATTGGGTTAGCCAGTGTTTCCCCAGCTGCACGTCCAGGTTTCTTTGGGTTGACTTTGGGCTGTTGTGTTCACACCTCTGACTGGTTGCAGTGACGTGAAGCTGAATGTGTAAAATCTGTAGAACTGGAGTTCAGTGTCATAACACCGCAGGCTGTCTGTAACTCATCTCTGATTTGAGATTCTATTTTTGGCAAAGTCGCACATAGTGTTGTGTGTGTGTGTCTGTGTGTGTGTGCCTCTGTGTGTGGCCTGTGAGAGGCAGTGAAGGCGATTATCAAATGACATTAGCTCATGTTATAATACAGATGGCCTTATATGTTATTTTGCTACCTATGTTGTCAATAGATTTATGGATCTCTCCAGTTAAATAACTTGGCCTGAAATTGGCCTCATCAGATTTTACCTTCCCTAGAAAACATGAACACCTTTTCCTCTAAACGAATCATCGAGTGTGCACCTAAATTAGAAGTAGGTTCTGTCGGTTTTTCACTTTGACTTTGACTTTCTGAAAGTAAAACCTTTCAAACTAAAGCTAAAGTAAGCGAAGTGATGCTAAAGCTAAAGGTGTTTCGTATTCACTTCACTGCTCGTCCTTCTGACTGGGTGATGCTGTTTTAGGTCATCATGTTGAAAGCAGGTATCTTGCATTCAACAGTGTCACAGTGACTATTATCAGTGCAAAATAAGATATTGTATGTGATGACCCCTCAGTATTCAGAGTGACTAACAGAGTGGCTGCTGAAGGAGTTTTGACAGGACACATGGATGATGATGATGGACCCATATGGGCTGTTGTAGAAAAGCAAATCTGTGAGGTTGGCAGGCTGCAGTTTTTTTCTGTGCAGACAGAGTGTATGGTGTAAACACATCTTGGCAGTACATCTGCACTGAGGAAAGCCAAAGCACTGCTGCATTCCTAATGAAGAAACACCCATGTATTATCTTAAAGCTTAGCACCCTTGGAGCATTGTGAAACATTAAATATAACCATACTGAGTGTATCTCAGCCATTAATACTCTTTGCTATGATGGTGCATACAGTTGACTGTGGCTTAATGGCCTGATCCTCTGCAGTCTCATCCTGGGCAGGGCTGAAACTGAACTCCCCTGTTGGGAGCAGAGTGATGGAGCCAAGGCACAGCACTGCGTCATGTGTTGTCTGTGCACAGACTTCCTGTGATACAGTTGAGGCTAGAGAAGCAATTTGAATGATTGTTAAATGTATAATTTGTCAAACACCAACCATGTGATGATGAAGATTCTTAAATGTGACAATTTGTCTTACATAACAGTGACTGAATGTCTTTGGGTTTGGACTGTTGGTCAGATAAAAAAGCAATTTGAATGAATCACAATGGGTTCCAGATAATGGTGGAAGGGGATTATTTCCCAATGCCTTTATAATTTGACATAACATTGTCCAATCTGCCCAGGCCAGTCCAGGCTACCTACTACAGCAGGAAGTTGGCCTTTCCATCTCAAAGATCACTTTATCTGCTCCCATATAAATCTATATAGATTTAAATATCAAAAATCACATGTCCCTCGGGCTCCATTATCACAAAAATCCAAAGACAACAACCTCCACTGTTGATTTTATGGTGAAAATGGTTGGGTACAGTCCGAACAGAAAAGCTTTAAACGAACCGGTGAAGTTTAGTTATTACATCGTCTTTCCGTCCTTATTCAATCAGCTCACTTCTGTGGCTGATGGCTGTACAGGTAGGCAGCTTCACCCACTACTGGCCTATAATCTGCTCATTATGTCTAATTACTGTGTGCCTGTTTCAGAGAACCCGTTCATTTCTCTCTATTTCTTCTTCTATAGTGGGCATTGGGAGGTGGGTGTGGGAGAGAATATTTGTGTGTGAGGTGTTTAGTGTGTGTGTGTGTAGCTGTGTGCATGTTAGCATGTGTGTGCATGTCTATAACGTGGGCATATGATGTGAAAGAAATCGGCTGACTGATGTGTAATAATATACAGTGATTTAATGTAGAGAGAGCAGGACTGCGAGGCCTGAGAGCACCAAGCTAGTTTCCATTATAGATTCATGGGTCATGTGCTCATCTGAAAGCAGAGTTCAGATGACAGGAAAATGCTTACAGGAGGAGAGGGTGACTGGGGCAGAGTGGAGGAGGAGAAACACTGGTTTCTTGTATTTGCATTTTTTTCTGCAAATAATGATGTTGTTTGCAAATGCATGTTCAATTGACAAAGATGCTAATTTGCTAAATAATTTGTCGGTGTAAGTTAAAATTATTTTATTTTTGTGATAAAAATTGATATAAATGTATTATTTGCATATGCATTGTAAATAACTGTCATGGCTACTTTTGACCACAGTTCAGTCAGTGTCTTGGCTTGTCTAAAACATGGTTTGTAAAAGATCTGTGCTCCTGGACATCAAATCTGCTGCTGCTCCATGTATAAAAGAATCCATTGTGGTTTTTACGCCCACAAGCTGAAGTATCAGAATATCTCTTAGTGCTTTTCTTTGTTTTCATCTACAGATGAAAGTATGTAATTAGACTAACAGCAGAAACACATTATCAACCTACTCAACACTTGTTGTATCTTACACTCCTCAAACAACACTGAACTCTTAAATACTGTTTTCTTTAAGGATTGTAGTTATATACATATATGTATACTGCAGAGAGTCCAACCTGACTTTGTGCAACAAACCCAAAGGTGTGAAGAGTGTAAAGACTTCTGTGAAGCCTGTTCACACTGAAGAATGAGTCTCCTTTGCATCCTCAGCAGCATGTATTTAAAACACACTCAAAATCTGAGTAAAGTGATGGTCAGCAGAAAGATGGATAGATTGTATTGAAAACCTTACTAAGTATTTTAATTAAAAGTATACTGATAGGTTGTACTGAAAGGCTTAAGAAGCATATGCCTACATTGTTGTTTGGCATTAATTGGACTTCTTCCTTTGTGGGAACCAATTTTAGTTGTTGACTATGAGGACAGAGGTGGGGATATCTCATAATCACTGAGCTGACTTAATTTTAGAATGAGGAGGTAGGGAATATATTATGCTGTTGGATCCTCATAAGTATAGAAGTACAATCGTGTATTGGTGTGTGTCCAGCTCCAGTGGTCCCAGCTCAGACTCTTCAGTAGCAGACTGTCATCACAACAGGCTGTCTTAGTGTTGGCAGATAGACAGAGTTTAGCCTCTGAAGTCGTTCGTGGCATCCATCTTCACCCCAAAGCCTGCTCCATGGCCGTTGCTTAGCTGCTTAAAAAAATGTTGCCAGATAACAGTCACAGAATTTGGCATCTTGTCACGGCAACACAGATTAGTAATTTGTACATATTGCTTATGAGTGTTAAAAATATTGTTCTGTCCTTTTTTATTGATATTCAGATACTTGTTTGCATCATTTAGAAAAAAAACTTTAATAACAAACAAAAACATCTTTTGGCTGAAATATGAATCCTGATTGTATTAGATAAAGAGTCAAGTGACTGGTTATCAGATTATGTTAGAGCTGATTGTGGTCCTGTTCACTGTACTTCCAGTCCAAACACTCAGCATCTTGTGCCCTGGTTGTGTCTCTTTGCTTGTGTCCTCTGAGAGTCTACTGTCTATTTATGTAATCGGGTAAGAACCCCTCTCTGCGTGAAGGACTCTGAAGCACGTTTCCTGTTTTTAGGTTAGCATCTGTAAGTGTGTGTGTCTATATTTCAGTGTATACAGTGCAGAGCTTTAACCAGAGAACTGGATAAAAGTTTATCTGATCTGTTCAACTTAAATACCACAGAGAGCCTCTTTCCCAATGGACGAAAAACAAAAAAGGTTACAATCGACATTTTTTTCACATGTATATATCTAGCGTGTTGTTACTAGCTTTTGCTATCTCAGCCACAAACTTCATGAATCTCAGATTTTTAGTGAAGTGCAAAGACATCCTCCTTTAGTAGAGAAAACATCTCTTTAGTGACAAACTTTGCACAGATACAAGTCATTATAGTCCAGGTCAGATATTTGAGTGGACATAAACATAAGGAAAACACATTTTTGAGAGATGAGGGGCTTTCACTTTATCTTTGTTTGTCAGTGTGGGACTCTCAGAGCATGTGACTGTGTAGAAAGTGGCCATCCTTCAGTGTGGGAGTCAGTGTCAGTGAAGGGGAGACCCCAGCCAAGGATGCCTTATTGCATGATTATGATGCATCTTGTGTGCTGCGTCTGTTTCTGTTGTGACGTCAAAGTGGCCGGCAGCAGCTGGAGTGACTTGTCTCCTCTTCCTGTGCTTGCGGCGGTTGCCAGGCAACAGCTGTCCAATCCCCTTTACCAGTCCTTTCTCCTTGTCTTCCCTCCTCTCATCGCATGCTGATGTGTGAAGGTCATTCCTTCTTCTCTCTCTGTCAATCATCTCCCCTCTAATCAGGGGAGAGGAAACATGTCAAGATTTAACAGGAAGTGATGTAATGCAGCCCCAGAGTGCACAGAAAAATGCTTTGGAGTGCTGCGATTCAGCCAGCAGCAGTAGGTGTTAATGTAGTGTAGTATAGGGGCCAAATCTAATGAGCTGAGGTTTGCAATGTTCTGAATGTGTAATGCATTGTTTAATCAATAACTCTGCTGTTCTGTCGCTGCAGGATGACTGGGCTTCCTTAATAAGCCAGATAAACAAATCTGAATATGCATGGATCATATCTGTAACATGAAACTATGACTAAGGAATGAATGACTTGAATTTTCTCCCAAAATTCAAAAAAGAAAGATACCAGAGTAGTTTTGCTGAAAAGTTGTGCAGGTTTATAGTTTCTTTACCTAAAATAGAACCCGGGTTTTCTATTTACAGAGCTATAAATCGATGTAACACTAGTCTGCACGCTTTTAAAAGACGTATTGCTTGTAAAGATGTGCCTCGTCATTCTGTAATGTAACTCTGCAGTGATTTAGATGAAATAGAAGCTGCTGGCTGGTACGGGTGATTTGCCTCAGTTGCAGCAGCTTGTGTTTGTTTGTGTATGTGAGTATGTGGGGGAGTGTGTGAGCGCACACTGAAAATGTCTTCTTCCACATGCAGTTGCTAGCCTAAATCCAGTGGGCTCTTGATTCCTCTCCTGCCGTTATGCTTGATAATTAATTGGCCTCATTAACTCATTAAGAATAACAATCTCAGCCTCAGTGGCCCTGATCCCACCTTCACTCACTTTCTCTGTATTGTATCACACTAGTGAAGAGATTAATGGTTTTAGGTGAATAGACTGAATAGACTTGATATTTTGACTAATATTAGAGTGTTAAAGCATCTGTTTGGTGTGTTGTCCTCTCTTCAAACAAATGTTTGTCTTGTTTTGAGTTTGTTGTTGTCTAGTTGCTCCACTTATAGTCTCAGGCAGCATACATTTAACTGTGATATACAGTATATGACAGTATTTGGGTTTGTGTGTGTGTGCCTAACAGCACTGCAGCGACTCCCTGTCGTTCTTCGAAAGCAGACTTGCAAAATAAAATAACAAAATTGCCCAAAAATCAATTGGTTTTTGTTGGCTGTTTGATCTTTGTCATCAGGATTAAACTCAAATATACAGTCATCGTAGTCCTGTAAGTCACCATGTTTCCCAGCTAAGCTGCCTAGAGACTGACCTCTGGTGGTGGCTGCTGTCCATTACACATGTTCTTGGGTTTTCTTAACAACCAAGCCTCTCCTTATATGTGATTAGTTGTGATGTTTGCATACAGTCATTGTATCTTGAGAAAACACTAGTGTCCCTGTGTGTCAAAAACAAAATTGTTCTAACGTTAACATTTCCTTTAAAACAGCTACTGTTAGTGTTAGCATGATACCAGTAAGTAGGTAGTGCTAAATGGAAATCCCCTGACTCCAGTGAACAGGTAGGATTTGGCCACTGCCATCGTCAGAGCTAACATCTTTTGCTTAATGAGTTGGTATAAATTAAATTATGTCTTCACATGAGTGCACAAATCTCCTTTCCCTGTCCGACATAGACTACATATGCAACTGCTTCACTTCACAAAGCCCTGTGTGCATTAAGCTTTGACCTGCAGTTTTGTGCTGGCTCTGCAGTATACGGGAAGGTGTGTGCATAGATGAGCAAGTGTGTGTAGGTGTGTGTGTGTGTGTGGGTGGATTTGGAGGTATGTGCGGTAAGAACATCAATGAGCAGTGATGATACCAGCACTCTCACTGAGAGCAAATGGTTAACTGAGATCTGCTGTTATATTTTTATGCTCCTTCAATCAATTCCAGTTTTATTTCGAGTCTTTGGAAACACTGTCCATGCAGAATTGATGCCAGTAAAGCTTATAATATTGGACTGAACCTAGCCCTTGATGCTGAGGAAGACAAAAGGTGTGTTTCCATCTACCTGTTTTTATGCATATTTTGAAAAAAAAAAAACCTGAGTGGAAAGCCATATTTCACAAAATAGTTTTAAAGCTTGGCCGAGATGGAAAACTGTATCAATAAAAGCAAAACAGATTAAGTGATTGATTGATGACCGGCAAAGTCCCCGCTGTTAAGACTGTTCATAGAGAGAAAATCTGTATTTATTCTGGTAGGATTTAAGAGAAACCAGAAGAATCCAGTTTTCTATTTGGTTTACCAATGTTGCACATCTGATTATCTGATTGCATTCCTGCTGTTGAGTTTAAACTTTGTTGGTATGACTTCACCATCCGTGTGTTTATCTCTTTCTTCACTTGCGTTAAGTTCATAGAAAGGAAAGTGCAGTGAAATGAAATTAATCCCAACAGAGTGTTTTGCCATATGCTTCCCAAATCCTGGAGCAGTCTGAGCTTTTTGATGCTCTCAGTACAAAAAGACACACTGAGGGGTTTGAGGAAGACAAAAGTAAAATAAAAAAGGTTATTCCTTCTCTACCTGCAGTCAAAGTGAAGCTTTTACAGCAGCACAGGGGAGGAGAGGAGGGCACTTTTTGGGTAGATGGAACAACAGCACTCATCTCTCGGCTCTAGCTGAGCACCTTCTGGAAAATATGTCATCTCAAGCTTTGTGTGTGTGTGTGTGTGTGTGTG
>CAFUXE010000376.1:65688-129393 GCA_903364295.1 Serranus cabrilla | reverse complement strand
TGTGTGTGTGTGTGTGTGTGGTATGTGAATATCTCTCTGCCCTTTCTGCTGGTCAGAATTATTTCTTGTATGATTTTTCTGATTTTTCTTTTGTTTTTTGGTATCTCTGTGCTGTGGTAACAACATGAATAGTGAACCAGACAGTAATTAATTTTAAAATCATTGTTACAGTGTAGTTGAGCATTTTGTAATGTCTTAGTTTATGTTTGTAATAAATAAATAAATAATAATCATCATCATCATAAACATAAGGAAATTAGAGACAAAATAAAATATGTAAAAATTTGACAACATAGCATAAGCTATCAAATCAACAAGGTACCAATGTTTTTTGCTGTTTGGTCAGATGAGCAGATTTTTCACACGTACAGTAAATATCGATAGCTGCGGTGGCCTGAGTGTGACACTCACACTGACCAGTGGAGTGTCAGCCGTGATCTCAGGAGCAGATGTCTGCTGTAATATACGGTCGTGACAGCACAATGAGGACGGCCCATCTGTTACTGTTAGCATCAGTGTCCTGTCAGGAGTCCTCACCCCCCTGTCCTGATTCACTTTGCCTGCTTTCTTTTTCATTTTGTTTTGTTTTGATAATATAATTTTCATTTACATAGCTCGAGGCCGTGGGACCAAAGTTTTCACAGGCGAACTAAACTGAACTTCATGTGTAAAGTCAGTTGATTGTCTTTTAAATGTTAAAAATCAAACATGTATTGGACGTGGATTCTCCTTCACATTGTTTCAGATCAGGTTGCTTTGGGATCTCCACAGATACTGTTTGTACGAGCAGTGGAGTGTATGATCCTCTCTGAACTGCAGACTGAGTAAGTGTGAGTGTGGAGTAGCAGCTCTGAGCCTGTGGGTGAAGCTGCTCGAGCCCACGCAGGCCTCCCACTCACCGCAGAGGACAGCATGCATCAGCAGCCAGGGAAACGCTACCAGAGTGGAAGATGACGTAGCGCTGGAAATGACTGCACAATGAGTTTATACTGTGGCCTCCTGTACAGCTTTTAATTCCTCTCTATTTTTCTTGTTATTGTACTTACACACCTGGGACATTCCCATTATAACCCCAATTATATCTCCAGCTTGCTGGAACAACTAAGAGTTAACTGCAGAGGATTTTTACTGTTTTACTTTTCAGGAAAACCATGAATATCATCTCTTCTAATCCTGTTTCTTTGTCAGGTGAACACTGCTGGTTCAGGAGCCATTAGTGACTGTATTTATTTATTGTAACCATTATTCATGGTCAATAAAATAGGTCATGTTTTGTCATTAATAACTAAAAAAATCTGGTTATTTACCACACATGTATTAATATTATATAAAAATAATATAGCAAGATGATATTAATTAATTACTGTATATGCAAAATATCAGACATATTATTACTATTATTGCCACTTTGTGTGCAGTATTTGGTAGAATGAATTACCGTCTAAAGGTGTTTTCCATGTGTTGTACACTCACCGTAAAAAAAATATATATGATTATGGCTTTTTGTCTGAAATTATTGAACAGTATCTAGAAAATAAAAACTATATTAGTAAATATGGGTTAATGTTAATTCATTATATATATAGAAACTTTATTGTGTTTGACACGGTCTCCGGAGGTTTGGACCGGAAACCTTTTCTATCAGCTCGGTGCCATCTAGTTTCCAGTCAACAGGCAGCTCTGTGTGTCTGTAGATTTTATCATAACCTGAGTGAATCAGGCAGGATGGTGTCCTCTGTGGATGATGAGTCACTGCTCAAAGTTATTTCACCATCTCGGTGAAATGTGTTGGCAGAGTCTGAAATTACCGCCTGCCAGGCACCAAATGCCAGAAAATGTTGTTGTTTTTTTGACACAATATTAGCATTATTTGTTTATGAAGTTTCAAAATATTGTGTAGTTTCAAGTTCTGTTGCACATATGATGAAGTAAAATCATCATATAATTCATTCACTATATTCATTATATAAATATTCACAGTTTTTATAAAGACGGAAACTGTTTTTGTACCAGGCTATGGACATTTCTTTCTCCGGTTAAGCTGCGCATTTTAACATGGAGGTCTGTGAGGATTAAATCCATTTTTTAGAGGCAGCCTCAATTGGCCAGTCAAGGAAGTGCAGTTTATGGCACTTCGGCATTGGCTTAATTTTTCAGCCGTGAAGATTGCTGCATGTTTTATCTTATCGTTGTATTGTTTGTCCTCCACAAAAAGCACCCATACATGTGATGAAATATTATCTGTGTTTTGTTCACATCAGATCACATTTTTCTTTGTGTGTTTCAGTCCTTTTTTTTCTGTAACAGTCTTACTCTCTCCAACACACACACACACACACACACACACACACACACCGTGTCTGTACATAATTATCCCAACATGAGACCCAGTAAATATTTGAGGACGTGATGGAACAGAGAAAGGAGAAGCAAAATTTCAGCTTCCCAGAGCCCAGAGTGATGTTATCAAATATCGTGTTTTTTTGCAAACGAATATTCAGTTATAGAAGAATTCGACAACCAAACATTAATATTTAAGAAGCTGAACCCAGCGATATTTTTGCCATTTTTGCTTTAAAATGACTTATGACTATTAATATTTTGTTTAAATAGTTGATTTAGGAATTATTTGACTAACTGTCATCAGGTCAACTGATAAGCTGTTTGAATTGTAAATCTTAAGAATAATTACAGACCAATTGTTACAGCTTCTCAAAGGGGAATATTCATACTACATCATTGTTTGACTTGTGTGGTTGTTAATGTGATTACAGCTTGTTAACACTTAATTAAGGCACGATATTATAAATATAAAACCAATGCTACTTTGATTGATAATTAACCTGATAGTTAGCCTCAACCCTGCAGCACATGCTGTCATTTTTCAGTTGCTTGTCTAAAACTAGCCAATTTCCTACCTTCTATTGTTGCTTTTGATTTATTTTATGTTGTATTGATAGTTCTCCCAGCGTTTCATAAAACATAACTGCTTATTTGAATATTCACGGTTAATTTTCACTTCATTCCTGTAGACAACTCAGCTGAAGAAGAACACTTCATTCTTGTGGCCTAAATCTCATGAGCTCACGTTATCAGAGCAGATGATCTGATTAGGTTTTTGGAGTATCTTTTGGCATAAATTTGCATAGTGATGAGGAAAAAGTGATTAACGTGAAACTGATGTATGCTTAATGATTATGAGTTTATGTTAATACTTCCCAGGTGCTGTGTAGAGACACAGATTCACTGGTGGCAGTTACTTTACTTGGTGACCTTATTATCATTACAGGTTATGTTGAATATTGCATGGTAATTATAGTGTGACATTTGGTAGCTTAAAGGGATAGTTTGGATTTATTGAAGTGGGATTGTGTTCGGTACTTATTTAAAGTCAGTCAGGAGATGGCGGTCAGCACGCCCCCAACAGAAGCTCAGTGATGTACTGCTGTGTGCAGCTAAATGTATTTTTAGACATCTGATAAAAGGCCCAACTAAGAAAAGATAAAGTCACTTTAAGTGTATGCTATATTTAGAATATTTTCTTCATTTGCCATCAGAAATCACTTTCACTGAATCACTGAAACCTCTTCAAAGCCATCAGACTAGGATTGTCAAAAGTATTTAAGTAAAAGTATTGTAATATCGCTACTTTTCAATACCACATGTTTACAACAGTATCAGTGTATTAAAGCTATAAAACTACAGATCTACAGTCAGAGTTTCAACCCAAGGCTGCACAGATTAAACAGGGAAGGAAATCACCTGTGTTGGTGCGGGATGGTCAAATCAAGTTATGTTGATTAAAAGTCTAAAGCCTTAAAAAAGAACATGTCATCAGAATTATAATAACATTATAATAACTGCTCCTTTTACATACAACAATCCTTCAGCAAATCCTCATTCAAGAATACATTACTTAAACAGCTGATAAGACTTGGGCAGTATCCAGTGTTTCATACTGTTATCATAGGAATATGGCATCAGCTAATGGGGATCCTTTCAAATAAACAGTTTATTCTTATCAAAATGTGAAAGTCTAAAAACTCTGTGTTCTCCCCTCCTCCCATCCTTCCAGGAGGGCCAGCAGCTGATCCAGGAGAAGCCCGAGCTCAGCCCTGTGGTCCGGAGGAAGCTGGAGGAGATCAGGGAGTGCTGGCAGGATCTAGAGAGCACCACCCAGGCCAAAGCCCGCCAGCTCTTTGAGGCCAACAAGGCCGACCTGCTGGTGCAGAGCTACGAAAGCCTGGACCAGAGACTGGGGCAACTGGAGTGTCAGCTGTCCTATGTGGACCAGGGACAGGACCTCACCACTGTCAACAAGCAGCTGAAGAAACTACACGTATGTATGATTTAAAACCATAAACCTTTCTTCGATCCTCAAATTTCACATTTAAACCAGAAAACCACTTATTAAAACTTCTCAGAGGCCTACAAATGGTAGAACTACTATATTTTTATATTTCTGCATACTGCGTACCCTAAACAGGCTTTGGATTAAATACATTTGGTATCACTGGAAAGCTGAGACTCTTGTGGATTCATCTGATATAAAAAAAAATGGCATAATTCAGCACCAGATGTGTGCAACAAATGGTATCAACCTGCAACAACTTCTGGGACAAAGTTGAACATGGAAATAGACTTCAATACAAAACAAGTGTCTCTTTTTACTCTATGATTTATTGAAGCATTATTCCGGAACATATTCTAAGCATCACTAAAAAAGTTTGTGCAATATTGGGCTGAAATCATGTATATTTATCCTAAATATTCACTTTCTATTGTGCAGGAGTTGTAGTGATTTTTGTACAGTGAACAGTTTGACCGACATTGTAAATATGACTCTGCAGCTCAGCTTCTTTACTCCACGTTATTATCGCCACACAGGGATGGCTTCATCTCATTAATATTTGAACAAAACATCATGTTTAGAAATGACTAACAACAGCATTTCTCACTATGTGCCTGCGATGCTTTCCGCTCAGCTTTTCATCTCATTTCAGCGACGTCAGGCTCTTTTACTTTCACGCCAACATCAATTTTTAATTTTCTCTTGATGGTTTTTTGAAACACCATAAGCCATCAGCATTCATGCCAACCCAGTGGCTTTCACAAGAGTTTCATCCCAGCATCATTTTACAAATACTGATGAGTGGAAATTATTGATAAATATGTTGAAATACAGATGCCAACTACCTGGAACTACTTTTTTGGTTGATTGGATTTTATTCCTGTTAGTTTTATCACTGTTTGTCCTGTTTTAGTTACATAACTACAGGGCATGCAAATTGAACATCAGTTCAATGTTCATACAGTGTAAAAAAAAGTGTTTGAGATATTTATTATTTTTATAATGAAAAATTAAAAGGAGCCATTGGACAAAATGTTACCACAGTCCCCAATAACAGGATTGTGTCCGTCTTTTACACTTGCTCTACTGTCTTTTCAAAATAAAATAAAAAGCAATATATCCTCATGGGTTGGGTGGGTTTTTCCCACTGTAGTGAATCTTACAAACCAAAGTTAAGTTAAGTACTAACAATGTACATGAAATAGCAAATGAACATAGGGTGTAGACAACCCTGTATCTTCTGACTTTTCTTGTTTATTCCCATAACCTGTCCAATATTTTAATATTCTATAATTAAATATCCATTAGGTTTGATTTTATGGTCATAAAGGTTATATAAATAGCTCCTTTTTTCCTGTATTTATGATGTTGGGATCGAACTCGTCATCCCACAACAGCTACAGTTTGGAGTCCGATTCTTTACAGAGCAAACAGCAGGCAGCTGTGACCTGCTGTGGGTGGACGCACAGATTCATCCTTTCATTACTTTATCATTTCACCAGACATGTCTCACTCTCCTCTCCCACAGCATGCCGCTTACAGCTTCCTTTAACAGGCCGCCATTAGCACTGCTTTACCACATCATCCTAACTCCAAACCAAACTCCACTACCCAGCATCCATCATGGCAAGGGGTACAGTAAACTTCACTCCACTTCATGTTCTCTCGCTGTTCTGGGTTCTTTTCAGTCTCATCTTTGCTTTAATGTCCATCTGTTAATTAATAATGACATTTCAGGCAACTAAATGTCAATATATATTACAAAATGATATCCATATTATTAAAACAATTGTATTTTAAGCAACCAATCATGAATAAATTCTTATTGTGATTGTTGTAACTGTCTCTTCGACAGGCCACAAACTATAACAGTTATTTTACAGTTTTCTCTATAATTTTAATGTGTATACACCATATACAAAACTTAACTTGATACTTATACTTTTAACTTTATAATAATATTCTTATAATAGGTTAAAAATCTGCAATGCATACCATTTTAGAAATGTTTGATTTCTAATTGAACTTTAAAGTAGTCTTAAATCTCTGTAACAAATATACTGATTAAAATTAAATAAAATATGTGATTTCAGTTTCGCCTGACAGTCAAAATGAAGACAAACCATTCATTCACCAAATCATTTTTGCATTTCTGTCACATTCCTCACATCCCACTCATCCCATCTTTATCTCCCATGCCAACATGTCTCTTATCTACCTCCACCCAATTTATTCTCTCTTCCTTTCACCTACCTCTGTCCCTTTGCAACACATCCTCTTTTCCTTCGTCTATTTTGATAACTCACTCTACTCCCTCTCAGACCATGGAGAGCCAGATGGAGGAGTGGTATAAAGAGGTGGGGCAGCTCCAGGTGCAGGTGGCCTCCATCCCACAGCAGACGCAGATCAAGGAGACAGTTGCAGAGCGTCAAGCCGTCGTGGAGGCCAGGATGGTGCGTCTGATCGAGCCACTGAAGGAGAGGCGACGCATCCTGCTGGCATCCAAGGAAGTACACCAAGTCGGACGAGACCTGGAGGACGAGATTGTGAGTTTGACGGCTGTTCCGATAGTACATGAATGCAGAACAAGAGCCCTGTCTCTCAATGTAAACGCAAGTAAAAAATAATGTGTGTGCCCAACCCGTGACTTCACTTCAATGTTTAATCTTTTCTGCAGCCCATGCTTCCACTAAGTTTCATAGTTTCATAATCCTGCTGACAAGCAGACTGAACTGAAAACATGACCTGGTTGGTGGATCTAATAAATGCAGTGTACATACTGTATATGCACAAATATTCACCACTTTGTGTCATATTGTTGTGGTTGTAGTTGTGGGTCCAGGAGCGCCTCCCAATGGCCATGTCTCAGGAGCACGGTTCATCTCTGCAGGCAGTCCAGCAGCTCATGAAGAAGAACCAGGTAAGAAAATCAGCACCTGGTGATTCTAACTGAAAAAAATTATAATAATAACACTTTAAACACTCACTTTTTCTGTTATTGCCCCGTTCCTCTCCTCCAGACACTTCAGAGGGAGCTACAGGTCCACAGGAGCAGGATCGAGGACGTCCTGGAGAGGGCGGGGATCATCGCTTCCATACGCAGTCCAGAGGCAGACTGTGTCAGGGCGGGCCTGGATCAGCTGGCCCAGCTGTGGACTCTGCTCTGGGCCGAGACCGAGAGGCGGCAGCTGGTCCTGGACGCCATGTACCAGGCCCAGCAGTACTACTTTGACACGGCCGAGGTGGAGGCCTGGCTGAGCGAGCAGGAGCTGCACATGATGAATGAGGAGAAGGGGAAGGTTTGTATGCGATTGTCTTGACATTTGCTGGGCATTTCAATAAAACAATAAATACATTGTCCATTGTCTTGTTCAAAATTCACTGCATGAAGCCCGTTATCATCAGGGACTCATTTCTCTATTGAAATTTTACTAATTTTCACCGTCCTCTTTGCACAAAACATTGCAAACACTACCGACCGTCTGCCATCCTCCACAAAGTGTGGACCCAAAAATATTATCTAAAGTCATCAGTAATGCTTTTATCATCTTGTTTTGTTGTTTGTTTCTTTGCACATTGAGTGTTTGTGCTGCGTGTGTTTTATTTTTTAAAGGGAATCTCTTCTTTGTGTGTGTTTCCTCCTCCCACCAGGACGAGCCAAGCACGCTGCAGCTGCTGAAGAAGCACTTGGTCCTGGAACAGACCATCGAGGACTACGCCGAGACCATCGGCCTGCTGTCACAGCAATGTCGACAGCTGCTGGAGATGGGACATCCGGACTGGTGAGTTTGTAAACACACACACACACAATCTGACAGAGATTTTCTGTCACTGCAAAATAAATGACAGCAGGGTTCCTGTGGATCCATAAAAAAACCCCAAAGCATTGAATTCATTAATCTAAAAATAAGACCTTGATTTGTATTAAAATATCTTAAATCAGTCTTTAAAAGTTCTTAAAAATGAATCATGTAGCATTTCTTCTGACATCTTATTCAGAACATTTTATAAAACTCCCAAACAACTGCCAGATATTTCCCAGATCTGCACTGCTCTCATGTCTCCTACAAAACAAAAAAATCACATTTTATGTCACAGGCATATGGGCAAAATTGTCCTGATCCCTAAGTAACTGATGTCAGTTTTATGCTGTTTGATGTTAAATTTAAATTTGAGTGTCATTTAAAAAGTCTTTAAAATATCTAACCGGCCTTAAGTTTTAAGAATCCTGAACAAGAATGCTCTTTACTTTTTATCATGACCACAATTAAAAAGGTTTGATTTATGAAGTTAGTTGCCAAAGTTACCATAAAAAAATATCTTTTTGTCATTAACACTAATGTGGGGAATCAACTGGTTAATCACAGATGCAAAAAGCCAAGAAGTTTTATTGCTGTTTTTCAAAAGGTAAACAAGATGAATACCCCTGTACTCCTCTGTGAATATAGTCTCGAAGTGAACATTTTTCACTGGAATCAGACAGTCAATAATTTGATGATTTCCATCTCTCAAAAATATTTGTATTAAATATTTTTTATTCAGTTCCATCAAAGTCTTCATATGATATGAGTCTGGACAGACATGGTTGTAAACTGAAACCTGATTTGTTGCATAGACGTACAACCTCGAGGCAGTAATTCTAGTTTAATACTTGACCTGACACACTATCTCCTCATTTCCACAGCGAGCAGATCAGCAAGCGTCAGTCTCAGATCGACCGCCTGTACGTGTCTCTGAAGGACCTGGTGGAGGAGAGGAAGAGCCGCCTGGAGCAGCAGTACTGGCTCTACCAGCTCAACAGGGAGGTGGACGAGCTGGAGCAGTGGATCGCTCAGAGGGAGGTGGTCGCCAGCTCGCCAGAACTGGGTCAAGACTATGAGCATGTCACAGTAAGTGTGTCGACAGATGGTGTCTGCTGATGGGTAAAGGATTTAAGAAAGAATTTTTATAAGTCACACCAGGTTACAACAGTTAAAGCAATTCATTTACAGCAGCTAATAAATCTGCTTACCTGAAAGCATTTGGAGAATTTACTCTGTTGTTATATTTGTTTTCCTCCCCTGCCACTCCTCCAGGTCCTGCAGGAGAAGTTTACAGAGTTTGCTTCAGAGACGGGCAGCGTGGGGCAGGAGCGAGTGACAGCGGTCAACCAAATGGTGGACGAGCTCATCGACTACGGCCACTCAGAGGCCGCCACCATTGCCGAATGGAAGGATGGAGTGAACGAGGCCTGGGCCGACCTGCTGGAGCTCATGGAGACCCGGGCGCAGATGCTCGCTGCCTCACACCAGCTGCACAAGTTCTTCTCTGACTGCAGAGAGGTGAGACACCTCAGGAACAAGACAAAACATATATATCGTTCAATATAACGGTGCAGTTATGCCACTTTATTGATCTTTGAGGGGAAATTCAAAGCATATTCTTTGTGCATCTTAAATTTCAGTGTTTTCTGACACTGTCCAGGACAGCTTACTGTAACTAAGGCCCTCATTAGTTGCGATTACATGCACATTCATTCTGATTTTAATCTTTTCTATTAAAGATTTTGGATAAACTGTTTACATGACATGGGATCTGATGCGATATGGGGTTTACATGCGCTGACACATTTGATTGTGTTGTTAATTGTGTGGCATGCACAAAACTGCTGAATACATAATAGTTTATACTAGTTTATACTTTATAATAGTTTTTACATAATGAAGTGAAGATTAATATACATTGCCTGGTTAAGGCAGTATTTGATGTTCTTGTTGCTATTAATCAAGATGTAAGATCCAAGATATTGTATACAACAACAAAGTACTCTGACTATTTTTAGAATATTTCTCAAACATAGAGACTTATGGTAAATTGCCTCTGCTTTGTCACCATCATTGTTTTCCAGCAAGTGCTCCGGTGCAATCATATGCCTTTCAAAAGCTTTGTTATCCAGCATGGAACAACATTTTCTCTGAATATCAATCCATCTTTCCAAGATGAAAGGAATTGTTGTTGTCGTTAGCCGTAAGCTGAAGCCTACAAAGGGCAAGATAACCCATGATGCATTGGGTCGAGTCTGCCAACAAATCAGAGGCCGTGTTTTTTCTTTTTGTTCTCTGGTTTCTGCAGACTAGAAGCTATTGTGGAGGGCATGCGCAGAAAGAACGCAGCCAGAAAGTAATCACTTCCATCGTTAACATGGTACTTTTTTTCTTTCAATTGGTTTATAAAAGGGTTTAAACTACCCCTCTCTAACCAGTTGAAATTATTCTGATTGAGGTTTTCATATGAGGCATTTTTATTCTGTTTGGGCTTCTAAGCTGTGTTTAATCTGAATAACAGGCTCCATATTAACATGACTATTGTGGAAAGAACAGCGCAAAAATCTAAAGAAAAGAAGAAAATGTAAATGTGCTGCTGATTGGGTCCCATCATCCTTTAAAGTAAGAAACTTTGGCAGTGTTTCTGCCCAATATAAGGTATTTTTCATTGTTATAGCTAGCAGAGTTTTAATGTTTAATGTAAAATGCAAAATGGCAAAAAACTATATTTGTGAAGCAGAAGTCAGTTATTACAGCTAAAAATAGAAGTTTTATGCCTTTCCCGACACACGGTGTTCATGGAACCCGTCTTTACTGCTTTATGTTCTTCTTTTTCAGGTTTTAGCCCAGATTGAGGACAAACATAGACGGCTGCCGGAAGTTCGTGCTCGGCAGGGCAGCACTGCCAACACCAGCACCCTGCAGAGACTCCTTCACAGCTTCGAGCAGGACATACAGCTGCTGGTCACACAGGTACAGCAACATGAACAGACAGCATGGAAATGAACTGCCCCAAAATCCATAATTTGTGTTAACTAAATTGTCTCTCTCCATATACTGATATTCTACTTTGCAGATATTGTTACAGGTATGGTTGGAATGGAAACTATGAATTAGATTAAAATTTAAAACTTTGGACTGAATATAGATTGATCTTTGTTTTTTCTAAGTCGGAGTCTAAGTTTCCATGGCAGAACTACCTTCTGACTCTGCATTTAATTTTGCTTTATCCGGTCTCTGTCGTGCACCTGGGGAACAGAAGCAGTGCTACAATCTACTTAAGAACGATGCAAAATCACAGCTGCTCTGTGTCAACGCCAGTGACAACGCCTGTGTCATTTGGCCCTGACTAAACACAGCTGTCAGAGCAGCTGTGTTTTGTGCGTCATTTGGAAAACAAACTCTTTCTATTTTTTAATTTCTGTGTCTCCCTTGTTCAGCTTAGCGTTTTCCTAAAAATCTGCTCTCCCTCTCTGCCAGGTGCGTCAGCTGCAGGAGAGCGCGGCTCAGCTGAGGACGGTGTACGCTGGCGAGAAGGCCGAAGCCATCGCCTGCCGCGAGCAGGAAGTGATGCTGACATGGAAAGAACTACTGACGTCCTGCGAGGAGTGTCGAGTAAAGATTACCACTGAGACGGACAAGCTGAGGTTCTTCGGCATGGTGCGAGATCAGATCATGTGGATGGAATCGATCATCTGTCAGATAGGGACGGGAGAGAAGCCCAGGTATCTACACCAAAGCACTGGATATGAAATATATACAGCTTTTTACCAGCTGCACCATTTGGAAACAACCCGATTGCAATTATTTTTGACTGATATTGCAGTTGCAAGCATCAACAGCAATATTTCCCTAATTTTGGCAGTTGTCTAAAATGTACAAGCAAATATCTGCATTATATATAGAACATCTTTGATAATACATGTAAGAACAGACTGTGATATTTTTGTCAAAATCAGCAACTCCATAAATATATTTACCTCTAAAACCTCAAAATTTTGATTACAGGTTTTTTTTATCAACACAGTTCAGGTCTAAGCAGGTGTTGGTGTTTGTGTGTTGGTGAGTGAAGTGTTTGTGTGCTCTCTGGGTCCTGCAGGGACGTGTCCTCAGTGGAGGTGCTGATGAATTATCACCAGAGTCTGAAAAGCGAAGTGGAGGCTCGTAGCCGCAGCACCCTGGAGTGTATCGAGATGGGCAAAACTCTGCTCGCTGCTAGAAACCCTGCAGCTGAAGAGGTGAGATCAGGAGATATTATAGTTATTATAAACTCGCCCTCCTCTTAATAATCCATAGGGTGAACCGGAGAAGTGCAGCACAGTAATGATATTTTAAATGCTCTGGAAATTAAAAAAATTCTGACTTTCAACAAACATGCCAATTAAAAAAAAGAAAAAAAGAAAACATTGTGGTAGTTTCTTTTTGTGTCACAAATATATAACATGTTTTCTTGTGTCGGACAAACAATGTGAGACTGTGAGAACGAGATGTTTCCGAGAGCACTCATGACCATTCTTAATTTCCCTTTTACCAAAGAGAATAATAAAAATAACAACACGTTGGTCAATCCCAGAATGAAATGGATACTAATAAAATAAGAACAACTCATGTATACAAACACAAATATGAGGGAATTTGTTTATGTCACTGCCTGCATGAGGCCCATTTTTCTAATTTTTGCTCTAATTTTGACTGAATCGTGTGAAGCTGTGATCCTGATGTTGCTGATTCTGATCCTCAGATAAAGGAGAGGCTGGACAAGGTGGTTTCTAAGCAATATGAGCTGTCTGAGAAGTGGGACAGGCACTGGGAAGTCCTTCAGCAATGTGAGCACACACACACTCACAGTCCTACAATCTTTCATAAATATACACAAACAGAGAAGAATGTTAAATAATACTGATAATTGTTTAATGCTCTTGAATATTATTTTGTCTCTCCTTCCCTCAGTATTGGAAGTTCACCAGTTCGCCCAGGAGGCGGTGGTAGCGGAGGCGTGGCTCACTGCTCAGGAGCCGCTCATCAGCAGCAACGAGCTGGGCGCGAGTGTGGACGAGGTGGAGCAGCTGATTCGTCGACATGAAGCCTTCCGCAAAGCCGCCGCCACCTGGGAAGAGCGATTCAGCTCACTGCGACGACTCACCACGGTAATATCATCGTCGTCATGGCATTATATATCGGCCACCAGAGCTTTCAGTTAAAATGGAAAATTTCCATAAAATCTAAATGGTCATACTGTGATTTTTAATCTGGTTCTTTTTACTTTCTGCAGGTAGAGAAGTTGAAAGCAGAGCAAAGTAAACTTCCCCCGACTCCTCTGCTGGGTCGTAAAGTCTTCCTGGACCCCCAAGATGCCTCACCCGGTGCAGGCACCCTCCCCCGCCTCCCAATCTCCCCCGTCATGAGACAAACCATCTATGAGCAGAACGAAGCCAGCTCTCCGCCATCGCCCTCACCCGCCACGCCAACACCCTCTCCTTCTTCTGTGGCTCGCCGGCTGGGGTCAACAGTCGCTAACTACACCCCTGTGATGAACGGCTCCAGCTACCGCCACACCCTGGAGGCGCGGCATGGCGGCGTAGTTGGCATAGCTGCAGGACTAGGCCAGCCTGCGCTTTCCTCGATCGCCTCAGTTGCCACAGCCGCTATGCTAGTCTCGGCCAACCAGGTGCGAGAGAGCACCAGCACAGCAAGAGACCTTGTGACAAAAGAGGTGAGTCACCTCCAGCCAGTACAGGCGGCGAGGGCACTGGAGGTGAAATCGTCCCCTTATCTACGGCAACCCAAAATCAAACACTTGGATGATGCAGTGACGCCGCTGCTCGTTGCCAGCCGGCTGGAGAAGGCAAGAGAGAAGGAGAGGGGGAGGGAGAGAGAGATGATGATGGGAGAGATAGGGACGGAGAGAGCGGAGGTGGCTGTGATGGCTGAGGTGGTGCTCCAGGAGCCAGGCCGGGAGCGCCTGCACAGCGAGCCAACCAGAGGGCCTCGGGGGTCAAGGACTGACCCGTTGGGCCAAGCTGAGCCCCAGGTCCATCAGAGGGAACACAGGATAGAACGGCAGCTGTCCAGCGAGCAGCTGATCCAGGCACGCAGGGATGAGCTGCCTCAGGAGGTGTGGAGGGAACATGCCGAGAGGCGGGAGAGACGGACGCTGGAGAGGCAAACGTCCAGTGAGCAGGAGGGCCATGGGGGACACGAGGGCCGACGGAGAGAGAGAGACCGTCACCGGCTGGAGAGACAGGAATCCAGTGAGCATGACACCGGAAAAGAGCACTCAGACAGACGCTCAGGAGGAGGGTGAGACTTTGAGTGTGCTGAGGTGTCTTTTAGGTCGTGCTGTCTGTCTTTTGTGTCATGAAGCAAATGTTTGATTTTAATATATTGACACCTGGGCCCTGTCCTACAAGGCAGGATTTGAGAGGTAACATCAGGTTTACCTCTGGGGTTTCAGTCCTATGATGGCAGTTCACTTCTTATCATCATGGTAACTTGTGCTGCACAGCTATGTTGGAAATAAGACCTACTGACCAATCAGTTTTCTTGAAAAAAGAATAACATTTTACGGGGAAGAAATGCAAAAAACATCTATATTCATATGTTTTATATACAACTTTTAATGTAAACTCTATTTTTTTCTTTTTTTTTTTACAGAGAAAGGAGATCCACCCTGCTAGAAATTGTAGAGCAGCTGCAAGAACGAGAAGCAGCACAGGTCTGGACATTTATGTGTTTATGCATTTCATCCAAATACAGTGTGTATTTGTACACACAACCTTCCTGTCCCTCCACTATATGCCAGTTCATTCTCAATTTTTTGGCAGTTCACAACATCACTTCTTTGTGACTATTTCTGTCGTTCATCTACATTTTTTTCTCACATGCTCTCTTGTGACATCCCTACAGAAGGCCATCAAAGATTTAGAGAGAGTAGTACTATTAAAACTCAAATCAACTCCTTATTGACTCTGACTGTTTGACTCCACCCTCAGGCCCGTGGTGAGGTGCCCCGCCTGCCTAATGGGGTACCAGAGAAGTCTTCCCGTCTCGAACGTCCTCGAGCTCGGGACAGACCCAAACCACGGCGTCGACCACGACCCAAAGAGCAAGGAGAGACTACGCGGCGGTCCAGGTCTGCTCCGGCCCAGAGCAGCCCGGCAGTCCCCCAGCCGCCAACACACACTGCACACCACGAGGGCTTCCTTTTCCGCAAGCTAGACATCGAGAGCCTGAAGAAGAGCACCAATAGGTGGGTGTTCAGGGTCATAACGATGAGCATAACATCTGGAAATGATAGAAGTCTTAGAGAAGGATGATGGACATGAGTGTCATGAGTATCAGACTTTAGGGATTCTGATCAATTCATTGACTGATATTCTAGGAAGGTTATGAACCAGATGGGTGGGGTTTATCACAAAAGAGCACTTTGCAAAGTTTCAAGTAAATTAGTTTTGTTGCTAAATCTAAAATTTCTGGTCTTTATAGTTGAATGTTATTACATTTTAAAACACGATTTGACTGCAGCTTGTCATATCCCTGCTGTCTGTTTCTCATGACATCTCTGCCCCTTCCAGTTATTGATTCAACAATGATGACAGAGCATGACTCAAGCATGCTAAGCTAAAAGGCTAACACACTCCGCTGACACTGCGTCTAACATGTTGAACAGATGCATGATTGTCACTAGCGCAGATGACATGAGGCCTCACTGGTTGGTCCCATCGTGTGGATCAACATGAAACCAGCAACACCCAGCTAAGCTTTGGATTTTCTCAGCAGGCGTACTGTGTGTCTTTAGAAGCATGCATACATTAAGGTTTACACATGTTTACATTCAAGGGATGCTGTGACATAATTTACCTAATTTGCTTAAGAGAAAAAAACCTACATTCTACAAAGCGGAAAGTTTAATCTGCTTTCCAAGAATTTGAACATTCTCAAATGTATGGCACATCATACAGTTTCCTGTTATTGACAGAAATATGTGAAAAGTCACATTACACGATTGTTCCAGTGTAAAGTTTAAACAGTGAAGAAGTAATGTGTAACTATTTGTTGTGTTGCTCGCTCTCAGCTGTCTTTAATCTCTAACCGTTTTTTAAAAAGAAGCGTTCTTTGCTTCTAAAATATAGTAAGAGCTTTTTAAATATAGAAATTTCAGTGCCTGTCAGTTGATAATTTGAACTGACCAGTAATCCTAATCAATCAATTATAATCCTTTACGACCATTTATTAAAATGTGTCAATGGTTTAATATTTAAGTTGGGTTGGGCCACTGAGAGAGGCCGTTCTTAGTGACTGTTCAACAAATGTAGATGCACGTCCACATCTCTTCAAGGGTGAACGGCTGATTTAATGGTGGAAAATCCTGCAGAAAACCATCTGTTTACACTGCAAAGCCACCCGAAAAAGAGGAGGACAGATTTATCAAAGTGAGTCTGACAATGAACGCAATATGACACATGTCAATGTTAGCTAAATGGTGAGCTATGGTTAGCAGAAGGCTAAACTGTTAGCAACATTTTCTCTTCATCTCGAATCTCAGTATGTCTTCTCAAAGGGGTTTACAAAAACCAGGACAGCACTTGGCCCGACATACCGTTATACATTGGCCTATCATAGAAATATCGGTATCTCATTGTACACTGCTCAAAAAAATTAAGGGAACACTTAAACAACACTATGTAACTCCAAGTCCTTCACACTTCTCTGAAATCAAACTGTCCACTTAGGAAGCAACACTTATTGACATTTCACATGCTGTTATGCAAATGGAATAGAGAACAGGTGGAAATTATAGGCAAGTTTGTTTGTTTTTTCAAGAAAACTGCCTACCCCAGTTTTTAGTGGCATTTGTGGGTAGCTTGTCACACTTAGCTAATAGAGAAAAGCAGCCATGCAGAAATGTAAACATTAAAGTATCCCGTTGGTAGTGGCACCAGGAGACACCACGGAGCTTCTGAATATTTGATGTATGTCATCTCTGATCTTCAGGATCAGAAAGTGAAGACAACAGTGACATGGGTTAAAGCAGCGACCTGCAGACATCTCACTGCATGTGAAACATCGTGCATGATGCTTACGATGCCTCCTGATCTAACACGAGCCCACAGAATAAAGCACAGCAGAACTGGTTGGCTGGCAGGCGGCCTGGCTGGCTGATGAATGCCGTGCGAGTGGAGGTCGATGGAGCTGATGATGGCCTACACTGCCTTGTGCCCAGTCGCTTAGCCTGCCTACACTCACACAAACACACACATATACACTCACTACCTAACCTCCATAGATGACCGCCCTGCTTCCTCCAGAGAGACACCGATGGCAAAGTCTTTCTCTGCACTGCCCCCTAGTGGCTGGGCTGACCACGCACAGCTAAAGCTCATCCCCTCCCAGCTGTGGATGAGTCCCACTCACCTACCCACTCAAGGCAATGGATGAATGTCTCGTATGTACATGCCCTGTTATGTACATGGCAAGGTAAAGCATAATCCTGAATGGCTTCACTCTGGACAAGTCTGAACCTCCAAACAGCTCCTTGTTTGTCTTATTGTACGCTCTCTTTGTGCTTTTTATCCAACTTTAATTGGGGGAGAAGATCTGAGGGGGGCGGGCCCCTTTAGACCTTTTCCTCCAATCAGAGCTGAGAAAGAGAGGATACAGTCCGTCTGAGAGGAAGGATCGAGGTTCAACCTGTCTCTGTTACATAGCTACACAAAGAAGCACTGAGTATATTTATGTGCACATTAATATTCTGGTATTATTCAGGATAAACAAGTGTTTCTAATAATGGAATACGGTGCATGTGATCGATGTGGACTCTATAATACCCCGATGAACTGAAGGTCAAACTGACTGTGAATCAGCGAGTAAAAATCGTGTTTACGATTACCTTACAGCTTTCATTGCTCAATTTATTCTCATTTAATTTTCTTTCATCAATCTCTCTGAAAATGTTACTAAGGTTTTCTGTCAATATTCGAAGATAAATCTACAATTTTGATTCCAAAAAAGTTGTTACTTTAAGTTGCGGTTTGTAAAGGTGGAGCGTATTTGTTTTGCTTTACTTACTGTTGGGTAACTTAATCCATAACAATACATCATGATTCATAAATCGAGAAGTTATATTTTGTATTAAGGATCTGAATCCTTAAAGAAACTAATGATATGAAATAAATTTCCCTCTGAGATGTAGTGGAGTAAAATTATAAAGTAGCAGAAAATGGAAATAATCAAGTAAAGTACTTCAAAATTGTATCTAAGTGCTTAAGCTAACGTGGGGGAGGCGGGGTTTAAGACTTTTACTGCAACCGCCACCAGGGGGCGAATGAGATGTTTAGGTCTCACTTATGGGGAGCTATCAGTAGTCTATGTTTTATCTGTTTATTTTAACATCACGTTTTTATTTGTGCAATTTTTTTAATACATATTTATTGAGAATTATTGGAGGGATTCTGATATCTTAGATTTGTTGCGACAATAATAACTCGAACACATGAAATTCATGCTAAAATCAGCAATGGAGACACTTCATCACATGCACCGTTGGTGTCCAGTCTAAGCTCTGTTTTATTAGTTCTCAGAGGTATTTGCAATCGGGATGAAGCTGCACACAAACAGCTCACTCTGAATAATACCTACGATTGAGTGGAAGCTTATTAGCTGGAATGCTGTGTGCATGTAAACACACTCGAAGAGGAGAAAGAAGCATGACTGTTGAGATTTAGTTGAGTTGTTGCCAAAATGCCATTTAACCAAACTCTCCGTCTTTTCTCCTCTCTCCCTCTGTGCTGCTGGCTGCTCCTCTCGTCTCCTCCAAGGTAAGTCATATATGAGCCCCACACGCAGAGACACACAAGCTGTACGTAGCCTCCCTCCCATTCCTCCATCCCCCACCTCCTCCGTCTGTCCGTCCGTCTGTCTGTCCGTCCGTTCGTCTGTGTTTGTTCGGCAGTGTGTTTCCTTCCTTCTTGGCGCTGGTCCATCCCGCCTACCTACCTGTCTGCTCTGGTCAGGTGAGTGAGGTGTTAGCTTAGCGAGAGCGAAACTGCAGCTCTTCCTGACTCCTCCCATCTCCCCCCAACCACCACCTTCCCCATACTCCTCCCCTCCTCCTCCACTCTCCCTCCCCACTCCCCTCCCGCCTTCCCACACCACAGCAGGTCATGGGTCAACCTCTACTGCGTGCTGAACAAAGGGGAGATGGGATTCTACAAGGACGCCAAGAACACCGCCACGCCCTACAACAACGAGCCGCTGCTCAACCTCTCCCACTGCCACTGCGACGTCACCAACGGCTACAAGAAGAAGAAGAACGTCTTCACGCTCAAGTGAGGGGCTGTTTTCAAACTTTTTAAACATCAGCACAAGAGTGATTTAAATATCAAACCCTTACCATTACTGCTCATTTTTTACGGCCTGGTCACGCCAACATTTGCAACATCGTAATTTGTTACCTGATTTAACTTAGAATCAACAAAATCAGTTTGTTTCCTCACTGCATCAAACCCATATGGAGTGGAGTTTAAAACGTTTCTGTCCCAGGAACAAAAGCACATTATCCCGGGAATCCTGGAAAACCAACTTGTTTTTAAGGCATAAACGCAGCTACAGTGAACATTTTATTATTTTCACAAGGACAGTTAAAAGTAAAGATACATTTTCAGTCACAGGAAACTATTTAAAAGTCAGTTTATGAACTTTAATACACTTTTGATACCGATGGTAACCATCTTAACAAAACTGACAAGTTATATTTATTAAAGAAAGTTGATTTAATAATAGAAGACTCATTTAATCCGATTGATCACGTTAATCCAATTAAAGGTTTTGATTTAGTATTTTTTAGGGTAATGAAGCCATAAAATGTGACATTTTGAAGCTTAATTAAAAAACTCCAATAGAAGCTTCGAATGTAAATAAAAACAGCATTCAGTTCAGCCCGGCTAACAATGCAGGCACACCAGGGTTTTTCCATTCTTTTCCAAATAATTTTGCTGCATGCTTGCTAACTTAATGAAAGCAAAATTCAAGAGTATCCGTTTAGTTGCATATATTATATGAGCCAGGTCTTGTTCCTCTGTAATAAAAAAAACATTTCTTCCATCCACCAAACATGTTTTAAGTTAAATTCCTCTTCTCTTTTTGCAGGACGAAGGACGGCAGTGAGTTCTTGTTTCATGCAAAAGATGAGGTGAGACATTGTGGATTCTCTGATCAAATCTAAAAGTAGCAGTGGCTGTATTTTATTGATCACATGATGTGACTCGATCTCCCTCTCTCCCTCGCAGGAGGACCTCAAAGTGTGGGTGAACAACATCACCGCCAGCATCACGGAGCACGAGGAGATTGCCAAATGGGGTCAGCCCCAACCAACTACCTCATCCACCGACGAGGGCACACGCCGCGACGGCAGCAAGGCGGACAACAGGTCAGAGCGAGGTGGCGAGCGCTCGGACCGGGGCGAGCGGATCGAGCGGGCGGACAAAGGAGAAAAGGAGAAGGAGAGAGAGAGAGAGAAGGAGAAGGAGAAGGAGAGGGGCGAGCGGTCGGAGAGGTCAGATCGGGGCGGGAAGTCGGATGGGAAGCGCTCGGAAAAGTCCGGTAAGAAAAAGTGAACCGGGTGACGGATCGGTCGGATTGAACCGTATGAACTCCGGATAGGAGGCGGGGCCGTAGACTGGTAGTGAACGCCCCCCTCCTTCTCTCCGCCTCCAACACTGTCAACAAAGCGGTTGTGTTTGGATGGAAAGTGACACACAGGACAGAAGGACTGACCCAGGCTCACTCATAGGACGGACAGGACGGATTTGGAGCAGGAGACATCTTTCTCTCTCTCTCTTTCTCTCTCTTCTTCTGTGTCTCTGTGAGAACACACAGAGTCACTGACGCTCCGCCCCCCTCTGGTGGCTGTTTCAGAGAACTGCAGAGAGAGTTTTGTGCTGCTGAACCCCGGGCAGCGTTAACGCGCGAGAAAAGACGGGACACGGATCACGTTAACTCAAAGGCTGATTGCTGGTAGTGCGATAAAACGTAGCTCATTCTGTTCCATGTTTGTTTTTTCTATGAGATGAGCTGTACCTGTATGTATTTGTCTGTCCTATCTACTGTATCTATCTGTCTGTCTGTAAGTCGAGACATCCTACACTATGTCTTATTACTCCTCGGAAATCGAAAGAGAATGAAATTATGCCAAAATGTTTTACAGACATACAAACTATTTTTTGTTAACTGTTTTCCTCCACTTTGTCCGATCCGTCTCGGGGTCTGGAAGTGACACTGGTTTTAATTTGATTATCAAACGACACTAAAACCACATTCATCCAAACTGGATGAGTCAACACTGAAGAACAGCTACAGTACTGTGAAGGTGGAAATTATGATTTAAGACAAGAGAAGAGTAGATGTCTGACCAGGGTGATGAACTTCAGAACAATCAGGAAGACAAGAAACAAAAAGAAAGCGGAAACGTTTCATTATTACTCAGAAAGTCATAGAAATACATCTGAAATCCTCAAGAGAAATGAGCCTGTAATTAGCTTGAAATGCTGAAATGTACCCTTAAAGAGCAAACAGAGCAGCTTCCCTCCGTTTATATAGAATATATTCAGGATTAAAGATTTTCTCATGAAGATTTCTGCAGGAAACGTTGGGTCACAAGGTGATTAACCTGTGACGTGACATGAAAACACACACATGTACAGTTCTTGAATGATTGTCTGATGACACACTCTGGCTCCCAGGGGCCTCATTCATTAACATGTTTCATTTTACTTAAATTAATGTTTAAAAAAACAAGATGTAGAGGTCAAGATATCTCCTACGTTTCATTGTTACCTCCTGATTTTAGCATCAGGATCAGCTTTCCATAAGTTACATGTTTCACTTTGGTCATAAGCACAAAATCTGCACCTGGCACGTTTTAAATGAATGAGGCCCTCATCTACTCTCTTACTCTCTTATAACACCAAACTTCCTTTAAGATGTTTCCTTTGGTTTATTCACAGTTGCATCCTCTTTTAATATTTATTTTTTCTGAGTGCAGTGTGTCTGTGTGCGTGTGTGTGTGTGTGTGCTGCCGCGTTCCGCTCCCAGGGTCTCCATAGCTCTCAGGTTATTTATGTTAGTGTGTGCTTAGCGTGTGCTTCATATGTTTGTCCCCTCAGACGCCACCTCAGTCTTCCAGACACGTCCAATCCACAACTCTCTCTCTCTCTCTCTCTCTCTCTCTCACACACACACACACACACACACACACAAAGCATATAACTCAGCAGGTTTTAAAATGTCAAAGGTTATAGAACTGTCCAGTCATCATCTTATCTGTGTAGATTTGGACTGGAATGAATGAATAAGTGAATGAACTGACAGTTGAAGGTCAGGATATCAGACTGACCAGTTATTTAGATAAAAGACGGTATGTAAGTCGTGCATGTTTTGCTTGGAGAGAATTCACTCGTCAATAGAAGCTCGTCTTTGCAGCCCGCTGACTCCACGCATCAGTTTATGTTCCATTCCCTGTAAACTCACCACAAAGCCATAAACGACAAGGAAGCAAGGACAATAAAAGGGAAGGCGGGAGTTTTCAGAGTCAAAATAAACTTGTAAATGCAGCTGGTGGATTATGGGAAGCAGCAGCCTCAGGGGCTGATGGGTAAACTACAGTTCCTGGTACGAGCATCCTGGTCAGATAGTATTTAAAATCCTTTTTCCAATATCTCTGCTACTTTTCAGTTCTGCTGTTTTTGATTCTTTTAGTTAAAGTCCAGCTGAAATCACTGCTGCAGTACAGAGAACATAATCCATCAGTCGATCGGCAGAAACTATTATTATTGATCATTAAAGGAACTTGTCATGTAGAAAGAAGTAGACATTCAATTTGTTAAGATATATGGAAATAATCAGCAAATGAATCAATAATGAAAATAATTGTTAGTTGGACTCTCAATCAGGATAAACAGAAGAAGAACTGAAGGGGCCGAAAGAGAGAGACGGGATATTTCTGTAGCCTGTCGTCCATGTAGAGGAGACAGTTCACTTTAGATCATTTACATTATTGTTTTAATTCTAAAGTGTGATTTCAGTTGGACTTTAAACTTTAATGTTTACATTTTCCTCTGTGAGCAGGCTGTAGAGCCCAACAATCTTATATATGCCAGGTGAAATATTTCTCTCTGTTTTTAGAAATACTGAAGTAATTACATTATTATTATTATTATTATTATTATTATTATTATTATTATTATTATTATTATTATTATTATTATATCTGGCTGCTCCAGGTTTTTTTAGGTTGTACCTTATTCACTTGAGGATTTTAGATTCTGTTGCAACCTGTTGGTCTGGTTTGTGTTTATCATCAAACATGTCTTGAGAACTGTAACTTTCTTTAATCTTGTTTTATTTCAACACACTTTATGCATCGAAATTGAGGTGTGAATGCCGGATCAATGCAACCATTTACATGCATGTTGGACACAACAAAGTCAGAGTCAAAAGAGGTGAATTTTATATGAGCAAATCTTCCACGTGTAAAGTGACACGGTACAGTCCTCTGCTGTCGGATTATGAATCTAACGGCAAAAGAAACTGACACACTTTGTTGCTGTAGACACACACAGGACTAAACATGCAGGGTACGCATTACAAAATATGTAGTTTGAATCATTTTACACCTCAGAAACAAGCAGATTTGTGAAAGTCTGTGTGGATAACATCACGACAGACTGACTGAAGTACAAAACAAATGTTTAGATTTGGTTCAAAAATCAAAAAGCAACGCTGTTTGGATGGTACCCTGCCTGTCTGTGTGTGTCCCTGCTGTTCTGTTCACATCAACCTCAGTCTGTCGGCCGAGATGAAATGATAAATAAAATACATTTTGGTTTATCATTCATGTATTTATAGTCAGTGTTTTCTTTACTCACTGGACATTTTGTTCGGGTGCAGATCAGCGTTTGCTCCTGAAATCAGCATGTAGATCATAAGATAATAAAAATATATATTCAAACAGAAATAAGAACATGAAGTTAGTTGCTGGCAGTTAGATAAGAAGGTGAAATCTTTACAGTCATTCAACATACAACAGTTTCAGTCTTTGACATCAAAACCACACAGCAGTATGCAGTTACATGGAGCATCATTAATGAGGAGTGAAGAAGTTTTTGCAGGAATGAATAATGTTGATGTTGATGCCCATAGTAGCAATGAACTGAGACTTTATGCAACTTGTTCTTTGCACTTGGGACGCTGGCGTGTTGTAGGGTTGAGGCCTGATGGTCAGTGGTGTCGGGGATCCAGCAGAGACGTCAGATCCAGAAATGTTCCCTCTTTAGTTAGAATAAAGTTCGCCTCTGGATGTAAAAGAAAAAAACAGACATTTTTTGTCGTGCTCTTCACAGTTAAGAACATGTGGGTTTACAGGACAGTACAAGACATGTAGTCAGTAAATCCATTTGTTGATTGACAGAAAACTCATCAGTAATTTAATTTCATTCTCTGTTTAGTAAAAATTCAACATTCTTTGGTTTAATCTTCTCCTGGGTGAAGAATTACTGCCTTTTTCTCAGTTTTATAACATTTTAACATGAAAAACTTTATTGACAGACAAAACTTGACAAAGGACAATGTCAACTTGAGCTTCATTTTTATTATTGAGCGATGAGGTAATGTATCTATTTGTGGCCATTTAAAATAATAATAGCTGTGATATGGCGATGGTGAAACAAAGTAAACTTTGTTTTTTGCCCTCTATCATCTTTTGTTCTTCTTCTTTGGTCAATCCTCTTTTATTCACTTTGCTGATCCAGGTCCAGTATCTGCCATAAACCGTCCTAAAGAAAACTCTCCTGCTCCCTTTTGACTGGTTATCTTTCTGCACTGCCAAACTTTGCCTGCTGGCTAATGTAAACAAAGACTCCCTCCTAAAAAATGACCCTATGTGCATATGTGTAAATCAGCTAGAGACAGCGCATACTTACATCTGAAGTGAGCAGCGCCCTCTAGTGGCTTTAGTGGTTATGAAACAAGCTGAGGCAGAATAAAAAAAGGATGCATCAGCTACATAACTACCTCACTACAGTAGTCAGGTCAATTTATTTTATCTCTTTCTACACTGTACCGAACAGTGAATAGGCTGATTATGTGGACACATGGATATTTTAATCAATGGTTCATATCTGTAAATGCACCACAAAGTTATCCTACATGACATTAAGATGATTCAAGCTACTTCAGATTTCGGACATAATCTTTCACTCCTGCAGATGCAAACAGAAATATTTCTAAATGTTACACCAGCCAGAGAAAATCCAGTGCTGATGAGTAAAAAAAACTGAATATTTTCTGCAGTAGTTTGTCTCCTTCAGGACCCCAGAGCACCACTGTCTATCTGCCCTCAGCCCGTCTGTCTCTCTGCCTGTCTACAGCAACCTGATGATGTACAAATGTATTTGCTCAGAAGTATTTTCTGTAAAAACAAAATAGTTTATCCATGGGGACACTGGGGAAAAACTGCCCCCAGTCTGTGTAATGTTTAACCTTTTTGAGTCTGTGTTGAAGTGAGATTGTTGAAAAGGCTCAACCTCCTCCACACAAACACGACAGGACAAACAGGTTGCATGAACGACATAGTCTCTATTATGGTACTGCTGTGCATGTCTTCAAGTCCCATCCCTCCACTATGCAATCACTGTAACATACCGGGGCAACACGAACTACCAACATGAGAAAAAGGTGAATGAATGAACCAATAATGTATAAAATGATCAGAACCAACTGCGAATCAATTGCTCTGTACAGTCGTTTCTTTGAATTGATAAATACAGATTGTGATATTGAAACATAATGTGTGTGTGTGTGTGTTTTTGTTAAGCAGATAAGAGAAGTTGTTGGTCTTTCAGGGGAAAGAAATTGGTAAATGAAAAAATAAATAATTTGATAAATGCATTTCTATGCCATTAAATGGATAAAAAAAATATTAAAGTTAAATTATTAAAATATGACAGTTTGATATAGCTTTTTCAGTTTGTTTCATTTATTTAGTTTTGTATATGTTCCTCTATTTATTTACTGACGATTTACTCTTTTTTTCTTTGCATTTACCTCCGTGTATTTCCCGAACATGCTTTATATTATATTATTATATTGGTACATTTAATAGTAGGTAAAAAATCCGAAAAGAAATAATAATACTAAAGTAAATCTAAACACTAACACAGAAATATCAAATAATTTCACAAATTTGTTAATGAATTAATGCCTAAACAAAAGAAGGGGTCATTAAAAGTTAAAGAAGGATTTTGAATGCAGGACATTTGATTGTAACGGAGTATTTTTATACTGTGGAATTGTTACTTTTACTTGAGTAAATTCGCTTCCTTAGTGGGGTTTCTTTCTGTTTTATTTTGAAATGCGGACGTGACAGCGGAACCGGATGTGCCACACGGAACCATTTCAGAAACGGACAGTCCGCCATATCAGTGAACGTTATATTCACACGGAAGAGAGAAAATTATTGTTTTTAAGTCCAGTAGAGTGTGAATTCAGTTATTATTTCATCTTAAAAATGCTCCATGGACTAGTAGCGACAGCGGGGTGAGTTTCTCATTTGACTGAATAAAAATGGAGGCGAGGTTCGGCAGCGAAGTGGCGTCGATCGTGGAAGTCGCCATCCAGGCGTCCGTGACTGTTTTCAGGGATGTTTGGGCGAAAGAGGCGCCAAACGCGGAGTGGGACGAGGCGAAGCTCGGCGAAATCCAGGAGATAGAGAAGTGTCTGGTGGTCCAGATCCACAAAGTGTTCACGGAGTTCTCCTCGGAGCTGTTCGAGGAGAATGAAGCTCTGCGGGCTAAAGTGGAGCAGCTGGAGGACGTGCTGCAGCGGAAAGCCGGGCAGCTGGAGCAGGAGCTGGAGGCCCGAGTGGGTCAGCTGGGCAGAGAGATGGAGCAGCTGGAGAAGGAGCTGAAGAGCATCAGTGAAGGTGGCAGCCAGACCCAGGGAGGCCCGACCCACATCCTGATGCAGGACGGCTCCCTGATAGGTGAGGGGCCGTGGGGCTCAGTGCTGACATGTAACTAACAGGGGTGGAAAAAAAGTATTCAGATCACTTATTTAAGTAGAAGTACTAATACCACACTGTGAAATTACTCAACTACGAGTACAAGTCCTGCATTCAAAACTTAGAAATGAAAATGTATTAAAGTATGAAACGTAAAAGTGCTCCTTATGCAGAATGGACCCTCTCAGGTTGTTTTATATATTCTAAATATATTATTAGATTATATGTATTGATGCATTTATGTAAGCAGCATTATACTTTCTTAAGGTACGGCTCATTTTAACTACTTAATACTGTTATGAAGTTTAATTTAAATGTAGTGGAGTAAAAACTACAATATTTCCATGTCGTTTATGAGATATAAAAAGACATATCTGTAGAAGATTTTGACCACATCGCCCACTCTTTAGTTATAATCAATTTATTGATCACAAATGACTACGTATGAACTCCAAACTTCACAAATGTCACGATACACTGCTTTTCCTTTTAATGACGTTTTGTTTGAGGTTCACTAGAAGTCCTTAAACTTTTTATTCTTACAAACAAAACATAAAAACAGTGATAAACACATCAAACTGCTCTTTCATATTTAATGAAAATAAGTTAAAGTGATCATGATTTCTCTGTCTTTGACTCAACACAGGAGCCCCTGTGGTGTCAGTGTCCACCAGTCCTGCTGCACCTCTGGGTGCTGAGAAGGAACCCACCTCGAACCCTCTGGTCTCAGAAGGAAGCACTGAATCCTCCTCTGGCTCCACCGCTGGATCCGTCACGGTCCCTAAAGCTGCTGTAGCCCCGATGGTGTTTGTGGGCAGAGTCAGCTCTGCTCCCACCGTGCTGCTGGTGGGTGCCAGCCAGGTCGTGGCCCAGCCCCCCACGCCACCGGCGGCTGTCTCTGAAACAACGCAGCTCATCTTCAAACCAGCGGCCTCACCGGGCTCCACGCCTCAGGACGTCCCCAGTCCAGACTCCAGCGTCATCAGTGGTGTCGACTCGGCGCAGGAAAAGGTCGAGTGTGTCTACTTTTATTTTGTCTGGAAGCAATGATGTCTTAACCTTAAACCTGATCTTATTTGTGTATCCATTTTTTGTCAGCTGTATCTCAGTTGTGTTTATTTCCAACTCGAGATATAGTATAAACTGAAACAGAAGAAAATACAATAATGTTGCGTTCTTTAACCCTCTGAACCCTTCCAAACACGTTCAGGGTGTTTTTCTTTTTCGCTGCAGTCTTATTTTACTCACTGTATCTACGTTTTCCCTGCAATATTTAAGTCCTGCAAATCTATGAAACAGCAAAGTCATAGCAAGAGGTAGGAAAAACTCTTTTGTGCAGTAATAGTTATAATCCTGTAAATCACGAAAAGAAATAGGTGATCATTTATTTTTACAAACATTTTTCTCAGTGTCCACAAGTCATGTGACTCTCAGTTGAGTCAACAATGGTTCCCAGTTGGGCTGAGGAGCGCAGAATTAAATGTTTTTTGTAGGATCTGGTTAGTGGGAATGTTTTATTTTTTGTGGTTTTGATTTAATAACGACATTTTAAGCTTAGATTTGCTTATAATTCTGAACAAAAGCATTTGTCAAACATGGGCTGAAAATCGAACCCACCAGCTGGTTGGGCAGCAGACTGAACCAGAGTGTCGTGTTTCTCTGGAAAAGGACGTGTGCTGCTGAAGAAACATTTCACTGTTGTGCTGATTGCATTTCGTTGAATGGAACCAACTTTTTAAATTTACAATCAAATTATTGTCTTTTGCATCACAGATATCTGAAGAGGCGCCTACAGGGAGATCGAGGAGGACGAGGAGAGCCACTTTTAAAACAGAAGAAGGTATGATTTGATTTGAGTTTACTACATCAATGATTAAAATCCGGTTAACAGATGCAGGGGCCCATTAATGATGCCAAAACACACACAAGCATGGTTTATTTTCTTCCTGGGGCTCTGTGAAAAAAAAATTGCATTTTGGTTAATTCCTCCATATATCTATATAAGGCCTGGGGAGATGATACAGTCCTCGGTATAAAATGTGACCATTTAAAGAAAATCTTCAAATAATAATTGAATATTTTTCCCATTTTTAGTTTTCTCTGAAAACAGCGCAGAAGAGAAAAATATCAAGACAGCTGGAGCGCAGGGAAGAAGGCCTCAAAGAAAAGAGTCGCGCACAGCGAAGCGCTTCTCCTGTGAACTTTGTAACGCCAGCTTTCATTGGAAAGGTGAACTGAAGAAACACATGGCGGTCCACAAGAAGCCTTTCCCCTGTGAGCAGTGTGGCAGAAGTTTCCTCGTGAAGAGGTCTCTGGAAAACCACCTGCTGCGTCACGAGACGAGTAAAGCCCCTCTGCCCTTCCCCTGTCCTCAGTGTAAGCGATCATACCGGAGAGAGCAGTCGCTGCAGAATCACCTCAAGCGCCACGAGCGGTTGAAACCGCCGAAGCCATTCTCCTGCGATCAGTGCGGTAAAACGTACCGGATCCAGCAGTCTCTGGAAAACCACCTGCTGCGCCACGAGAAATGGAAGCAGAAGCTGAAGTGCCAGCTTTGTGACAAGACCTGCAAGACGGCGGTGCAGCTGAAATGTCACATGACCGTACACTCTGAGGAGAGACCGTTCAGCTGTGCAACATGTGGGAAGGAGTTCAAGAGCAAAGACACCCTCCGCTTCCACCAGATGGTTCACTCCAGCGCCAAGAAATACAAATGCACAATGTGCGAGGAGACATTCAAATACGCCCACTCCCTAACCGTGCACAAGAGGAAACACACGGGCATCACTCCGTTCATTTGCACCGTGTGCAACAGGTCGTACAGGACCGGCACCGCTCTGAAGAGACACAGCATCGTCCACACGGGGGAGAAACCGTTCACCTGTCACATATGTGGCGCCAGGTTCAGCCTGAACAACAACCTCAAGAGGCATCTTCGCATTCACACGGGAGAGAAGCCGTTCACCTGCCAGGAGTGCGGCAAGAGCTTTTCGGACAATACCAAGCTCAAGTCGCACATGCTCATCCACGGCGCGAGAAAGCCTTTCATGTGTGACCTCTGCGGGAAAACCTTCCTCTTCAACTGCAGGCTGCTGATACATCAGAAGTACGTGCACGCTGACAGGAACGAGGACACAGACGGCACACAAAGATTTTTACACACTAGAAAGCGAAACAAGTCGTTGGTTAAACCGTTCAGCTGCAAAATATGTCTGAAAGGTTTCAGCGCCGCGTGTTCCCTCAAACTTCACGAGAAAGGCCACAGCGAGCATAAGGAGTTCAACTGCGGCATCTGTGGGAAGTCCTTCCACAACAAGTACTCTTTTGGCTATCATCAGAGGAGCCACGCAGGAGAGAAGCCTTTTGTTTGTGATGTGTGCGGGAAGAGATTTTTCCACGCTGGCAGTCTGAAGCAGCACGAGCGGATTCACACGGGTGAAAAACCCTATAAATGCGACCAGTGCGGTAAGGCATTCAGAACAGACGGAAACTTCTACAGACACATGCGGATCCACACGGGCGAGAAGCCGTTTGAGTGCATGTACTGCCACAGAAAGTTCCACCAGTCAAACCAGCTCAAGTCCCACATGCAGGTCCACACCGGGGAGAAGCTGTACTCCTGCCAGCAGTGCGGCCGCGGCTTCTCTGACTCACGGCAGCTCAAGAAACACAGCTGTGACGGGCCGTAGGTCATGTGACAACGGGAGAACTTGATTTAAAGGAATACTTTGTCTGTAAAATGACCATTTGTATATCATTTACTCAACCAGTGTTACCTCAAAAACTGAAGAAAACTTATTTTCTTTTAATGCCTCCACACTGAACCAAAAATATTGGCAACAAATCTTGATAAACAGAATTAGGGCTCTGAAATATATCGATATTATAGCAATATTGTGATATGAGGCTAGATATCTTTTTAGATTTTGGATATCCTAATATGGCATAAGTGTATTTTCCTTGATTTAGAGACTGTGTTACAGTAAAATTATGTAATTTTCTGTACTTAGTTCTAGCTGTTCTGTTATTTACCTTTACCCACTTTGTCATTATATCCACTTTCATGATAATTATTTATGAAATTGTGAACATTTTGTGAAAGCATAAATAGTCAGCTCTACAATAGCGATATTTGGGTTAAAAATACTGTATTTGATTTTCTTCATATCACGCAGCTCTAAGATTAGAGTTAATGGGGGCAACATTTAACAACAGCAAAACTATTAAAACTTTATAAACAAATGGTTATTTTGCGGGTGAGGTATCCCTTTAATCTAAGAAGTCAAATAAAAGCGATTTTTTTTCAATGTATGTTTTGTTTGAAGGGAAAAAAATGACTATGTGACTGCCTTTGTTTTCAAAATATCGCTTTGCAATAAAATATATTTCCTTTAATGCTAGTTTTGTCTTCATAATCTGTTGTTGAGGGCTGGTACAATTCACTCAATTAGCAAAGTAGTTTATCCAAGATTTGCCTATTAAGTAAATAAAGGTGTGGTAGCTGCACGGTGACAAAGGGATGCTTGAATGTATAAAGCTTTAGTTTTGGCTGGTCTACTAAGAAGTTTTAACACTTCAGGTTTCTGGTAACTCATCTGCTATTACTGTAGTTATGCTAGAGTTAAAGAATTGATCAAAAGTAACTAATGTAGTAATTGACGGTTAATGTTGTTGCAGCATCGCAGGTAGCAGCATTGATGCTGTTTAAAAATATCAGTTAAGCAAAATATGTAAATGTTTTGATGATGAATGCAGCAAAGATGCGAGATTTACGATTTCAGAGTTCTCTTCAGCAGCTGAAACTATTTTTCTTCCCCATATGAGTTAATATTTAATTGAAGGTTGATGTGAATTTTTTTAATGGCATTTTGTTTTTGAAAGACTTTTAATTTGTACTAATTTATGTTTTGTCCATTCATATAATCAATGAAATGTGATTAAGATGTGGTTATTTTCAAAGAAAACAATTTGAAATAGTTTAACTACTTTCTGAAGTAGAGCTCTGTGTATTATTGAATTGTATATATATTTTTGATTGTTATTGCAATTAAAGAACCTTTGCAATCGAAGCCACCTTTAGGAGTTTTATTTTGAAATGGGATGTTGTGCTGCTGCTTCCATTTCCGGGATCAATGGCGCTGATTCAGCTGCCGTTCAACGGTTTTGTGAGAGTAGTCTGTTAACGTTAGGTTTAAAAATGTCAGAAAACTTTTGTGCCGCAACAAAGTCCATCATGGAGACTGTTATTAAAGCCGCAGTTGATGTCGGGAATTCAAACGGGGAAATTTCCACGAATGAGCCAAATATTAAACCTGAGGTAAGTCAACAGTTGATATTACCGATGCTCCGTAAGTTAACAAGCTTTCGAAGAGACACCGATGACCGCGGACACCAGAGACTTTATCAAACGGGTCAGAAGCGTTGAAACTGGGGGAGATGGGACCAACGAGAAGAAACCAAGTAGAGGGACAGCCTAACAAAGATGGCGGACTGTCATCACAACAGTAGCAGCTAAACATTTTAAAGTTCTGGAGAGGAATAATAAAGTTATTGGTACATAATAAGCTCTACAGTGGCATATAAATACCAGCCCGTGCACTGAGTACGGGTTTTCAATTTAATATTGTAATAATTTGGTAAATAACGCGTTATAGCCGTCCAGTGATGGGAAGCCTGTGCTGCCGATGATGATAAGCCGTCCACTTTAGTTCAAAATGCTGTATTTGTTTTGTTTTTTCTACGGTGGTTGGGCGTACATTTTGACATTTAACTGCCGAGTTATGCTACTCGACATTATACTTTACGTTACGTTACATTTTGGAAGCCAGTGTTATACTTTTTAATGTACCACATTTATTTGAAATCCCCACCTCCTACATTTTTCTCCGCTGACAGTTTTGAGGTACAGATGTACTTTAAACTTCAATCTCACAATATTTCACTTATCTGACAGCTATGCCGTGGCTTCCTGTTACTTTCCAGTGGTGATGCACCATATTTGATATGTGCCCGTGTGTAATATGTCAATATTTTCCAACTCATTTAACCTGATTGACGAGGTGGATACCCAGATATATGCACATTTCGTTCCACCTAATTGCAGAAAACATTATTTTGCCTACTGTTTTTGTGATGGCCTGCTGGCAGATGCAGGCATGAAATGTGATGCTTTTCAATATGTACACATTTGCTGGGCTAAAATAAGAAAATTACTTTGAGGAAAGTTATATGTAATTCAAATTAAACTATTAGATAGTTTATTGTCAGAACTGTTGGATGATTTATAGTAAACAGTGCTGACTGCTTTATTTTAATCCTCACAGACAGATTTTGACAGCTTTGTGGAAATGTTGGCAAGGGAGGCTACAAGAAAGATCCACGCCATTTTCTCCCAAGTGTCCTCTGTGCTGAACAATGAAAACAAGACTCTGAAGGCTAAAGTTGTACAGCTGGAGAGCGAGATGAAATCTACGACGGAAAACCTTCAAAATGCCAGAACGTGGAGAGAAAATGTCCTGAACGGATGCCCGGTCCTGTTTGAGCAGAGCGGGTTGCTCTGTTCATTGAAGCCTATTGGGAAGTTGAAAAGAAACCCAGATGAACTAACAGAGGCAGTCACAGAAACAGCACCTGCTGCTGGGATAGAGAGTGGACACGCTGCTGGTAAGTCTCCATTAAAGGAAGTCGGCTCATCTGTGAGCAACTCAGTTAGGTTTACAAAGACTGTGATTACTTGGTTAAGTTTAGGGGAAACAATCAGAGTAAAATGTACTTAGCCTGCAGTCAGTCCATTCTTCTACTGAGAACAGTAACATTTACTGCATTGCCTGTGGACTAACAGGCTAATATCTGTTTTTTTGTATTCTTTAGTTTTAATTTCTGGTTCAGATGGTCAAGAGGCAACGAAGGATGTGTCGTCACCAGCGAGCAGAAAAGGTGAGATTGGTGGAAGTAGTCCACATTATTAAGGCAAACAGTAGACTTGGATGTGATGATAATCTGGAACTTTTTGATTTAGGTATCTTAAATGCTTAAAATTAGCTTTAGTTGAACTCTTAGAAAGCTATGCAAACCCTGTAATGAAAACAGAGAAACCTTTATTCTGTCAAATCCCAGTCTTTGCCTGTCTCACTCGCATGATCATTTTGTAAAATGTCTTTTCCTCTCCTGTCTAGACACTGCAGCAGATTGTACAACAAACACAACAGAGTTCAAAAATGCTGATGGCCAAAACATGCAGGAAGCAGAAGTCAGGGAGAGAGGGAAGGTGTTTGTATGTGATGTCTGTAACAAGAGCTTCAACCGGCAGTTTCATCTCAGGAAGCATATGAACTCTCACAAGGAGCAGAGGCCTTTCTCCTGCGACCAGTGCTCGAGAAAATTCAGGAATACTGAAACTTTTGAGTACCATCTGCTGCGGCACGAGGAGATCAAGTATGCTACATTCAAGTGTCAGATCTGTGAGAAGACGTTTAAAACAAATATGCAGCTGAAGACACACCAGCTCGTACACACAGACAGAAGGCCGTTCATCTGCTCCATCTGTGGGAAGGCCTTCAAAACTAAGCGCAACCTGCATGCTCACCAGGTCGTACACACTGTTGAAAAGCCACACAAATGCACTGTGTGCGGGGAGGGTTTCAGGTACGCCTTCACACTGCAGTGCCATAAAAGTGTTCATACTGGTGAACATCCTTACAAATGCACGGTGTGTGGCAAAGCTTTCGTAAAGAGGAGGTCACTCAGGACGCATCAGTCGGTCCACAAAGGGAAAACGTTCACATGTGAGACATGTGGAGCGGGCTTTACCCTGCAACACAACCTGAAGCGACACATTCGTATTCACACGGGTGAAAAACCGTTCACATGTAAAGTCTGCGGGAAGAGTTTCATTCAGGACAACAAGCTGAAAGCACACATGCTTCTTCACGGTGCCTCCAAGTCATTCATGTGTGACCTGTGCGGAAAGACGTTTCTCTATAACTGCCAGCTGCAGAAACACCAGAAACTAACTCATGATGAGAGACAAGGGCAGATCATCAGACGACGAACTCCAGAGCGAGGTCCTCGCAGAGTCATCTGTCGGCAGGACAGAACAACGGTAGACGTGACGCCGTTCAGCTGCAAGACCTGCCGCAAGGGCTTTGACACCGCGAGTTCCCTGAAAAGACATGAGCTCATTCACATAGGTCCAATGCAATACAAATGCGACAAATGTGGGAAGTCTTTTTTCTACAAAGCGACGTACGACTATCACCAAAGGATTCACTCCGGAGAACGTCCATTCGGTTGTGACGTGTGCGGGAAGAGGTTCATTATACTTCAGGCTCTCAAGTCCCACAAACTGCAGCACTCTGGAGAGAAACCATATAAATGTGAGCAATGTGGAAAGGCCTTCAGGATCTACACAAACTACCGCAGACACTTACGGGTCCACACAGGGGAGAAGCCCTACGAGTGTGAGGTTTGTGGAGTGAGGTTCAGGCAGCTCGGACACGTCAAGTTTCACATGCAGGTCCACACAGGAGAGAGGCCGTACTCCTGCAGCAGCTGTGGAGTTGGATTTTCAGACTCAAGGCTGCTCAAGAGACACAACTGTGCTGAGAAATGCCAGAAAATATTAGGAAGCACAATAACCACATCCTGAAACGTTTTTTATGTTCCTTCCTGCAGTGGATCTTTCATTGTCATTGTTAAAAGTTCCTGTAACTACAACCAAAACCAGGACTGATGTAGAGATAAAACCAAACCACCAACACTGATTCTGTACATCCAAACAGACAAACTTAAAAATTCCTTTTAAATAAAGACAACACAAACTTTTTAAGGCTCCAGATGTATGCTCTTGGTATAACCCTGCCTCTTATGCAGCATTCACATCCCCTTGTGTTATCTCCACTATTTTTTTTATTTCTGTTTTTGCAAAGTCACCATTGCATGCCAGACATGCTGTCTCCCCTAGAGCAGAATGATAATAACAATAGCTATTGAAAGTGGTTGCCAGGCTGACAACCATTCATCAGCTTCAGCTTGCCAAATCTTAAAATATGTTCGTCATTCTAGTCACTTTTTATTTTAAGTAAGTAAGACACTATGCAGCTGTACATCAGGTTCACCTCTTCTACTCCACCCCTCCCTATTCAGGAGACAGGATATTTTTATGGGCAGATAGCAGGTCAACATTAAGTGCCACATAGAAGTGGTGTACACAATATGAAATCTGGAAACATGAAGATTAATTTGATTAATTTATTACTGGTGCTTTATTGTTTCCTATATGCTAAAATAGGGTGCACCCTAGTTTTATTCATTTACAAGGCCATGGGCATTTATCAAACTCACTCAAAGGACTGGATTATGTCTTTTGGATTATGTTTTCATTTTTATTATTTTAATTAATTTACTGATTTAAAAAAGATTATTACCTTTTACGACCATGTTTCTCTTTGCCTAGAATATTAGATTTCCCACGGCTATATTAAAAAATGGTGTCTCTCTACTGTAATGTATTTCTGTGTTGAATGAATTTATGAATGAATGAATAATTCTTCGACCGCTGTTGACTCATAAGCGCTGGAAAAGATTGTCGATGCTTTTATTTTGAAGGGCGTGAACTGGGAAGAGGAAGTCGGGGTCCTTGTTATGGTTGTGGTTGTTTGCGAGTGGCACCATAGCGACAATACAGCAGCAGCACAACCTGTTTGTGTTATGCTTAAATGATAGAAGACACTAAATCTATAGCTGACATATTAACTTGTCAGAATGTCAGATTTAGAGGCGCAGGTGGGCGCCATTGTGGAGATAATGGTGAATACCACGGTGACAGAAATGACCAAAGTTGTCAGCGGCGCCGCTTCAACAAATCCAGAAGTATCACCATGTACGACCGAAAACACACACGGGTCCTCGGAAGACAAGGTACGTTAAACTGCCGTTACTGTGTGTGAGAGAGACCGTGTTGGTGTCCGTTAACGTTACATCCTCCGGTGCTGATGTTCCCTCCTTCTTGGCGTCTTAACAACCGGCTGAGCATAGAAATAGAAGAGTTAGCTAGCATCTTTAGTTAGCTTTCAACCGTTGCCGTTAAACTTAAGTTACCACCCACTATATGGCTACTATACCAAATGTGACGCATATTAGGACTAAATCCAATTTAAATATGAAGCTCAGATTGATCGACAACCCTGAAGAATCCATCTTTGATCGCCATCTCAAGTTCTGGGGCAGGCCCAGGCCTATCTACCTGCTGTATGTCTACAAGCGGTCCAGCTACAGGTTTCACTCAACGTGGACGTTACCTGCAGCACCGCGATCCGTTCATCAGCGGTCAATTAATAATTGTAGCTACAGGGACAAGTGTCGAAAGCAGCAACAACCAGTGGTGGAAGATGTATTCAGATTATTTTCTGAAGTAAGAGTACTAATACCACACTGTGTAATAACTCTGCTAAAAGTCCTGCACTCAAACCTTAAGTACTAAAGTAAAAGTCCAAACGTACCAGTTAAAGTAAAAGTAAGTTAAGTATCAAAGTAGTCATTATGCATAATGGCCCCATGTAGCTTGTTCTATAACTTCCAACTATATTATTAGATTATTTGTATTGATGCATGTATGTAAGCAGCATTATACTTTTCTCAAGGGAGGGCTCATTTAAACTATTCAATATACTGCTAAGAGGTTTAATTAAAAAATGTGTAATCACTTTGAAGTAATCATGTTTTTCATGTTAAATCTTGACCTGAAAAGTAACTAAAGTGGTCAGCTAAATGTAGTGGAGTAAGTAGAATATTTGCCCAAATTGCTCAAAATTTTGTAGAAGTATAAAGTTACATAAAATGGAAACAAAGTACATTAAGTAAAGTACACATACTTAAGAATTGCACAAAAGTACAATACTTTGACATTACAGTTACATTCCCCATTGTTTTTTTTATACAGGCTTCAAAAATAAACACCTATATTAAGAATAATAATAGTATTACTTGGTATCAAGAAAACAGGAACAAGATAATCATAATATTGTGTTATTGCACCATGTCCTGATTATACCTTGTTTCTGTTAGGTGTTCCACTTCAATGTGTTCATGACGTCTTTGGCTCGAGACGCTGTGGAGAAGATCTGTCAGCTTTTCCACGACTGCTCCTCTCTGCTGCAGTTAGAGGTACGTCACTTCACTGCGCTGCTATATCTGTGTTGCTTTCCTCTTTGAGAAAATCAGTCTTGTAATTATCGGGAAAAGCATGTCATTACACAAGGATCTTATTATAACATCTTTTCTTGATGCTCAAGTATTTTTTTCTAATTTGGAGCCACAGTCTTAAAGACAGTATGTTAGGTTAAAATGTTTGTCTTTGTAGGTCACACAGGGTGTTGCAGAGATGGAGGACCTGAGGAGGAGACTGGAGGTGGCAGAGATGAAGTTGAAGCTGGTGTTGGAGGGCAGTGAAGGCCAGAAGGAGACGGAGGAGCTGAGGGAGGGAAGCTGCGGAGAGAAGGAGGTCAGGAGGGAAGAAGGAGAGACTGTCCAGAGCCAGCACTCCGGGAGGAAGAGTCGCAGAGGGGGTAAGATTATCCTTTCACTGGGAAATATTTGTTCTTAATTTAACATTGAAAATATTTATAATTTTTACTATCAGCAATAAAAATGTATTTATGTTTTTAAAAATGGCGACACACAAAAATGCTGATAAACAATTCTCCTTTCTTTCTTTTCTTTTCCTTTCTTTGCTTTACAGTTGTTGCTAGCAGTGATGCTGAAGTAAAGAGGTCGCCTATAATTCACCTGTGGAAAGGCAGAACTTATGAGGTAAAATCTCAACTTGTTTTATGCAGATGTTCTGACATCCTTTTTTTTAAAAGTTGAACTAGGTTTGATGTTGGTCTCTGACCAGTATAGCCAAGTTTTGAGCACAGAAGAACACAAAATTATGTGGACAGGGGCAGCCATATCATATTTATTGTCAGACACCCAGACACCATTTTTTTTACTCTTAAATGTGTCCAAATTCTCTTCACCTCTCAGGACAACATCCAGCCTGTGATAATAAAGGAGGAAGGATTGGAGGCGCTTGCTGATCAGGCATCTTCTGATTCCGGTCAGTACAGAGATGACACGGGCCAGGACGATGATGACCCAGACTATCAGGTAGATTTCACTGTCGCCATATTGTTTTTTAATTTTTAAAAAAAAATTTCAGTTTGTAACATTTTTTGTTTTGTTTTGTTTTTTCCTTCTTTGTTTCCTTTATTATGTAAGTAATTAAACATGCATAAACATGGTCTATTTATTCCAAATTAAGAATTACATTTTCAATGTGTCACTGTGAGTGTGGAGGCCAGTTTGTGTGATGAACTCTACCTATTATTGGAGATTTGTGCATTCTGGACACCAAAAACAAGAGAATGGAGTTCATTTTTGGGGGAAAATGTATCAACAATTTGTGCAATCTTTTCTGTTAGATGGAGCCAGAAGATCTAGATGATGGCGATCCAGGATTCACCACCAGACCTAAACGTGTTTTAAAGCCCAAATCCCATCGAGGACGAGGGAAGAAGGAGAGTCAGAGTCAGAACCAGCAGCCTTTGAGCTGCAAACACTGCAGGAAAACCTTCACTAAGCTGCTGCAGCTCAAAGCCCACCAGGTTGTCCATGGGGCCAACGCAGAGAAGCCCTTCCACTGCTCTCAGTGTGGCAGAGGCTTTTCATTCCAGCGAAGCCTCAATGCACACATGCTGCTGCATACAGGTGAGTGTGGTTGTCCAGTACAGGGAGTGTAAGAATGAAAGCTCATTATTGGAGCTCTGAAAATCATGTTCATTTTATGTATGCCATATTAAAATTCTCTTAATGTACTAATTTCTCCCCACTACAGGTGAGAGACCACACACTTGTGATGTCTGTGGGAAGGGTTTCACCCTGAAGCAGCTGCTGAGGAACCATCAGCGTCTTCATGCTGAGGTCCGGCCGTTTCGCTGTGAACAGTGCGGTAAGAGCTTCTACCGAGCCCACGGGCTGAAAATGCATCAGATGGTGCACACAGGAGAGCGGGCCTTTAACTGTCAGTTCTGCAACAAAAGCTTCACAATTCAAGGTAACCTGCAGCGCCACCTGCGCATACACACGGGGGAAAAACCGTTCAGGTGTGAGACTTGTGGCAAAAGCTTCAACCAGGCGGACACTCTGAAAGGCCACCAGCGGATACACACTGGCGAGCGGCCATTCACCTGCGAGACCTGTGGCAAATGTTTCATCCAGAAGAGTGCCTTGAAGACGCACCAGAAGACTTCTCACTCAGAAAACCAGAATTCGTTGGCATGCGTGGCATGCGGCACTACAGTGGCCTGTGTCGACTCGCTTCGCAAACACATCCAGACACATGCCGCGACTATTCCGTGTACGTGTGTGCTCTGCGGCCGGCGGCTCAGCTCCATCACAGACCTGCGCTCGCACCAGCAGCACCACACGGTGGTCAGGCCTCACAGTTGCGGGCTCTGCGGGAAGAGTTTCAAGTCATCCAGTTACCTGAAGATCCACCTGAAGACACACAGCGGGGAGAAGCCTTTCTCCTGCGACATCTGCGGTCGCATGTTTACACAGCACAGCAGCCTTAAAACACACCAGGTAGGTGGCAATAAATATTGTTTTTTTGATGGATGGGTTCAACAGTAAAGTAAAACCGATATTCTCATCAGTCATTTGTCGACTTTGATGTAAAAACAGAAATATGTTGCTGGTTTGTAGCAACATTAATGTATGAGCAGCTCAGAAAAAGGTGGGACTCGTTTCCTAAAAACAAGCAACAGGCAAACAAGGACATTATAAAATAAGAAAAAAAGAAACATCTACAGATCTCATGTTAAGATGACACAGAAAGCTTCTGTGTGGTTACAGATGCAAACATCCTGTTGACGTTTAACAGGCTGAAACTATTTTGACACGATTTGCTATAAATTAGGGCAGCTTGTTCAATACGACTTGGAACCTTTGTACAAAAAAACCTCACAGAAAAAAGAGAAGACAAGTTTAGGATAAAACTACAAAACATTCCTAGCATGAGGCCCAATGTGGTGGATCTTTATACAAGACTTAAAGTTGTAAAGTCTCACACTAAAAATGATTTAACCTTTTAAGTTTTTCTTACACCCCTTTCCTCCATAGATTGTCCACACAGGAGAGAAACCCTTCAGCTGTGACACATGTGGGAAATGTTTCAGCAACACAGGAAACCTGAACAGACACCAGCGTATCCACACGGGGGAGAAGCCGTTCAGCTGCGACACTTGTGGACGTAGCTTTAACCAGGGCAACAGCTTGAAAGCCCACCAGCAGATACACACCGGGGAGAAGCAGTTCATGTGCGACAAGTGTGGCAAGAGTTTCTCGTACCTGAGGAACCTGAAGGACCACAAATGTTTCTACGTCTGATGATGAGACGGCTGCCCTGGTGAGAGAGCAGATGATGTAAACTTCCCCGTAACTTCTGAGGATTGAATGAGTAGATAGATAAGAAATAAGTTAAGAAACATTTGCGGCAAGTAGTTTAAATTAGGTTGGCTAAAACGGTGTAACACAGAAGTGGGAGATGATTTATATTACAGGCTTCATAAACAGTTGAACAAAACAGAGTCAGTTTGGAACCTGGAGGGCTAAGAAGGTGAAGCTAAGTTAGGAGAGCTCTGGGAGTACACTGTCCCAGAAAAAACTGAATAATAGTGGAATATCCCACGTCTTTATCAGAAAATACTTCATTCAGATTTTGTCCTGGAAATTTGGAAAATCCCAAAAGAATATGGTGTTAACATGACCCCTATCAAATTAAGTGTTAAGTGGAATATTCATGTGCATGTAAACGTAGTCAGTGTTATCCAGACAGGCTTGCAGTGAGTGAAACAAGTATGATAACATAAATAAGGTACAATAACATAACAATAATAACAGAAAACGGTCCGAACGAAGGGGAGCAGTCAAATATATATATTTTTTTAAATGAGCACCTCACTTTAAATTAAAAACATGGTCACAGGAAAGATGCAGGCTCCTTTACTGACCGAAGTTAAATTATTTCCCAGTTCTTAGCTGTGAAATCTGTGATTTAAGAGTGTAACCAACTGCTTTTACTTTATGCAGCTTTTATCAGGATTTTAAAAGAACCCTGTTTAAGGTGTAAGACTGGTATTTATAATGGTTGAACAATTGTGTTATTCTCTTTTTAGGTTATGAACTCTAATAGATTAATGAAACACAACTCTGATTTTTTTAAACTAAGTTGCCTTGTGTGCATTAGAAGAGCTGATACTGAAACAGATATTTGGTAATAATGTTTCATCTGTAACTTCTTGTGGAGTGAATATTTGTTATATCTCAACTTTGTGACTGTGAGTCAAACTGAAATACATTGAAATTGAAATCTTGGGTTTTATTGACTTTAATAATGCATCAGAAGAAGCACAGAGAGCATAAAATATATATTTTTGTTTGACAAGATCAAACAAATCAACAATCAACAAATCACAAACTTATCTCTTTTTGATAATCAAATTACAGTACGTTGACATTATGGTGCAGACATGAGACCAGACATGAAAAGCAAAGGCAGGAAGAAAAAGTAAGAGGGCACAAAACCACTTCAAAGGATGTCACAGTAGGCCGACAGCTATGAAAGAAATGGTGAGCAGATTCAGCATTTCTAGAGGAAGTGAAGGTGATGAGAGTCTTGCAGCACTTTTGATACAACGATCTTTCAACAAGAAGGGGGACAGAGCTGCCTGAGGAAGTGATGAATTATGAGTTAAAGGTGAAGAAGAAGGGGAGAAGAAGCAAACAGGACGGTCTCCGACTTTGTCCCTGTGCATGTTGACCCAGCTGCTGATGTAGAGAATATGTGTACAGGTGCAGTCCCACAAATTACCCGACAGATAGACAGCGCTGAGGTTTCTAAAAGGATCAAAAGTCCCATTCTCCACTGCTCTCAGCTTGTTGGACTTCAAACTCAGTTTCTGGAGGTTTGTAAGTCCTTGAAATACATCCGGCTGCAGCTGATTCAGCTTGTTTTCATCCAAGTTGAGTTCTGTTAGCTTCCAAAGTCGGGCAAAGAGCTCAGGGTGGAGACTATCCAGGCTGTTGTTCTTTAGCAGAAGCTTGCGCAGCATGTTGAGGGGATCAAAGGTTTTGAACGGGATGTCACAGAGCTGATTGAAGCTCAACTTGAGTTCTCTAAGTCGGGTCAACCCTACAAAGTCATCGGGAGACAGCCTGGTTATACGGTTATTGTCCAGATCCAGTGTATTAAGATTTGTTAGATTCCTGAACAGACTTGTAGGAAGGTTCCTGAAGTGGTTTTCATTCAGTAATAACTCTTTTAAACCGATAAGGTCTCTGAACTGGTCCGGGTGGAGAGAGGTGAGATGGTTGTGAGAGAGCTTCAGTGAATTTACTCTCACCAAACCGTGGAAGACTGAGGGATGTAGAGACCTGAGGTGGTTGTCATCCAGGTCTATTTCCTTGAGGGACCTCATCTTGTGGAAAAGGCCTTTGGGAAGGTGCCTCAGAGCGTTGGAGTACAGGTACAGGTTCTGTAGTGACTTGAGCTTGGTGAACAGAGCTTGGTGGAGCTCCAGGATGTGGTTGTTGGAAAGGTGGAGCTCTTTGAGTTTGGACAGCGGATCAAAGATCCCAACTGGTATGGAAGAGATCTGATTGCTGTCCAGCTGGAGTTCTTTCAGGTTTTTCAAGTCACTGAATGCGTCCACAGGAAGAGATGAGAGTCTGTTTCTGTACAAATCAAGTTCCTCAAGGCTGATCAGGTCGTTGAAGACTTTTGAAGGAAGGGAATCGATGAGGTTGGCACTGAGATCCAGCTCACGCAGTGTGGTCAGACCTCTCAGGGACCCCTCGGACAGAGCTGTCAGCTCGTTGTAGCTCAAGTCCAGATGGACCAACAGGGCCAGTGAGGAGAAGCAACTGTCTGGAAGACTGGTGAGGTTGTTCATCTGGAGATGCAGAGACCTGAGCCTGTTAACATCCCTCAGTGCTTCAGCTGGTACAGTGACCAGCAAGTTACCACTCAGATCAAGCTGTTGGAGACCCGACGCTCCTCTGAAGCTGGCTTCGCCCACACTTGTGATCCTGTTTCTGGAAAGATTAAGTTTCTCCAACACAGTGGAGTTCTTGAGCACACCTTCCTCTATTTGTGTTATATTATTATGGCTCAGGTGAAGATCAGCGAGCGCGATGGCTCCTTCCAGTCCACCAACCTGTAACATTTGAATCTGGTTAAAGTTCAGATTCAGCGTCTTCAGATGACTTAATCCGCGGAGGAATCCGATGGGCAGATATTCGATCTTGTTCCCGCTGAGGTCCAGCAAGAGGAGTGCAGGGCAGTTTCTGAACTGATCAGGGTGTAGAAGCGTCAGGTTATTGTTGCAAAGGTGGAGCTTGGACAGCTTTGTCATACTGGGCCAAACTGGGTTGAGGGATAGATAGACATTGAGCTGATTCCTAGTCAGGTCCAATACCTACACAATATCCAGGAGGGAAAGAAGACTTGTGAAAACTTGGTAATTATTTATATTATTTTATGAAATAAAACTAGTTTATAGTCTAAAACTAGCCTAATATAGCCTATAGTTTGTACTTTGCAAGCTTTTCCCTAATTACACATCCACTGAAAATATTAATTTGGAGTTGTGCTTCTGTCCAATACTCTCTCATTTCAGCTCTGATTTCAGCCAAACTTTGGTTCTTAAGCTTTTTATGGTAAAAAAAAATCTCTATCTTTCTCTGTCTGCTGTGGATTACTTGGCACAATGGTACAGTGGGACACTTATTAAAACATCACAAACACACAAATCAAAGCTGTTTCATACCTGAAGCTTCTCCAGCCCTTGCCTCGGTATTCCCCGTATCTGGTTGTATGAGACGTACAGAAGCTCTGTGCTCTCTGGCAGCTCAGGGATCTGGTCCAGTTCTTTTTCCTGACACACAACACTGGTCAGGTTGTGGAGACATTGGCAGGCTGGGGGGCAGAGGTCAGACGCCTGCACCAGGAGGCCCAGGGAGGCCAGAGTCAAGGCTGCCAACATGATCGGCTGCAGCTGAAAACAACACGGAGCATCTTTCAGTTTTATACGCCGCGGAAATGTCTTATTTGAGGTCACTATAATAACTAAAAATATGATTTCGAGTTTGTTTTGTTTTTAGAGAGCAAGATCTGAAAGAAAATCTAAATACAAACTTACCGCTGATGAGGACACACTGCTTGATGTTCTCCTCTGTTGCAGCAATGTTTTACTTGCTGACTGTAGAGGATACAGTGTTAGGTATGTTGCAGAGGAAGGTGTGGTTATAGAAGGACTTTTCTAGACCTACCAAACCAATGTGACAACCTTGCAGCACAGTTCCTGTCGTGCATTTAGACAGAGACTAAAAATTCCCCACAGCACACTTACAAACCACACCAATACACACCAACAGCAAAAGACGAGGGTTCAGAACATGAATATTTTTCTTCTGAAGTTTATCCTTGTGAGGGAAATGTCAATTTTAAACTTTGAAGTGGCTGTACACAGAGTTCAGAGCATACAGCTAACATTTGTACTTTGTATGTTTGATTGTTACTTTGTATTTTTGTTATTTTGTTTGTCTTTGTAAAATTAAGCAATGCCAAAACTTGGAGCCTGCAAAGGTCTCTCTCTCTCACAGAATCTGAGTTTCTCATACTGTTTGTGAATGGTCAGCCTCAGTGCTATGACACACCTGTTTGCCTCCACCTGCTGGTCGGTTGAGAAGGTTGTTTTCTCGTTCTTAAAGCTGCTCGATGAAAACAAAGAAATTTCGTGTAGTTAAAAGGCCACAGTTTCCTTACGATTTATGCTACAAAACAAACTGCCTTAAGGTTACAGCAAAGGAGTTCCTTGTGAGGCATTAAAAAGATTGTTTATTACATACATGAAATGCATGTTAAGTGAAGTTGTTACGAGGATGACGTGAGTGCCAGATGTGACACACGGATGTTTAGTAATGTTTCTTCACATAGCATTGTTGACTTTTGTTTTCATGCGAGAAACAAACCCTGGTATCCACGGGTTGTTGTCCTTGTCAGACCGTCAAATGAGCTAAAAACAACCTATTGGCCCAACCAGCAATCCTTATGGGACGATAAATGTCCACTCCGTCATGTGATAATATCTGAATCGGATGGTCTGTCTGCAAAGGGCTGTTTAAGGGTCAAGTCCTGGCTTTGGGGTTAAAGTTTGGGAAAGGGCGGGGTTAGGCATGTCGTCGTAATGGTTGCGGTATTACATCATGTCAGAGTAGGTCCTCACAGTTATCAAAGAGCACAAACTCTCTGGGGTCAGCACCAGGCGCTGGCTGGATCAATGCCTGCTGACGTGTTCAGATCAGCACAAATCACTAAAACAGACAGAAACAGACTCACACCCCTCCCTTCCTTTTCCATAGACCATTAGATGTATTGACAATTCCACATCCAGTGTTTTTTCCCTCTAATTGGTTTATGCACAGCTGACCGGACACTGGTGCTAATGATGCTGGTGTGCTCTGTAACACAGTGTTCAGAACAGACTCTGTGATCCCTGGAAATATAGACTGCAACTCTGCTCGTCCTGTCCACCATCGATTCTCTCTGCGTTTCAGCAGCAGCAGCAGCACTCTGCTCTCCTGGTGAACCTCTCTTTCTCTGCCTCTGTTCTCCGAGGGATGACACTGAGTCTGCTCGTCTGTTCCTCACCTGCTCGCTCCAGTGTCAGCCTCTCAGGTCACTGAAGGTCTCAGTCAGTACCAGGAAGTAGGAGTGCGAGGGAAGGATGAGGCCCTGGGTTCGCTCCAACAGGTCCAGATCCGTCCAGGTAAGACTTCTCACTTCAAATCCAGATCCTCAAGGTTGTCAATACCTGTTCAGTCAAACCTTGTTTTATGTGTTTTATACTAAAATCAAATTTAACTTAATGTGGACTTTAACAATAATATTCTACCTGAGCAGAAAATATCTATGGTTTGGTTGGACAGGTTATGTGCTAAAAACTTCACAAGTAAACCACAGTTTTATCCTAAAGAGCGCTTCATTCGAATATAGATCACTTTGTAGCATAAATACACACAACAATGGTTTACTAGAAACAGCAAATCATGACTTTCCACATCTTTTTTTCGCTTCTGATCTGACATGAATGTATACATCTCTCCTCCCAAAACCCAATTTCCTCTGAGAACAAGCTGATAAAGGCAACAATGTCAACACAAAATAATCTTAAAATGTATGCAGACTACGATATTCACAAATTATTGATATCTGTTTTCAGTATAGATATCAATCTTGTTATGAATTAGATAGGATATGAGGCAGTTCAGGTGTTGGTTGTCCATATGTGTATCTTAAATTTCTGTAATTATGAATATTAATATTCTGAGCCTGGAGATTCACAAAGAGGTCAGGACTATAGAAAATCAGACGTCAAAGCATTCAGTCGAGTTTTGGTTTGGAGAAGCAGAAGTTTGATCGTCCCATGTTGACGAGTGTTCGGATTCTCCACCTGTTTTTCAAAATAGGACTTAAACCTTGAAATGTAATAATTGTATCAGGCGCTACAACATGGGATGGATATTGTTGTGTTGAGTCGTTACTGCATCCATCTGTGGAAATGAGACCTGCTGTTTATTTACTCCTGTGAGTTGTGAATAAACGATGGTTGAATTATCTTTAATGTGCTTAATTGTAGTCCTCAAGCCAAACACACAGATGAGGCCGATTTCCTGGTAGGAGGTCTCCCAAACTTCTGGTGACATAATGTCTCTCCCTCATACACACCCACAACCACATACACACACACACGCACTCACACACTGCTGCATGTCTGTGTGAATGGGGTGTTTGTGCCTTTAAGAACAGGGGGAGCAGGGTGGGTGAGAGATGTTACGTTTTGATGCACAGACATATAGATTCGATATCTAAATTGATCTGGATGCACACGGCAACATATATAATGAACATCTTGATTTTTTAGGGTTAGGGTTAGTATATAATGTGTTATCTAAGGGAGCAAATGAGTAATGGTGTTTTTTTACACTCAACTTCCACAGGAAAAAAATGTGTTAATGAACTTAATATAATAACTTCAACTCATAATAATCAAATTAATTAAGTGTTTTACAATCAAGTAAACAAGTTGGATAAACACAGTGTCTTTATTGAAACAACTCTACTTGAGTGTTACCAACTGATGTTATTATTTAAAGTTGATTAAAAATGTCCTTTTCTCATTGTGCACAGAAACATACAGATAAAAAGGACAGATAAAAGTAAAATATAAATATGTATAACATATGGCATGCATAAACATTTAAATAGTATTTACAGATATGTAAATATATATAATATTTATTGAATGTGTATACTTTTGAGAAAAAAAGTGGGAAAGGGAATAAATACGTCAAAATAAATGTACCAAGTTCTTTTATTTACATTATGTAGGCGAATATGACAGTTCACAGCATATATAATATTATAAACTACAGTTTACTCTATTATAAACCTACATTGAGCATATAACTGACTATATCTATATATATCTATAGAAGAATTGTATATGGTTTTTAACTATGCCAAACTGACATCTTTGTGTCTTAATCATTTTAACCACCAGGAGGCGATAATGATGAATTCATGAGCTAGAAATAGGAGCTGAGTTGTTTTTCAGGGCGTTAAAATTCAAGAGATTTTCCCCTAAAAAATAAGAGACGCCATTTATTGTTGTTTCTCTGTGTATGAAACTGTCGAAAAGTGAGTCATCCTTAAATTACTGTGACTTTAACCTACAAGCACGTGTTAGGATTTGTGGAACTCGGAAGCCTGATTTATTGAGGAGTACTTGAAGGCAGCATGAGTGAGCATGATGTGACGGCTTATTTTGGTCTAAAAATTTGACTTTGGGAAATTATAATAGAAATAAATAATATTAATATTAAACAATCCTATTCATTCCCAGTAATGTCATCAATTTGCTGATTATTTTTTGTTACGTTTTTAGATTAATCAAATAAAATCAATAGAATACCACCTTACATTACAATAAACAAAGCTAACATATGTATTCAAACATTATCACATTTAAATAACTAATAAAAAATGAACAAAACTATTACTCTATGCGAATATCTGATTAAACTAAACACTGTATGCATGTTCAAAACACTATGTGTTTTTTTGTTTTGTTTTTTAAATCTATAGTATTATGCACTCTTTTATATTGTGAATATAAAATGTTTAGCGCAGAAAATCGTATTACTTTGATAAAAGTCTATTTAAAAAAAAAGAGATCGAGAGAAAGGCTCGTGTGTACGCGCGTGCGCAGCCACCGACGCAGCAGCCCTGCCTTTTATTACCGCTGACGTCCCCCTCCCTCTTTCTCTTGTCACTGTGTTTTTGTGGAAAGGGGTTCCCGTTTTTTCTTTCGTCTCTTTTTCGCGTTAAAACTAACGTTATGTTTCCGGAGAGACGTATCTCCTGCTCACCCGGGCCACTTTTCATTCACCGCTGAAGCAGCTGGATCCAAAACCGAGTGAGAGGAGCTCAGGGCGGACTGGACTGAGAGGAGGAACCGGAGACTGGCTGGGAGGCTGCACATCCGCCGCTTTCTTTAATTCAACCGCAGTTTGCCATTGATTTGTTTCCCCGAAGCTCCGGACATCTGTCGGCGTCTTGAAATGTGGGCTCAGACGGTTTCCGGGTCTGTTTCCGTGACTATTCCTCAGTGGGAGCCTCCGTTTTGACGTTTGCCACCCAGAAAAATTATCAAACGAACAGGAAAAAAACACAAACTCCCCCCTCTTTTTTCTCAACTGAACCCACGGCTGTTTTCTCTTTTTAACCCCTCTTCAGTTGCCTCAATGGTGGCTTTTTCTTCGCGTTCACACCACAAGACGGATGAAAGTAAACCGACGACCACCGGGATTGTTTTATTAAAGAGCCAGCGGGTGTCCACCGAAATGGTACGATAGCGTCTGGGAAGGATTGGGGGGAAAGTGAAGCTGAGTGGGGGGTTCAGTCTGAGCTGTTGTTGTTTTTTTTATCTTCACATGAGGCAGACATGAGGTGGATGTAGTTTGTTTTTTTGCGCATCATTTTAAGCTGGATCACTGTCTTGGTGATCTGTGCTGCCTTCACGGACTGTGACAATGAGGATTGTATGAGAAATTAGCTTTTCTTCTCTGACCACCAGGCTATTTTTTTTAAACCCAGTGTGATCACAAACCCAATTTATTTATTTTCTCCTGGACGACGACGCGCACTCAGGGACGAACATGTCTTTACGCACGGCACTGCCTGGGAACGAGCGGAACCCGGACCATGTAAGTAGATAATTGGAAAAAACACACAGGGCGTCTGTTTGTCACCTTCAGTAGCAGGAAGAGGTTATTGTGCTTTTGAAGAAAATTATTATAATGGCCGTGAGATTAGTCTGCCATGTGCAAAGAGCAGCTGCAATCAAGCAGGGCGACACAGACGCGCTAATCTCCCCGAGCTCATTTGGGACGGGTTGCAATTGGACACACCGGATGGAGATGGAGGACATGGGGAGGGACATGGGGCAGCTTTGGCTGCAGAGACGTGTGTGTGCTACATTGATTATACGCACACATGCAAAATGCACACATTTAATCACTAAGTTAAAACATTTTCACCTCTACCGGTGTCCTCAGTGCGCATGTTTGTCTTCCCCCCCAGCTGATCAATAATTAATAGATCTGATGCAAGGCCACCCAGCCCTCTCCACACCCATCCCGCCCTGCACCCACCCCTCCTTTTCCTGTGCCACTCCATCACCTTACGTCCAGCTCTTCACCTTGTCTGTCCCCCTCCACCCTGTCTGGTTCCCCCTCAGAGAGTGAAAAGCAGCTCAGTGGGCTGCACAGTATTGCGAAATCTGCTGTGTCAGGCTAGCCCGGTTTGTCCTGCTCATGTTGTTCTGTGTCTGTGGCAGCGTCTGTCTGGGTTTTTGAGAGACAGGATTTCACAAGATTTCTTTTATAATGACCTCTTGTAAGGATGTTAGCCTCACTGTCATATCTGTATCAGGAGTGCATCCATACAGACAAGAACCCCCACCTTTTTATCTCAAGGGCACCTAGCTTACATCAACCCAGCAGCCTGAAATATCACTCACTCCTTTTGCATTTGAAGCTTTCACAAGAGCTGCTTCCCTTTGCAGCAGCTGACAAAATACAGAAGATTTCCCCCCCTTTTTTTTCAAAAGGGTATTGAATGTATTTTCGTCACTATCCGAGTCCCTGAACGTGGTGTTCAGATATTGTGTCTCTAGTTGTGCCACCAATAGTGCTGATTCACAGTTAGCCAGTTTCCTGGGATTTCACTTTCACCTTTTCCCGCAGCAACGAGGTTGTTGACAGCATATTTTTGGTGGAACAGTCAAACTAAAAGACTGACAGAAGCTGACTCCTCTTCGTCAATTAGCCGACTGATTGGTAGTTTTGTTCTTAGGCTGCATTCCAGACTACTTGGAACTCTAAACATTTCCAGTCTCTTTCTAGAAAAGGTGCAAATGAACGCCACTCAAAGTCAGAGTTCCTACTTGTAAACTGGGAATTTTGAACTCCAGCTATGACTGGAAAACAGCATTAGTTGACTTATCTCAGAGCTCTTTGCTCTGATTGGTTGCAGGTCTATTCAGAGGCGTTTTGGTATATACTCGTTGATAACTCCCCTTGGAAATAAAAAATGAACCGAGATGACCCAGACTAAGTCACATTTGCGATTATATTCATAAACAAAAATCCGGATTTGCTGAATCTTGATTTGGGCTTGACTTGGACTGGCTTAAGTTGGTCTTGACTACAGCCCTGCGGTCTATGAAATCAGCCAACAAAATCCTGACTAAATGTTGGAGTTGTAAGTTTCTGCAAACCACAGATAAGGTTGAATCTTGTTTTCATTGTGACCTAGCTACTTAAAAGATACTACAAACATGTAACGACTACAACACAATGGCTGCTTCAAGATGTAATGATCGCTGTGTTAAACACTGAAAACAATGCTTTGTGTGAGGTTAGGCACAGAAACCACTTGGCCATGGTGATGTAAATGAACAGGGTTCGGCTGAAAAAAGAGAAGAAAAAAGAAGCTTATTCTGGACAAAACTTCCAACAACGGGACCAAACATCGGCCTCTAGGTGGAAAGTTCTGGGTTAGTTGATGGGGGAAGATGGCTTTTGACATTATATTGCCTCGTAACTGGCCAAAAAACATTGCTCATAAACGTTGATATGATTTCCAGATAAGAAAAATGCCAGCTGAGGAAAGCCCTAAGACTGATATAAGTGTATTTTCAGACATGAAAACCATAAAGATTCGGTCGCTCTGCTCAGGGACGTTCACTGTTTGCGTGTTGAGCTCTGGCTGTCCCCGTTGGAAAGACGCTGCCACCTTTCCTCACTAACCTGCCGTGTGATTTTGACCGTGCTCCTGACTCACTGCGGATTGTTACAGTTGGGTGTTTATTGCCTGCAGCCCACTGCCAGGACCCAGAAACACTTATAGAGGTGGCACAATCCAGCAGGCATTTTGATCTTTTTATGTGAACGTGTTGTGAATGTTTTGGACAGTTTGTGTCAGACCACACCCTAAAGCAGGACTCCAAAAAGTGACGCTGCATCTAGATGGAGCCTTTTTTCCCAGTACTAAAGCTTGGTCATCCAGGAAAATCCCTTTCTAGGAATTTCTACCATATCTATTCTCATCCTGAGCTTTCTTCGGTGTTGAGTGGTTTTAGGGAAACAACTCTTTTCTGCTATTTAGTGTCTACAGGAGGGATAAAACAGTTTATCCTGAACAAATAAGAGCAGTGAACCAATAATGCACCCAGTAAATACAAGATGCAGTTCCATTTTTGTACAAAAAGTATCCTTTACTTATACTGGTACTGTGACTTATTGAGCTGTTGCATCAGTCCCACTGTTGAGAAATCATTTTTTTCTCTCTTCACAGAGCAGAACTGGCCATATTTAGGCTGTGCCTTATTATTATGGTGCACCGAGTTGTGACGAAGCTGGTAGAGGAGGAATCATGTTTGATAAAGGTGGTGCAGGGGATGAACTGTTTGGCCGTGAGCTGGACAGCAGAATGATTGCTGTGCTCGCTCCGTCACAAGCCACTCTGGTTAGCAACCTCACCATGGCAATAACAGGGGCTCCTTCATATTATCCCAACCCACCCATGTCTATTTCAACACACACACACACACTTTCTCAGCTCTCTTCTGGTTAAGCTGTTGTTAACATGCTCACAATTGATTTGAGCTATTTTGACCCAAGAAACCAACCCACTACTCTCTCTTTCTGCCTTCACATTAGAGCCTGACAGATGTATCGGTTGACACATATTATCCTCTGATATTGGCCTATCAAAGGCATATCAGTATCGGTGTATATGCTGTCTGTTAGCTGCCATTATGAAAACATTTTTAAACAATAGATAATGCTAAAAACATTGCTTGGTGTGATTTAGAAAATGGTGTTAGTTTTTTATTCTTTTTTTTACTCATCAGCAATGGACTGACACTGAACAGTAATGATGTTTATTTAGCTATTTGTTTTTATTCCTATTCATTCCTTATTTTCTCGGTTATCATTTATGGAATTGACTGACAGGGTTACTCATTGTTTGTATAATCATGTTAGATATGATTTGATAACGTTTTATGTTTGGGGAAGTACTTTTTCCAGAGTGTTCTAAAATCGGCGCACAATCCACATAGAAAAGATCTGATTGGCTGATTTGATATGCTTTATGAAATTATGTAGCATCATTTTACATTATGCCTACAGAGTATGGCATTTTCAATCAGTTCTAGAAATAATATCAGAGAAAATAAAGAATAAAAAGAAATAAAAGAGATGGCCAAATAAATATCAGTACAGTACATTCTTTGTAAATACAGATATGTCTGTCAGGTTCTGTTTTGTGTCCATATAAAATGTTTGCTGTGTTCTTCAGTGGATGTTTTGATTCAGATCTTGCATCATCTTTCCCTTTCGCTCATTGTGACCTCTGACACAGTAATTACATCATTTTCGTTTGTCTGTTATTATCTTATGAAACAAAGTCATAAATCAGATCTGTTTCTGGGACTGTGTCTGCATCAGTGTTGATACTCATCTTGTTTCCTCATTTACAAACACAAACAACTTTACCTAACCTGCTAAACCTGCATCTGCTACAGGCCTGCAAGTGTTTGCATTGAAACTTTAGCTCTTGTGTCCTTTTTTCAGTCTGTTTTGCTGGCAGAGATCATGAAACGTGTGTGTGTGTTGTATTTGTGTTGTGTGTTTGTGCGGATCCAGATTTTATGCAGGTTAAAACAATGGGGAAAATTATTTCTAAGTGCAGACATGAAGTATTTTCTGTAAAGTTACTATGTTGCATGAACACTTGGGTCTTTGTACACATCTTTAGGGTGAGATGTGGTGGTGGAACCTGAAGTTCAGAGCTGGAATATATTGTGCTGTACTGTGGGAATAGACTAACTACTTTGCTTGGGGCTTCTCATGAGCTTTTATGTGTGTGTGAGAGAGAAAAGGATGTTGTATAGTAGGTGTGGGTGAGTGCTTGTGCGCACATGTACAGCTGTGTGTTCTTACAAAAAAAGCTTGCATGCCTTTCTGTGTGCCACCGCAGGGCAGAGCAGGGCTTTTGTGTTCCCCGGACGGGCGAAAGATTCATGAGCTCGCTGTCCCGACTTGTTACCTAAAAGCTGGCACCCACGTCTGATGCCCCACGATGGCGTTGGATTCGCCTAGAAACACACCAGACACCGTGATAAACAGCTCTGGGCTTCTAATCATCTAGTTCACTGAGGCCTACTGAACCGTGCATGATCGGTATAATATGAGGCAGGTTGATATTAGATGACCTATATTGGCCACAATGCCTCTCTGACGTGTGCTGTGCTGAACACTCGCCAGCTTAACCCAACTGAAATGTGTTTTGGTGCAACAGTAGCCCAAAGGTCAGAGAAGTGGGCCAGTTACGGGGAAACTTCCGGCTTAAATCCCTGCAGAGGTGATTTAGTTACCATCTGTTTAGCCTTAGCAGCTACTACTCTGTGCCCATGAGCAAGTCACTGTGCTCCCTGAGCCTCGTCAGTGTCAGACTGTGGTAGCACGCTAACACTGATTCATCTGTGAAAGTATGAAAGTGTGAATGTAAAACAGGGCAGTGCTGAGAAAAGAGCTTAAGAGATTTAGCAGACCTTCCTGAAAATGGTTTGCTCAGGAGCACAGCAGTGGCAGGTTTTTAAGAGATATTTGAGTATTTATTTTCACTGATCAGATTGGCATCACTCACCTAAACACCGTCTTAGCTTCTCTCTCTGTTGTGTTTTCATATTGCACTTTCCAAATCACTGAGTGAGTCGACTGCGTCATGTTTCTTCTCAGAGTGAATGCATTTAAATTCAGTTATCTAAGCACAGAATATGGTATTCCTAACACAGACTAAAACTAGCATGTTGTCCAATCACTTGTCAAAATGTAATTGAGTTTCGAATCATCTGAAATCGAGAATAACTAACAACTACAATTGGAGGTAAAATAGCAAATTCTACAAGATTCTAGCTTTGATGGTCCTTGAATGGAACGTGTGTGACGGACGCTTCTGTCAGAAATCGTAATGACATGGAAACTTAACATTCTGATATTTCTTCCAAATTATTCTACATGTCTCATTTGAAAGTTAACCATTTGTACTAACTAGATCATTTATAAAACACTCTGCTATTTAGGGCAACTGTGAAGTTAGAACTGCAGGCTATTTGCACAGATCAGAGAGGAGAGGACAGAAGAGTTTGTAAAAATGTAAATAGTTCAATATTTATAGCATGTTGATACATATATTTAGGGTCCAGCACATTTTTAAATTCTTATGGATTGACACATTTCCTGCCTCCAAGCAAGCATATTTTCTATAAGAAGCTCTGTGTGTGTCCAGTCTTTAATATCTCTCTATAAGACAGCCAAGTCTCAAAAAGAAAATCCGTTGTGTTATCTGGAGATCAGGCTACTGCGTGATGAAGGCCAGTGTTCAGAGTCCTGACACACAGACCGACCCCTGCAGACAAACATGATATCGCACACAGATACACACGATTACAAAAATGAACGGGCTGACGGACATAAAGGACAGTGAGCGGCTCACAGTCGGAGCACACAGTCGCTCTGTTGTGTTCATTGTGTGTTGAAGCTCTTCTGCTGTCGGGCTCTCAGGTGTCGGTTTACCGTCCTCTGTGTGTCTCCTCAGGCCTCAGCTGCTGCCGTGCAGATACAATATCTGCAGTTCCTTTTCTCTAAGAGGGGAATTTGGTTCTTTTCAGCCTGGATCCTTTTTCTTATGTTTTTGTGTCTAAGTGACAGCCGGCAGCTGCAAAACAAGCTATAATGTAATATAATAATAATAATATAATCATGTCCCGTGTAAACGATGTGATTTAAACATAACTTAACTTCTGTGCCTCACGTTTTATTCATCACATTTTACATAACTATGTCACTTCTGGTGGTCACATCGTCCTCGTAACTACTTCACTTCTCGCATTTATAAACTGTCATTTATAACACCTCACCAGGAGGGTTTTTTCCCTAGACCAAGATCATTGGTTTTGTAGCCTAAATTCATTTAAACGGCAGCCTTTTTTTTTCTACAACTGCAAACCATACGTATATGGGTTTTGTTTTGACAAATACTCATATGAGTCATCATGGGTGTATTGACTGATGACCTATTCTGTCGTTTAGGTTGGAGATCTTGTTGGTTTCTGTTATCTTGCCATGCTTTCATGTGCACTAATTGAAGTTAATAACATAGGGTGCAGGGTGAGAAATAAGAGAAGTTCCTAAATTCCCATTTAAGTTACTTTGTGTCTGTTCTTTGAGTATTTTTTCAGCTTTGCAGCTCTGTGAAGCTTGAATTAAGGATTTTTTAAAAAACAGTTTTAAGTTGTTGAAGTTTTAAACCTCTGTTCATATTCATGCCACCCACTTGTTTTTATATGTTGCCTACAGAAGTTTCATCAGTTTCTCTTTGTAGCCGCTTCCTGAAACTCCTCTGCAGTGTCATGTTGTTTACCTTCAGCTCTATGTGTTAAAAACAGTATCAAGTGATCTATGTGTGTGTTTGTGGTAACCAGAGGAAATGTTGCGTCAGAAACAGCTGTCACTGTATTTGTACATTAGCTGCTGCAGGCAGCAACACAACAAACACGTATAGCAGAGACACACAGGCTGCGATAAGGTCATTTTCACAATATTGGCATTTCCCAGTTCAGTTTTCCTTTTGCTTTAAATGTTTTGCTTCATCAGCTGGGAAAGAGCACATAGATAGTAGGTGTTGTCAACTGCTGTGTCATCACTTCCTCTATCAGCGTCTTCTTTGTAGTTTCCTGCAGCAGACAGACTGTGCACTCCATCAACAAAACCTTTTCAAACATGACTTTATTAAAAATATCTGAACTTCTTAATATCAGCCTCTTAGTCAGAGGATCAACACTGATCCTCGTCTGTGAAGCCAAACCAACCATAACATATTATTTAGGATATAATTATTACCAGTCAGGGCTGTTTTCACTGAAACAAAGCTTGTTGATGTCAGACAAATTGCGATAAGGAAGAAAAATAATTGACTCCAGTTTACAACTTCCTTTCAAATCATTTTATTTTGTTTTAATTCTATTTAAATTTTATTTTCATGATTATTGGGAAAATATTGTAAATTGCAGTATAATTTAAGTATTCATGGCTATTCAAGTTTTAAATGCAGGACTTTTACTTGTAGTGGAGTAATTTTGCAGTGTGGTGTTAGTACCTTTACATCAGTAAAGTATCAGAATACTTCTTCCACTACTGTAACCTTAGAAAAGAAAGCCCAGCCTCTTGTTGCAGTTGTGGAAACCTTTTTAAAATGTGTCTCCGAGGCTGCAGTGCCACTGGGTTTATGGAACATTACAGAGAAGATTCAGTCAATGTAGAGACGGAGAGAGGAGCCGAGGACGAGCCAAGGAGTGAGTCAGCTCTTTAATCCGCTGCTGTTGATCCAAACAGAATAAATCTGACCCTTACTCAGCCTGCTCTGATGATCACAGTCCTGCAGTGAATGATATGCTGAGTAATGTGGCACATCTCCAGAGGCAGACAGAAAGCATCTCTGTGAGTAAGTGTGTGTGAGTGTGTGGGTGTGTTTGCAGTCCTGCACTGTCCAGACTGAGGAATCCAGTTACACTTTGCATACTGGAGCCAGATAATGCCAGACTGGAGGAGGGAGGCTGCCTTTAACCCACAATGTTGGTAGTTGTCCTCTTAAACGTTGCGTCCTCTGGCTCATGTTGGGATGATGTTAGCTGACAGAAAGTCATGACGGTTCAGTTTTTTCCTTAAATCCGTTCAGATGTTGCACTGTAAGCAGCTCAGCAAAGTGAGTTTATTCATTTGTTTATGTTTTTTTTTTATTAAGGATATCTTGGAGTGTATTACCACTTAGATTAAAAACAAGGTAATCTGAAGTTTAAATAGGTGTGTTGTGGTGATTTATCAGGCAATTTAACAGGTATTCTGCACAAAAGATATTTTTAAGTCGTTCCTATGCCTATTCCAGGCATCTAAACAAAAAACTATTCTTTTTTTGTAGTTTAAACATTTTTTATTAGCCTGTGTGTCTTCTTTACCTTGCATGACCAATAGATTCCCACAATATCTGCTCATATATGTTGCGACAGCATCAGGTTAGGTCATTGATCTTGCTTTTGTTTTGGCTTACTACTTTGCTTTTTGTTATATTGCCTCTTCTGTATCTTATTATTGTTATTATTACTACTACTACTACTATTATTATTGTTATTCAAAAAACCCATCTGACCTCAAACTGAGGGGACTTGAAGGACAGAAATGCAAACTAATTTAAGTATCTATGGCCTCATTCCTGCAACAGTAGTGAGGAAATCAGGTGAAGTTTTTTTTAAATGTAACTTTGCTACCTGTACGGTATTTGGCACGTAGAACAGAAGGCTACAACTGAGCCTCCAGTGAAAACAAAGCTATTCAGCCTGCCCTGGGGAAATATCCAGTGTATGTTAGTGAGAGGAGCCTCGCAGCCAAACGGGGCTGACTCACTGACTAATGGTTATTTGTAGGAACCTGAAGGCGGAAAGTTGTCTCTCAGCTGCTTTGTAGCTGAAGCAGCATCATTAGATAAAGATGCTATATAATGTTATTTATAGCTCATTTACATTGTTTACAAGAGGAGCAGATAGAAGCTCATATTAATTACTGGCAGTTTAAAAAAGTTTGCATTTTGATAAAACTTTTCTTTAAATTAAAAGACCTTTCAATACAGGATGAACTTCTGTTCAGTTTTGCTCCCACATTTCCTGCCGTACTCCACCTCCGGTCTCTAATAGAGCAGAGGGTCAGACAAAGATAGCAACAATAAAATATCCTCTGCAAATGATTATTTCCTGCAATAAAGGAAAGCCAAACATGTCGGTGGTGTCACTGCAGTTGGAAGACTTTGTTAGTGTTGAAATGTTTGAGTGAAGGTTGCTTATATTGGTGTTTTGGCTTTGTTGCACGGAAAAGTTTTACATGGCCAGAACTGAAGGTGGAGGAAAGCAGAGTCAAGTCAAGTCAAGTTTATATATAAAGCACATTTCATACAAAAAGCAACATAATGCACTTCACAAGGACAAGAGCAGTTAATGTAAGATGACATAAAATATAAGTATATATAGGACAACAAAAAAACAGACAAACCTACACACACATACATGGACGTATAGATAATTAAAGTAAAAAATTATTCAGATAAATTATTTCATTCTCGTGAATTATTCTGGATATGTGTTGTGCAGATTCATTGTATTAAAGTACTGCTAAGTACAACTGATATGCATTGTTATTTTTTTATCCATCCATTATTCCTGAACACTTCCACAGTGCATTGAGTCCAGATTAGACGAACACTGAGAGCGAAGCACGACTTCAGCAGCTGATGGAGCCGCGGCTGCCGAGTGTCAGACAGCCTGTCTGTCACGCTCGCTGACATGTTTTTCTGGCAGCTCCCTCTTCCTTGTGCGACCTGCCAGGAAACTCATTCTGAGTGCTGCAGTTCAACATGTGACACTTCTGCTGTCACTGCTGTGACATCTCTCTCCTCCGAGACAGGAAGTGACGCAGGTTAACTTTGTGCAACAACCTGCTGCTCTTGACACATTCTCCTGATGGATGACGGACATGTGAGAAGTTCGTATGCTGAGTTTAGAGATTTAGCAGATAGAAAAGAAGAATCTGTTTTGTTGGTTTTTATCACGTGTAGTGAAGCTGCACCCTCTTAGTCAGTTGGCTGACTAATGGGTCTTTTTGGTCTTAATCGACTACGGTTTCTTCCTTTTTTTAATGCTTTTTTAATTACTTATTTCCAAGAAATGACCACATCTCTGGTAAACAAGATTTAAAGTGGTGCTTCTGCAGGACTCACAGATCTGATCAGTTGACAAAATCATTTGACTGTTAGTCAGCAAAGAATTTCTTTAGTTGAGGACAGTCCGAATGTTTATTAGCTGGCAGTGGAGAGCGACCAGAGGGAGGCAGCTGCTGGGACGGAAAGAGTCCACTGAGCCGGTGGTTTTGATGTTTACAGTGTCTTTAAAGTCTGGCATGTACAGAATGTGTAGAAAGTGTAAAATAAGAAACCCCTTCTGTGATCTCTCTTTAAAAGCATCCTCCAGTGTTGTTGCTTGTTTTGTGCCTGAGTTACCTTAATGAACACTACCGTTGAGTGTTTATTTTTGCCATCTTTTGCATGGATTAAATTAATAAATCAGCCGTCTATAATTGGCTTTTTAGTCACGTGTAGTAAAACTCAAGGGACTCAAACTGAGTTGAAAAGAAACAAGTGCATATAAATTAGGTAAATAACATAAAGAAACACTCTCTCTATACTATGTTTTGCTATCGAGTTGTGTTTTGTTGCATTGCTCAGATTACAGTATAGCTCATAACAAATCTTCGAGGTCGGATCGGGACATCCCGAGCCTTCAGTGGTTTAGATATGATGAGCATGTGTGTTTTCCAAACTACAGGTGTGAGCTTCTTTGTTTGGATCTGTTTGGTTTGAGCACTTCAGCTTACATCATTTGCTCTAAAAATAGACCTTTAAATTTGCTTAAACTGCCGGTATGGGACATGATGATAAATCTCCTGACCTCCACAGCTAGTTTCTACAGTTTTGTTCCTTTTTGTTTTTGTAAATAAAACGATCATGTTACCTCAGGCAGAAACCGTTCAGATGTTTACTGAACATCAACATAACATGTTGTGTGATTTTGTTAACCTAGTGATCAGCTCGTCCTTTTTTAGTTGCCCACAGTGTTATCTCTGTGTTGTGTTCTGTCACATTGTGGAGACGGTGTGTCTGCTGTGCTGTGTGATAGAGGAGGTGTGTGTCAGGACGCTCCAGTCGAGGCCAAAAGGCCGAAAGCGAGAGAGGAAGAGGAAACTGGACTGGCACTGTGGCTCAGTGTGTGCGTGTGACTGTGTTCGCAGGGGTTGAGTCTGGCTCAAGGTTACACCATCCCTTTGCTGGGGACCGACGTCACACATCCTGTCTTTACTCAATACCTCCCTACCCACACACACACACACACACACACACTCAGACTTACAGTACATCCAGGCTGCAGCAGCGAACACCTCCCTCAGGGCGTGGTCCATTGTTTGGAAATGTGTTTGTGTGTTTCACGCTGCGAGTCTTGACGTTGCAGTTGTCGGCCCTCCCTCCACCGCCCCTCAAAACCAAGATAACACAGCAAGGAAGAGAGAGAGAAAATCTAATTTGAGTCCAGCAGCAGAATGAACATAAATCCAGACATTAATAAGATTAAAACACTAAAATAAACAGCTTGAGAATGATCATGTTTGGCAAAAAAGCAGCATGTAAAGACCCATAAACCAAGAAGAGATGCCAGCTGTTTTTCAAACTGTTAAATTAAAAATATTTTCAGTTTATGAAATCATATGTTTGAAGAAGAGCGCAGTCGCGTTCAGTTAAATTAGGAATCATCTTTAGAGTAGAAGATCTGTAGCACAAGATTTATGAGTTTCATTTCTGCATTCATATGCATTTTTATTGGGCTGTGCGCCCACACAGACCGCACAGATATAAGAGCTGCTGTACTGTAGCAGCCGGTGGAATGCCAAACATGCTAACATGCATGCTCCCACATATTTGACTAAACACTCACTCTTTTGAACTAATTATGTCTCATGATTTGTGGCTCTAACTCATGATATTTAAAGTAACTTTGCATAGCATTGGTATTGTTTCACAAAGCTCTCACCAATGAATAAAAGCCGGTGATCTACTCTTGTGCGACAGCCTCTTGCTCGGTCACTCCCTCCTTTTATCTTCTTAGCTTCCTCCATAAACTCTCGCTGTATTGCAATCTGTGTAATATATATAAGTTGATTCAACATGTCTGTAAAACAGCATCAACTAAAATTGAACCCTGATGAACAAAGTGCTTTATTGTACCTAATAAACTAGCTACACATACAGTATATCTCGTATATCATCAGCGGTATTTTGAAAGCTTTCAACAGGTTGGAGAATCTCAAAGTTGTGTTAGAAGTTTAAAGATGTGAAGTCACCATGATAATGCTGCTGCTGGTAACAGGTTGATTGTTGAGCGTCAGAGCCACCTGACAGGTAGCTCACATGTTCAGTGTATTGTTGTTGGAATGACGTCAAACTGTCTTTCTTATCAGCGACACAAGAATTTAAGTCAGTGACAGGAGCGTGCTTCAGGACAGTATCCCATGAAGAGTGGCGTCTTGATGTAGACGGATTTGGCCAAAACTGGATTTAACAGATATCATAGATTATAATACATTTCATATCGGACATATCTCTGATACTGATTGTCCACCTCAGAAATATCTTATTGATCTTCAGAGTTATTTAGGCTTTTATTTGAATACATTATTTGATTTATTTGAGTACATTTGAAGGAGAAGGGTAGCAGTTCAAATGGTGGGCAATATTTGAAACCACTGTGATGTTACACTGATGACATTAATGTCATATTAGCTGTGTTTAGCTTCAGTTACAGCCACGACTCCCGTCAGCCCCTCGAGCTTCACCAGCAGCAGAACAAAGAGCAGGGCACAGAGCAGAGCGGCTTGTTAGATGCAGGACATCGTCACAAAGAATCGGATTTCTTTCAGCTTGCAGGAACAAGGTGCAGCTTGTTTGCTGAATGTGCAAATCACATCACACACACACACACCTAACTGTGCACAAGCCCTTCATCCATCTTCTACACCAAATGTCACCCTACATGTATAATAATGTGGGGGGTTTCATCCACTCAAATACCTCTGCTGGCCCCAAGTCTGCTGCCAATAGAGACCCCATCACACCT
>CAFUXE010000376.1:41363-61601 GCA_903364295.1 Serranus cabrilla | reverse complement strand
ACCCGGTCGCCACATGTTGTTAAGCCTCTTATGAAGCTTTGTTGGTTTGTTTAGTGGATTTCAGCTTCTGTGTTCTTTACATGCTGTAAACACTCTCTACACTATCTGTCCTCACTGAAGTGTTGTTGGATTTGCATGTTCAACTCATAGATGATGCTGTTTCAATGCGAAAAAAGTGTTTTATTAAATGCATGGTATATAAAGTCCACATAACATTGTCCAGTCTGATAAAAACAAAGACGGAAGTGCAGTTTGAAGTAAACAAAAATAGCTCAAACAAAAATTTGACTGATTGTATAATAAACGATGAGCAATTAATGTTAACATTTTACAAAAAGCATATCACATCTAGACTGCTTCCAATAATGAAAGGTCAAAGTCAAATATTACCATATGGAGATTTCTGTTACATTTTTGAAGAGGCAGGGTTTGTTTTTGTTGCAATAAATTGGGGACTTTATTTAGCATGAAAATAAACTTTTCTTTGTTAAATAGATTTTTTTTCTTTTTCTTATTTCCTCCCAGGTTGCAATAAAGATCATCGATAAAACACAACTCAACCCAACCAGCCTTCAGAAGGTGAGTGACATCCTTCTGTACCTGTGTGTGTAGACTTGCAGCATAATGAGACATTTTTTTAACTCCTGTAATCAGTAATGTCCTCATGTTTTTCAAATAAGCATTTGTTAGTGTTTCTTTCCCTTCACACAGTTTCTGTGAAACCTCCTCTGGTTTATCCACATCATTACTGTTTTTTGTTTTCTGTGCCTGCTCACCTCATCTACAGAACCTGTAACTGCACAACCTGTGTGAATGTCACATACAGTATAATATCAGTTAGTCTGGTGTCTGGAGTGTGTTTGTTTGCATTTGTGCTGCATCACTGAGCACAGCAGCGTCTTTGCGTGCTGTGTTGCTGGAGGTTGTGGCTCTCAGATGACCCTGGTGTGCAGCACTCAGCTGAACTTTGACCTTTTTGTTGTTATGTGAAACCTGGTCTCGGAACAGCTTAGTTATTGGTTTCTGCAGGTTAAGAGCTGATGAAAACATCAGAGCAGGGAAGGTTTCCTAAATGTTGAAACAAAAGACTTGGTTGTGCATGCAGGAAAAAAACTCTTTTTAACTTAAGCAACTCTTAATAAAGAGTGTTTGTCCAGTTTTAGTGATTTATTTATTTCTGTACATTAAATATCATTTCATACAGACATTTTAATGAGTTCTGCTTTGTGTTACATAACTAAGAACTAACTGGTTTAAAATACTCTGAGTAATGTACGTCACTGAATGCTTGTTTAGGGTCATGTTTTCACCACATGTGTTGCCCTCATGGCTGTAATGAGATTAGGCTCTCTCCTGTCTGAACTTGGCCTGCTGCCGCTGTGTGTGTGTGGGATGCATGTGTTAATTGAGAGCGATCTAATGAAACAAAATTGAGTGAGAAACAGCCTCAGGCCTGCGTTCTGTTTTCAAGCTGCATCGTTTGCTCTTCTGGCTTTGTTGGTGGAATATTCACCTCTGGAAGTTAATCTTGGCTTCATTAGGTGTTACATTTTCTTTTCATTGTCGGGACTTTACTGTCTCTTTACTGTTTTTTTTAATGCTGTCAGTGCAGGTTAACCTCTCTGACATTAGATCTGCATCATTCATGTCAAAGCTGTAAAATGTATGTTTAACTTCTCTGAGAGTTCAGATATCACAGTGGAAAAATTCACATATTACAGATTTGGTTTGAATTTAATATACATTTAGTTTTTTCATCTGGAAACAAAACGTGAATACTTAAGGTTATTAAACATTATTATACATTGTAAAATGTCCTCTTTGGTGTATTTGCCTCTGCCATGAAGTCTGTAGAGGCTGTTGATCCAAATTCTGTTGCCTGCTTGTTTGTCTGCTGTTCAGGCATGATACTAGTTTCCATGTTTCTTCAAAGAAATTTTGAAACATGCAGTGTGTCCCGTGTTCTTGGTTGTAGCTACAGGCTCTGAGGAAAACAGAAAGCTTTTCGACACGGGGTGCCAACAATAATTGCTTGAAAAACAGTCTGTTCCCACTTTATTTTCAGTATTAAACTGCTGATTTTTTTCTCCTATTGATTGATTATTTCGTTTTGTATAAAAAAAAATGTCAGAAAATGATTAAAGAAGCTTTAAGTAGTTGCTGATTATTTTTCGTTGATCAACAAACCTTTAATTGACTCAAAACCACAACTTATGATCGATTGATCTGCCTCTTATTTTTCTCAATTATTAATTTGGTCTATAAATTGTCAGAAAATAGAAGGAAAGTTCTGGTTTCATAAAGTCCTTAAATGCTTTGTTTTATCAGATTTAATTTATGATACAAAACCGAGAACATCTGTAAAATCTCCATATTTGTGAGGCTGAAAAACAAACATCTTTGCTATTTTTGCATGAAGAATTGCTTAAATGATTATCAACTAATGGATTAGTTTATCTATCGTCACAGAAAAAAAAACAGATCTCTGTTGTCTTCTTTATCATTTCTATATCGTTTCAACCTTGTGTGTGGTTTTTCTTCTCACAGTTCACACAAGTGAGTCTTTGTTCAGCAAACTGTGGCCTTGTCTGATTATTACTTACTCTTCTTTATCAGCACCTTCACTGCAACAAATATACTCAGTCACATCATCCAGATCAATACCACATCACACACACACACACATGCACACAGCTGGGCTATTGATGAATGCTCAGCTGGTTAGCTAACCAGTGCAGGCTGAGTTTGACCCTATTGATAACACAGAGTGTTGGGTTATTGATGGTGTCTGGCTGGATGGTGCACCAGACCCAGATACAGGCCAGATTTATCCCTCTGCTGCTCCGACTGTTCACGTAACAACCACATGAAAATACTAAATATGTAACTAAAGATGGCAACAAGTAGTTTCTCACTACACTTGGGTCAAAATCCCACAGTGGTCGTGAGATGCCTTCTCAGTTACACCATGAATCTGCTCTTCAAATCATTAGGGTTTTAACGAGGTTTATCCAGAGCTCTGTGTGCATGTGTGTGTATTCTGCAGCAGTGTTGGTGGTGTAGTGCTGCATAGCGCAGGGCTGCCAGTTGGATCCTGTCCTGTCAGCATTATTGTAGGTGGTGTAGGACACTATGCACGCTGCCAGGTGACAACGTCTCTTTGTCCGTCACATCACCTCTCCTCCAACCCTCCTGCCTCTTTTTCCTGCTCCCACAACATAATCTACTAACTGGGATTGAGAACATGTTTCGTTTCATTGCAGTTTAATATTGCTTATAGGTTTCCAATTACTCAAGTAATCATATAGTATAAAAAGCTTTGTTACGTGTGCATACAGACACCTTGAGTTTGTTGGAGGGGTGGAACACCACCACATACAAATATGACAACAGAGTTCATTCAGAAACCTCAATAGAAACTTCAAATGGACAAAAAATAAACAGGTTATCTGCAATTATTTGAAACAGACATATGTTTTTCGATAATGTGATGCTGGCTCTAAACTATCTGATCATTGAAAACATGAAGTAAGTGCAGCATTATCTGACACCAAGATGTATTTATCAAGCATCAAATCTGATTTATTTATTTACTTAGTTAATGGAAATGCACATAATTTGCACTTAAATTTTCACAACATTAATATTTAGAATATGTAGTATTCACAGTCAGGTTGATATCGAAGCACAAAGTGGCTCCTATCAGTGCTAATTCTCTGCACAGAAGCTCTCTGCTTCCTCTTGTTCTCTTCACACTCTGTTACGCCTCCGTCTGTGTCCTGTCAACTTCTTTGTATTTTAACTTTATGCCCCATTTCTCCCTTCTCCTGTCTTTTTAGTTTCTCTTTATTTCAGTCTCTTTACTCAAGCTCTGTGTCCCACTTCTCCCTCCTCTCTCCCCCGGCGTCATGCTGCAGTAGTAGCTTTACTGTAATCACAGCTGTACTCTCCACTGTCTGCAGCACGACACTATGTCTCTTTAAACTACTTCAGGGACGTAGGACCTGTGAGGTTTTACTGTTTTGAAAAGTTTGTAGAGAACAGCCTGTTCTGTAAAAGTGCCTCTTCATGTTCCCCACTTTGCCCAAACTAACCATTATTACTTGTCAACATACTAATTCCTTTTTGGTGGGTTTTTAAAAAAAAAAATTTCAATAAGCAGAGTTGGAAATTCTGATTGTCTCACTCACACCTGAATGCAGCAAAAGCGTTACAAACTTTAGACAGTGCATGATCTCAGGAAGGGAATTTATCCATTGAATGTGTAGATTTTTGTGATTACCTTACTTCAGAATATGCTGTTGTCCTGTTTCACATCTTTAAACTTCACGGCTGAAGTGGCAACATACAGAATCAAGTGTGTTTTTAATGCACTCTTTTCTCTGCCGTGTGTGTTGTTAGATAATCTGCCAGACTGTGCAGGGCCCCATCAAAAGCCTGGTGTTACTTTGAGAACAGGAGAATTTTGTGGGCAGCCGTCCAATGTTGTGCATGTGCACAAAAGTGAAGTGTATGTGTGTGCATGCAGGACAGTGCTGGGCCACCATCTAATACTGTGAAGTGTGTTTTGTCCCTCGCCCCGGCCCCCTCAGCCAGGAGCTGAATTCCAGACGGGCAAACAAAAGGAGCGGCCGGGTCGGGACGGGGTGGGGGTGTTATTGAGGCCTTGGCAAAGGAGCAGGGACCCTGAGAAAGACAAGATACAGAGCAGAACGGAAGAGGACAGACACTGTGTGTCTGCGTGTAGGCTTACGTGTATGATAAAAGGTGGATAAAGTCGCTGCCCGACGCGCTCTCTGCTCCGCCTTTGTATGCACGTGTAATGCCATTATCTGCATTTGCTATTGTATGCAGCATATTGTCCCTGCGTGGGTGTCTGTGCATAATCATATTGTTGCTGCTGTGCGCATTGTTGTTATTGTGCCAGCGTGTGAAGGGAATAATTAGACAATAAGGGGACATGAGGGCTCACAGAGCGAGAGCAGGAGGTTTTCCCACAGGCTCATCTTCAAAGCAACATGAATAGAAGAGAAGAAGAAGAGACGTGCGACGCCTCCCTCACTCACTCCCTGTATCTTCTTCATCTATAAAACTATACTTAATTCCCCTTATGTAATCCACCTGAGTCAGGCTTCTTCTTACGATCTGGGTCAAACAGCCGGCTATAAGAGGCCTGAATTAAACTCCAGCTTCTCCTCATTAATGATTCAGCTCCCTTCATAGACAGAGCTGGGAGCTCCAATTACTGCTGTACATTAAGGGAATGGAGATATTGGGAGGAGGTGCTGTTATCGTGGGCGTTTGATTTGGGATAATGTAGAAGGGCAGCTCTCCCAGCAACAGGCAACAAAGGAAGAAACAAGGTCAAAAGTCTTTTCAAATGTTCCCCAGCGACAAGAAAGAGAGCGAGGGCAAATCCTTGAGTGATGTTGCTCATTAGATCGGCCTGAAATATTCTGCAGGAAGGCGAACCTCCGCCTTTACCTCTGCGAGTGAGGCATCAGTGTGCTGAGGTGGCTCAGAGTTTGGAGGATTTTCCTCAGGTCTTTGTTTAAATACGTGTCTGAAATGGATAAAGATTACTTTATCCTCTCCATGAACCAGCAGTGTTTGGCTGGAGAGACTTTGTGGTAAATTATTTCATAGTGCAATTAAACTTTGATTTAGGTGTCACATGTTGGAATTATTTGAACTAAGTTGGCTTATGATGATTAATACTTGGTTGAGGACGTGCCAAAAGCTTAGACTTCCTGCAGAAATTAATCCAAGGTAGTTTTGTTTACACAGTGTTAAATCGCCGCTCCGCTCACAAAAACTGTAAATAGTTCAGATAACTTGTAGAGAAACATGTTATTCATGTTTCCACATTAAGGCATTTACAACATGTGTTTATTTAGTAACATTAGATGAAAAAATGTGTATATATTTTCTTCATTTATGGTACAATCTCTATACATTTATTATTTATTATGGTTGATTGAATCACAAAACCTTTTAGGTTAGGTTGTACAGATTTTATTGAAGATGCTTTAAGAAATTTTAAAAAATTTCTTAAGAGAAAAGGCTTCTGCTTATTGGGAATAAGATAAGGAATACGTTTTTTGACGACTAAAGGGACAAATTCTGTTTGTTTTCTTCCTGATGATATTAAGCAGATTTTGTGGAGTCACATCTTAACGCTGGAGCCTCTGCAGCTGCCCTGTAACCTCTTAATCAACTTCTATTCTTGGCTTTTGGCTACCAGACTAACATTACCTGTTTAATCCTACCTAAACACTTGGCAGCTACAACTTTTGTTTACATGACACATAAGGACTATCAATGATCTCTAGTGTTTTGTCCAAATAAACTGGCTTTGATTGAGCACCATGGCACTAATCATCATCAGCCTGTAGGTGTAAAGTGAATACAGCTGTCGCCATATACTGAGTGAAGTGGTATAAAATGTTAAATCTCACAGTCAGTAATGGACTGTCTCATTCAGAGTGTACACACACACACACACACACACACACACACACAGAGGGTTATTCACGAGAGGTACTCTGACGTGGGAGAGTAGAGAGAGGCCTGTGTGTTCATTCTGTCCTTCTTTGTCTTTCGCTCTCTCCCTCCTTATTTTTCTGACTCTCTCTGGTCTTGTGATTGGCTGCTGCTGATAAGAGGAAGTGTGTTTCACGTTGTGCAGACGACTGCTGTGTCTTCGACTGTTTGGGCGGCTACTGAAATATGACCATTAGACAAGCATTATCAATTCCTCATTTCTCTGTTTCAACATCACTGTTTTCTTTGTGCATTCTCTCTCTCTGTCTCTCTTTCTCTGTCTCTCTCTCTCTCTCTCTCTCTCTCTGTGTGTCTCTCTCTCTCTTCGCGTGTTTGTGTGAAAAAAAGGAAAAACACGGATATACCGCCTGGATAAACCGGTCAGAGGTCGACAGACTGGCAGACCAGACACATGAATCAAACCCACGCTGCACTGCTCTCAAAGTGAAAAAGAGAAAAGAGGATAAAAAAAACCTTGACAGTCGGTCATTAAGTTGCTTTGTGTAAATCCTGGCAGAAAGGCAGCGAGAGCTCTGACTTAGCAGTTGATTAATAATTCCTGGTACGGACAGAGAGAGTCAGAGGGGATGTAAATACTCAGAAGTTGATTAATTCTGCTAGAAAGGAGGGAAGAGAGGAAAAGTGAGTGATGCTGGAAGAGAATACACCACCGTCAGATACTGAAATATCTTCTGAAACTCTGAATAAAATAGAAATAGTTTAAAGACGCTTTCAGAGTAGTTTGAACACATTTAAAAGAAAAGTTTGTATTTTGTGATGTGTGGTTGTACGAGGTCAGTGTATTACCTACAGGAATGGCAGTCGGCATGCTACCAGTTAAGAGAAGCAGGCAGGATAACTGACTATTTTTAAGTAATTTACTGCTCTAGACGGGTAAAGCAGCTACATATATTTTAGCCACCTAAAAAATTATATCAGTTTAAGAGTACTATATTTATAATATTTTTCCACTCTACCTTGACATCAGGCAACCTTTGCCGAGAAGGAACAGAAGGCAAATTATCGACTCTCGTCAAAGCCACCAGACTCCATTAACAAAAACAGTAATTTTACCTTACAGGACACAGGACACGCTGGTCTTCTACTGCCTCAATTAGTCAGTTTGTTTCTGTCATTGTGTGACTTTGGTGTTTTAAAGGGTTGGTTTGGATTCATTAAAGTCACACCCTGAAACAAACAAATTAAAGGATAGAGGCAGTAGAAGACCAGCAGGTCCTGTATTCTGCGAGCTAAAATGACTGTTTTCTCAATGGAGTCTGGTGGCTTTGAAGAGAGTGAATCTGAAGTAAACCCATTACAAATGGCTGTACATTTAAACTAATATTTGCAAAATAACAGACAGTGACAGTGATATTCATTAAACAGAAACAATATATAAGCACATTTAATTGTCGATAACTAAATGAGTAAAATAAGATGAAATGGAAATGAGACAAAAATCAGGAGTAACACAGTAAGATTACCGATACATACATGTTATGTTTTACTTATATTATTATGTAAACTAATGAGTGTATAAAATGTGTTTAGCTGCTGTCCCTGTCAACAGCGGTTCATTAGGATGAGGATATTTGCCAACACTGGTAAATATCTGAATCTGGTTTTGTCCTTTGCACCCCGTAATTTCCACACTTACTGTGCATATACTGGATACAACCCCACTACCAAAGATCTAAATTTGAACTTCGACTTGGAGTTGTTTAAAACACAAAAATCCACATATTTTGTGATATGAAGTGGCAGCAGCTGTGTGTGAGCAGGCCTCCTTCCCAGGACCCCCTGGGAGCGACCAGGAAGCGAGGGTGAAGTTATTCTGCTGGATTAGTGGACAAATTATGCATTCAGGCGCAATGGGATAAACCAGACATTATTGCTTTCTTAAAGAAATGTTTTTTATTTAAAAAATGTATAAAAAAGTGTAACAAGAAAGGTTTTCACAGCCCCACAGCACGACACTCCAGCAGTATGAGCTGAGGATTGATCGGACCGTTGGATCAATAGCAGTGACTCAACAGTTTCCCGGCCAGCTGCAGACGTTTCTGCCTCTCAAGTCTCTTTTTTCAGCCAAATTACCTTTTTGTTATTTTTAATCTCTGAATATGTAACATCCCAGCGAGCAGTGGTCACAGATTTAATCAGCGTTAGTGGACCAAATCAAAAGGAGTGAAAATGTGGAAGAGGAAGAGGTGAGTGAGTATAGAGAGAGGGAGAGAGGGAGAGCTGGGTTAGGAGGAGAGCGAGGTGACGGAGGAGAAGCTTAGCCGATAATTCTTCTTAAAGCTCAGATGAACAGCTGATGCACCCTGCACTTAATTCAATTACACACACTCCCAGAGGAGCTGTGTGTGTGTCTTTATGACGATGCAGCTTCCCATTTTAAGAGAAAAGAAACAGGCAGACGGATAGAAACAAATGTTTATAACACATTACCAGGCGGAGAATATTCCCTGCGGTTCTTATGTGTGAATGTTTCTCCAACACAGCATTGTTCATCCACATATACATCCACCCAATAAATATCAAGATCACTGCAGCTGTGCACGTCTTTATACGGGGAGTTAATAGAAATGAGTGGCTGGTTTTTTAATTATCAATTTGTCAGTTAGTGTTTTTTTAATCAAGACTACAGCCCCAGGGTCTTTTTGAAAGTATAATATGAAACATTCCTGCATTTTGTTAAGTTGTGAACTTATGCTAAAAATTAGAAATCCTGGTAAAAAAAAAACAAAACCTTAACGATGAACACAAAAGGAATTCTAACAAGGAGAATCTGACTGTAGCCGTGTTTACATCAACAAATATCTACGTGCATTTAGAAGATTTGCATGAGAAAAGCTTGATGGAAACACAAAAATACATAAAAACTTGAAATGTGCATATGGTTTATGATCCCTTGAGAACATTTACCTTGCATGACTGATCAGCTGTTTCTTCTCTACTTCTTGTACTGTTTCCTGGTGGATTAGTCTAAAGCAATTTGCATTTTCTTAATTGCAACATTTCAAAATTTTGCCTCAAAATTTGCTTTGACTTTAATGGAAACACGGCTACAAATGATGGTTTTGCTCCGTCTTTTGTTGTCGTTCTGATTGAGAGATCCTTAGTGGCACAACATCAAACATCGCACATTTAAATGGCATGTTTTGTCTCACCAGAAGTCCATCAATCAAACATTTTCAGTTTACAATGATAGAAAACAAAGAACTTGAGCAATTAATAAACAATCGAATGTAAGATAAAACATCTTACACCTGGGCTGCTGTGAGATTAGCCAGTTATTCAGAGTAATTTTCAGTTCATTTTGTTCACTATGCTCCCCACACAGGTTGACATTGTAACTGAAACAGTGTCTGAAATTAGCCTGGCTAATGTAGCACACTGACTTTGTCAGTTTCTTGCGTGCTGGATGTTAATCTGCTATCTCTCCATCTTTGTTGAAGTAGTCAGTGTCTTGTCTTGACACCAGACGCACATTTGTCTAAGTCAGTCGGTGAGTGTGTCTGTGTGGGACAGCGTGTGTTTGCGTGGGAGAACTAAACTGGTCTTTTTGCTGCGGGTCTGTTGAATAGCAGGAATCCGTCCCAGATGAAATCTATGAAAACACGCACACACAGGCAGACACACATCGCCTCAGGGCGACTGTTAAGTTATGTCACCTTCAAAGTGTTGTTGCTTCACTGAGAGAAAGCAAATTCCTGGAGCACGTGTTCGAAGGACATTTTGTTTTAAAGGAAAGAACAAGTGAAGCACATCAGTGCTGCTGTATCTGACTGGTAATATCCAGCAGCTGGTGTTTACTTGATCAAACTCCAACATGTGTCAAGTGGTCCTCTCATGGAAAAACGTGATTTCATGAAATATGAATTATTAATCGATAGAGTATGGGATAACCAGTGTGGGATTTTTGAAACCGATACTGATTTTTGCTGTAATGAAACAGACCTTTTTATGACGGCTGTCAACCGATTTTCAGCACAGTATTTATTACATACAAAAGAATATTCAACATTATTATGTAAACAATGTATTACATTGTTAGCCAATTATATAAATGATAAGTGAGACTTTGACAAGTGAGTTTCTTTCTTTATTACTTTTATATTGCTTTGTTTTCCTCTTTCTATAACATCTCATCTACTTCAGTCTCCCTCAGACACAGAAATAGTCCTGACACACTGTTTTCTGACACATACAGACTCTTCCAAGGAAAGTTACATTTCCTCTCCAGGGTCAAAATGTCACACTTTGTCACTAATAACCAAACCAAAACAACTCTTGATGGATGAGCGGCTTGATTTATTTAGCACTTCAGAGGCTTTATCACATTATACACATTATTATATGTCCAATTTTAAGGGTCTGACTTGAGATTTCACTTGTTATTTTCTCTGACTTTCATCACTTCTGTGGTGAAATTACGTTAAATTTACTGTAAATCCATCTGGTGCAAAAAAAAAACATCAGCACGTTCCACTGTGATTTATCTCTCCTGGCGTTTCCTTCAGTAATCTTTTAAAATGGAGCTCACAGACAAATACATTACTTTAATTAGACAGAGAGGCAGAGAGAGGCAGCATCAGAGCGACAGGATGAGGCAGCAGTCTGGAGCTCCGTGATGGATGAGAGGGGGTGAAGAGGGAGACTACACCCAGGGGAGGAGGCCCCGCTGTCAGCCCAGTGCTAGTGAGACGCTCCCTTGGGTGGCCCAGGTCTAGAGGGGGTCGGAGCGATGAGCGGGGAGGGAGGGGAGCGTGTTCATACACCAGCTGGGGCTTGTATGAATATACTGAAGAACATTATTTTGATTTAATGTTGTTACAATACTAGAAATTAAAACTTTAAAAGTGATGTATATTTTTCATACCACAATGAAAAGAAAACAAGTCCTAGGTATAAAAAATAGGAAATATTTCTTCTTTTTTTTATATTTAGGTGCTCGCACAGAAAAAGTCGCTCAGGCCGAAACATCTGTAATAATGTTATTAATATTTAACATTACTACTATTCTTAACTGTTGGGTATAAAATCTGATTATTCTTTTGATTCTTTTTCATTTTGATGCTGGTACTTTTGTACTTTAACTTGTAGTGGAGTCATTTCACAGTGTGACATTAGTACTTTTACTGCAGTAAAGGATCTGAATTTCTTTCCATCACTGGACTTGACATGAATATTGACGGTTCGTTTTCTCTGTTGTATTTCAGCTGTATCGAGAGGTACGCATCATGAAAACTCTCAACCATCCCAACATCGGTGAGTTACACATTTCAAATATTGATCTGTGTTTCCTCCCTGTTCTTTGTGTTAACGCCTCCTCTTCTGTTTCTTCTGTGTGTTGCAGTGAAGTTGTTCGAGGTGATTGAGACGGAGAAGACTCTTTACCTGATTATGGAGTACGCCAGTGGAGGTGAGTGACGTCCCCACCGCCATCATTGCCAAGTATCGAATGGTGCCAATTAGATTGATTGCTGCGACTGAGCGATACAGAACAACTGATGAACTCATTCATTTAGAGTTTTAAGGACTGAGTCCCTTTGTCTCCATCTTCATTCTCACGTCTCTTTACTCTTTCTTCTATTCGTCTCGCTCTTTTACATTGTTCAGCTGTTTCCTATGCATCTATTTTTGCAGCTTCTCTCCTTGTGATCCGTTAATCTCTCTCTCCGCTGCTCTCTCTCTCTGTATGTTGTGTGATCTCTTACTTCCAATACCTAATAAGGAGGCAGCAGCTCGCCGGCCGACATGCTGCTCAGTTCAAGTCAACCTGGGAACTGTTTTACTACTCAGGACCTCAGGGGTCATTTGTCTGGGTGGAGTTCAAGCAGTTTGGATTTTAAAAAAATAGTTTGGGAATATCCAGATTTATTTTCAAGCAGTTTTGAGTATATCAGGATTGATAAAGGCCAGGATCTTTTTTTTCTCTCCCTTAGGCAATTTGGGAATATCAGAAGTGTTTTTTTTTCAAGCTGTTTTGAAAGGTCAGGATGTTTTTCAAATAGTTTTTCAAGGAATTTCTGTAAAAAAAATTTAAAAAATAATGTTTTTTTTTTATTTCTTTTTTTAGCTGTATCGGAATATCATGCATTTTTCCTGCAGTTTGGGAAGGGTTTTAGGAATATCAGGAGTTTTTTCAAGCAGATTGGGAATATTCAGATTTTTTTACTAAATTAAAATGAAAAAAATACAAATAAAATAAAGGTGAAAAAATTCCAAACTTTTAGAAGTATACCCTTGGCTGAGAAAGAAACAATGAGCACCAAAAGTGTTAATATGACGAACCCCTCAGTCTCTAGTCATACCCAGTTTAAAAGTGTTTGGAAAATGTGACTTTTAAATAACTTCCATGCTCGCCTGAACGTCAGACAAACTGTTTTATTTTCCCTTCAGGCGAAGTGTTCGACTACCTCGTGGCTCACGGCAGAATGAAGGAGAAAGAGGCCAGAGCCAAGTTCAGACAGGTCAGTTAAACCGCAAACCTGAACTCTGCCCCACACAGCTAATGGCTGCTGTTACGTCCCCAATCAGTGTTAACGTCTGACAGGCAGCTACTGCTTGTGGTTGGAAGGCTAAGATTGGATTGATTAAGAAGACAGGAAGAGGAAACATAAATTCATTATACTAACCAAACATGTGGACTAAAGCCCCTTTCACACTGAAGGTTATCCCAGTAATTTACCAGGAACTCTGTGTGAGAAATATATATTATTAATTGTCCCTGCTTTGCATGTAACTGTGTGAACCTAAAGCAGAGCAGTGCAGAAATGCAGTACGTGTTTCCACTGTGGTTCAGTAATAAAAACAGAAAGTCGATGTGTGATCGCACAGCAAGAAATTCAGTCATCTGCTTCTTTTTGTGTGTTTTTTCCTTCTCTGTCCTCAGATTGTCTCGGCGGTGCACTACTGTCATCTGAAGAACATCGTTCACAGAGACTTGAAGGTGATTAAACAATGTTATTAGAAAAGTAATAAAGGGTCAATGCTCTGTGTATTTATTTAAGCTTTTATTGATGAATCAGATGGTTGTAGTTTTCCTTCACCGCCTGTTGTTTCGTTCAGGCGGAGAACTTGCTTCTAGACGCCGACTCCAACATCAAAATCGCCGACTTTGGCTTCAGTAATGAGTTCACTGCGGGCAGTAAACTGGACACGTTCTGTGGCTCCCCGCCCTACGCCGCCCCGGAGCTCTTCCAGGGGAAGAAGTACGACGGTCCGGAGGTGGACATTTGGAGTCTGGGGGTCATCCTGTACACGCTGGTCAGCGGCTCCTTGCCCTTCGACGGACAGAACCTAAAGGTGGGCGACGAGGAGCCTGTGTTGTTAGTTTTCATTTTGTTTGATGTGAGAGAAGGTATTTTCTTGGTTGAGCGGCTGTTACTGGTGCAAAAAAAGATTCAACATGATAATTTATTGTCTTTCAGTGGTGCTGTATCATGATAGAATCTTAAATCAAGATATAATGATGTCTAAATTAATCACACAAACATGTACTCATGTTTTTTGGAAAATCTAATGTGAAATATTTAGAAATATATTACAGAGTACCCCAGTAGAGTTAGTTAGTCTCTGTATTTGTATGTAGATCAATCAGGAAAACATATTCAGCGCTTAGGAATATTTCTCATTTCTCTTTAACTTCACTTGTGAACAACAACTTGTGGTCATTTTGCACTAAAGTTCTTCAGAACTTTTCATTTGTCTGGTATATAAAAAAAAGGCTTTACCATGTGGTTTCATGTGGCCTGTGTATTTATTTAACTTGCAATACTAAAAAATATTGCCTGATTATTTATTGATCCAGTGTCCCTGTACGATAGATTAATTGTGTGTCATTGTGTGCTGCCTTCAGGAGCTGCGGGAGCGTGTTTTGAGGGGGAAATATCGCGTTCCCTTCTACATGTCGACAGACTGCGAGGGAATCCTGCGCCGATTCCTGGTCCTCAACCCCACCAAGCGCTCCTCGCTGGAGGTGAGGAGGAAACACACACACACACACACACAGCATGTTTGACAACATTAGTGGCTAAATATTGAGCTTTCCTTCTCTTTCCTCAACAGCAAATAATGAAAGATAAGTGGATTAATGTCGGCTATGATGGAGACGAGCTGAAGCCCCACGCAGAACCTGTGGAGGACTTCAACAATACCAGCCGCATCGGTGAGAAACACAGTTTACAGATCACTGATTTACTTAGTAACTGGTCACAAAACTGATATTCATTGTCCTGCTGCAAATTCATCAGTGCCTGTCCAGGTGACTTCTGAATTCAGGGAAATTCTGGTGCACCAGGGAAAACTGGCCCATTACATTATATATTATATACATTCAGTCATAATTCAGGAACCACCAAAGCTGAAAGAGACACTACGATGTTGTGAAGTATGTAAGAGGTTATTATCCATAGTCAGTATATTACCTACAGTAGCTGGTGGTCAGCTTGGCAGGCAGGAGCACTGACACAGAAGATAAGTAATGTCCTGCTGTGGACGGGGCAGCAGCTAAACATATTTTAGGCACTTAAAAGAAAATCAATATCAGTTTAAATCTTTGCTGTAGTTACAGTCATTTCACTGCTTCACCTTGCTGTCAGACAGCCCTTTCTCACGGGGAACTGAAGCTGTTATCTCTGCTCTCTTCAAAGCCACCAGATTGATTCACCAAAATCATACAATAACACAAAGAAACAAATAAATGAAGGCGGCAGTAGACGAGTAACTCCCGTGTTCTGTGAGGTAAAATAACTGGTTTTGCGGAGCAGAGATAACGACGTTCCTGGTGGTAAAAGGCTGTCAGTGAGCTAAAACAGTGGAAATATTCTAAACATAATTAAAACTGATATTGATTTTAGTTTTTTGTTACTCTCCAAACCTGTGATTTCGGTTTATCTTGTGACTTGCTATGAAACTTAATAACATTGTTTGTAATTTGTGTGGTTTCAGATGTGCTGGTCGGGATGGGCTTCACCAGAGACGAGATTAGAGACTCGCTGTCTAGTCAGAAGTACAACGAGGTCACCGCCACTTACCTGCTGCTGGGACGCAAGAATGAGGTGAGTGCATCAACCTCCTTTTTATGTTTGTTTCTATGTTTGTGGTAGATTTAACAGGCTCCTCCTATTTAGGTGGAATATGAGGTAACAGTTTCTGCCTTCATTTGACTGTGTGGATTCATATTAGATAATCCAAATAATAAAAGTCAGTTTCAGTTGGAGAGGGAGCTTTTTGTGTCAAATATTTGCAGTTTAATATACTGGACCAACATGGTCTTGTTCTAGCCTTTGGTTAAAGCACAGAGAGTCCCATTGTAAGTCTTTTCTGTGTCTTTCTGTGTGTTTCTCAGACGGAGGGCACTGAGTCTCGGTCGGGCAGCAGTCTGAGTTTGGCTCGAGTGCGACCCGGCACCATCAGCAACGGGACCAGCAAACACTCCACGACCTCCTCCTCCGCTGCAACCTCGTCCTCCTCTGGACACAAGGCGCAGCGCAGCGCCTCCACCTACCACCGCCAGAGACGACACTCTGACTTCTGTAAGCCACAGCCGTGAGATCAGGGACATCCTGTGATTAGTTGAAGTTGGTTTAATTCATATTGAAATCTTGAAATGATGATAGAGCAACAGTTAAGCTCATACTTTGCCGGCCAAAGTTCAACGTGGACAATTAAAGTGAAAATCAGCTTTTATGTCTGGTTTTACCTGTGTCTGGAAAGATCAATTAAATGCCTCAGAAAAAGGGGTTAATATGTATAAGTCGTTTCATTTTGAAATGTAATTTTAAATGCTGCCACATTTTTAAATAAATCTTTTGTTTTGAAGATAAACTGGTAAAAGAAATACACAGTAGGGTGACAGAAGTCCACCTCACTGATGGCTGTTGTCTGTCTCTCAGGTGGTCCAGCAGTTCCAGGGTCCACACACCCAAAGAGGAGTCCCAGTGGTGTGGGCGAAGGGGCGGGGCTTAAAGAGGAGCGTCTGTCGAGCCGCAAGCCAAGCACCAGTACCGTCGGCTCCCGTAGCATCCCCACCCCCTCCAGCCCCATGGTCAGCTCCGCTCATAACCCAAATAAGTCGGAGATACCCGACCGGCGCAAGGAAGTCAACGCGACCACGGTAAGGCCAAAAGGATGTTTATGTGTGTGTGATCATGAGTCCAGAGTCAGACATCTGTCGCCTTTAATCCCTCATCAATAGAACAGGTACAGATGGCAGAATCCTCAGTCGTCCTAATCCCATTTCCTCAGATTACACAACACTGACACAGATATTGTGGAGACTGCAAACATTGGCGTCCTCCTCAGATTAGAGAAGGGGTGAAACACAAACTGTAGATTCACCCAGCAGATGGAAGTGGAGATTCTGGTTGTTCAGTGAGATAAGCATGAGTGAGCGAGAGTTTAGGGAATAGTTGAAGACAGCAGCCAGATTAACCTGAGATTAACTCTTTAATGTTCTCAGACGGGCAGGGTTTACCCAGCAAGGCCTTTTCAAGTAATGTCCCATAAATTGTCAGGCATGGGGCCGTATTTTCACTTTTAAATGTGTTTCAAAATTTTGTTAAAAGTCTTGAAAGTTTGGAAAATGCTTGATATGAACAGTTATGTTTTCTGAAATTTAAATATGAATCTTAGAAAAGGCTTCATCTTTAACAGAAAGTGATATTTCCTCTTCACAATAACTTTTGTTAACAAAAACCAAATTAGCCAACATTGAATAATCATAATCTCAACATTGATATTAATCCTTTAGATATAGATTTGGTAAAGGTCTCTGGAGTCTGAATGACCTTCAATGTGCTTCACTCTTCATTCGTTTCAGTGAATTAAATGTTTGTATTTCTGATTCTTTCCCCAGAATAACATCCCTGCCAGTGCCATGACTCGAAGAAACACGTACGTGTGTACGGACCGATCCAGCACTGATAGACACACACTGCTGCAGAACGGCAAAGAGAACAGGTGAGAGGAGCCTCGTGTGTACTGTAAAAAAAACAACACGAAGCAGCATTTAGGCTTCAGCTTTCTTGCTTTACTTGTAGAAATTTGGTCCACGTCCAAGAGCCACAGAGCATATTGTTATGTATAAACAAATAAGAAGTGATACTAAAGGTTTCAGCATCTGTTTGTTTTGACTCTAAATTTAACCTCATCTTGTATCTAAACTCACTGATGGACCTCGAGACAGACACACAGACTAATGTAAATTCTGTAATTTGCCCTTTTTTTGCAGTGAGGCTCATTTGCATAGAAAGAGGTTAATTCTGTGCCAGATGTATGCACATCACTTCATTTATATAGATGCAAATAGGACGGGAGCCACTGACATGCTGTTTGCTCTGCAGGTGCAAGAATTTCACAATTTGTTTTTGTCCTATTTGTGCAGGTTTTGTGGATGCAAAGTTCCACAGTCACATTTGATCCTCAGTTTTATGAAGACAAGTGTGATGCACAAGCTATCAATAAATTGGCCTTTATTTAATGTGGTAATTTAAAAAAAAAAAATCAAGGTACATGTGGACAAGATAGATAAATCACACAATTCACATTTGAACTGCCCTGTTGCTTCTTCTTTATCCCAGAGTAACAGACACTCATATATACATACAGTGTGAATGTATATTGTAAAGTGTTGGTTCATTCTAAAGGACTGGTTTCACTGGTACAGTTCGTCTCTTTCTGCACGGAGCTTATAGAGTGTTTGTCCCGCAGTGTTTGTCTCACACACATTTTGTCTCTTCAAGAGGATGAAGGGCTTAAAGTGTGCATGAGTGGGTCCGTTCCTCTGTGTGTTTATGTGCCCAGTATGAACTGTCAGTTGTTGTGACAGATGGTTGTCTGCTCGTCAGTGTCAGAGCATGGCAACCACCGTCTCCTCTCCCTCCCTCTCTTTATTCCTCTCTCCCTTCTTTCCTATGGTCACTCGCCCACTATCTCACTTTCATTCTGGCTGACCTGTTTTTCGTCGCTCTGTCTCTTCATCATGCTGTAACTTTGCCTCTCAGAGGAAGAGCCAGAAGGTTCCTGTCTGTCGCCTGACCTCCAGGAAAATTTTCCTGCACAGATGGAAAGGAGGGGACTGGGGGCAGGTCAGGGAGAGGGTGTATGGAGCGGAAAAGAGACGATGGAGGGGTTTGAAATCTAAGAATTCATTGACAGCAGCAAAGAAAAACATGAGTAAATTTACAAAGAATTAAATAAGAACTTTGTGTTTAAGCTGAACAAAAACATTAGTCGCTGCAAGAAGGGGAACAAATCTGTAATGTGCACAAACACGCTCGTGTTTGCAAACCAGGATGTTTTATTTGATACCAAACAGGAAAAACAACATCAAGCTGTGCACTAAGAGCTGACTCACTGCTGTTTAGGGACAGTTTGGTGTTTTATCCATGTTTTGATTTACAGCAAGTCTGACCCACACATTCAGGTATTACAACGAATCTCATTTTTGAAAAGCATGTTTTTTTTTTCATGAATTGCCAAAATGACACCATATATCATAGCCAGCATCACAATTCTTATTCAAATTGAGTGTAACTCACCTTTGTTGGGGTAGTCGAGAGTTTTTGCAATGTAATACAGCTGAAATACAGTTTTTTAAAGAGAAAATGAGCTGAATGAATGAATGATAGAAACAAGAACACGGTGAGTAAAATGTGAAAAGGAGCAAAAAAAAAGAGAATAACCTTAAAACTGCTTGGGGGTTCAGAGGGTTTAACAGGTGGTGTTGGTGAAGGAAGTAGGAATGCAGGGAAAGAGTGACAGGTAAAGTTAGGATAGGATGTTGAAAAAGAGGGAGGAGGGGGAGGAAGAGGTGGGAGACGAGGGGAGGCGAGCCGGAAAGAGCAGCAGGATGAAGTGAGGACTGGCATTGTGCCAACCAAACCCTCCTCTTGCCTCAGAGGCCTTGTCAATGTGATGCCATGCCTGAGAGGTTGATGGCACAAACACGTGCATGGACACACACACACACACACTCATGGACACTGACACACGTACACACACAGATCACAGTTACATACATAAAAATCGTGTTACATCAGTGGCAAACATCCACACAAGAGACACAAAACACTGATTATGTAAACAGCAGCGTTTGTGTGATTAATCTTACTTTGTTTATATAAAACATATATTAATACACATTTGTTTAAGCACACAATACACACACACACTAATCTGTGATGACACTGGAAGATAAGGGAACTCATGGCAAGACAAGAAACTCATCAAAAAGCACATTTTGATGTAAACATACACAGTCCTGATGTCCAGATATCCTGCTGAGACCTTTACTAATCTAACTGAAGTTCATCTATTTTAGATAATAATAAAGACAAAGACTTATTCTATTGCACTCTGTTGAACCCTAAAATTATTATTCAATTATGATAATTATTCTTTTATGTGTTTCAAGACATAACTAAAAACTTTTGAATAAAGTAAAGAAAAATGCAGTGAAGTTGGACTGTCACAGAGTCTCAGCTCTCCTTTTCTGAACTTTCATGTAAATGATTTACAGTAATAACTTTTTCAAACACTACAACAAAAAAGGAAAAAATAGAAAAATCTCTGAGAAAGAAAGTTGAACATTCAGTTTTTCTCCTCTTTCCGCTTTTCTTCCCCACTTTTGCACCAGTTCATCTTCCTGTCTCCTCTCACCAGTTTTCCGGTCTTCATCTCCAC
>CAFUXE010000376.1:15474-40654 GCA_903364295.1 Serranus cabrilla | reverse complement strand
CTCTCTCCAGTTCCTTATCCCACCGCCTCCCCCCTGCCTCCCCCTCCACCCACAGCATTGCCGGTGCCTCTGGGACCTCCTCCTCGTCCTCCACGCCCTCCTCCCGCCTCTCCAGGGGGTCCACAGTGAGGAGCACTTTCCACGGAGGGCAGATTAGGGACCGCCGCCCGCCCTCCCATGCTCCTCCAGCTTCCCCAACGCCGTCCCATGATGCCAGCCCGCTACCCCACGCCAGGACCCGGGCCACGACCAACCTGCTCAGCAAACTCACTTCCAAGTTGACTCGCAGGTAAGGGGAGAAGCCGGGAGAAGAGGAGGAAAGATTAGAGGGTTGAAAGTTTTGTTAAGATGTGTGACTGAAACAGAAATAGAGCAAATGGTAAATTATAGAAAACAAGAAACCGATTAACCTTAAAGTGTTTTTGCTCAATCTGCCGTTTGTAAGTGTTTTAAGGATTGTATGTGTTTGATGATTACTGCTAAGCATCCAAATGTGGTGAACTGACAGCAGACTGCCTGTAAAAAGCCTGTATGTTTAAAGGCCTGTAACTGGATAAAGATCATTGAGCTAACCTGCTGCCTCTCACTGTCTCTTCCTTAACCAGTACTAACCTACCAGCCTTTTCTTCTCTAATGACAAAGCTTTACACGCTTCAGACCTGGGTCTCATGGTGTTCACTCATTATTCCTTCTGCTTGTTTTACCTGCTTAACCTCTTCACCCAGAGAGCCGCCAATGGTTACCTGTTGCGTAATTATGAAAAATCACTATTATCATCTATTAAAAGAAGATAAGCTATGCATTGGGAATGTCATTATTATCCTGCCCAATATACGTGTGATAATCTCCTGATATCAAATTTTGCATAAAACTCTTAAAGTAAAACCTACAACAATGTAGAAGATGGATTTTCTTTTAAAACAAATCTTGCTTCTGTTGTATTTTACAGTTTTAGTTTTTCTGGGGGGTTTCTGGATGTGTGCACACTTCCTTTTGGTAAAATATAAATAAATAAATCATTCCTAATTTGAACTTTGGCCAAATTCATATTACTGCTGCATGAAAATCTCTTGTGAAGAATTGGCTCTTGTAAGAAGATATAGGATAGAAAATCAGGAAATTAAAAAATTGACTGCACTTTAGCGAGCTGGACAGCTTTTTCCATTCACGATATTCGCGACTTCCCCAGGATTGGAAATTCGCCACAAGAGGGTTTTTTTCATCACAGATTGCATTAAAATCGTGTATCGTCCCATCCCTAATCCAAACCCATCTAAACCCATTATCGATTTAAGAAAATACGAACCTGCACTTCACAGCTTCTGTCACCGACTGGTTTTCCGCCCATGTGGTGCTCTAAGCAGGTACAAACAAACGCTAGCCTGACCCAGGTCTGCTGCTCAGGTGGACATACTGTATGTCTGTCACAGTTCTTCTCTGTTGCTTATTGTTGCTTTATCTGTTGGTTTGATTCTTTAACAACTTTTGCTTTTCCTTGCCAGTCACCTGCCAATCGTCTATCCTTCTTTCTCCTGAACGACAGTACATACAGTTTGATTTGTACTTCTCTGCCTCTTCTTCCTCCTTACTGTCGTTTGTCATTTCTATTTTGTCTTCCCCCTCACTGGCTTTCTCTTTCGTTAAATGTCTCTGACTTTCTGCTGATGATTTTCCTTTTTTCCATTCCTCTCATCCTCTCTTCATCTCCTTCTCTTCTTCCTCTCTCCTCCTAGGGTCACTCTTGACCCTTCTAAACGTCAGAGCTCAAACAAGTCCATGTCGGGCTGCACCCTCCCACAGGGGACAAAAACAGTTAGTAAGTCTTCCTTTCCCATGTTTTCTGGCTGCTTCTGTCTGTCTGACTGTCTGCCTGCTCGCAGTGCCCTGTCATTCCCTCTACCCTTCATTCGCTGTCTGTCGCAGGTTGGAGTTTAGTTATACAAACATTTATTGGAGGCAAAGCTTCTCTACAGGCAGGAATTGTTTATTGCGGGAATCTGGCTCAAAGAAACATTTATCTATACAGATATGAACTGGAAAACATCTGTTTCTTAATAAGTTATTTTTCTTATTTTTTTGTGAATATTTTCCACATGGTTCTCAGTAATTACTTTCTTTCAAACTTACTTATATTGAAAAATCTCTCTTTACGAAGAAGTCTTCCTTAATTCAATCTCCTAAAAAAAAACCTTAGATGTTTTAAAAGGTTCATTTTCAGAAGTCTTTGGCTATTGAAGACAGCAGCAAGAGTTGTTTCTGGCGCAGCTTCACCAAGGTGCATGGAGGAAGGAAAAAGGGCTAAAAGGGTCAAAACTCCAGCAAGACTTGGTATAAAAAGTCACTTTATTTAAAGACTGACTCGTTTTGGATTGTGACCTCCATTAAAGTCACCCTCGCATTCCTACGTCTCACTCCCCACCGATAGGAGACTTTGCCAGTAGGAGGGCGAGCGGCAGCTCTGGAGACGGACCTTCATTCAGCAGCTGGAGCAACTGAAATTCATCCAGCACAGAGCCGGAGGTCACATCGGCTGAGTGGCCGATCTGGCGGGGAGCTGTACCGGCAGGGATCAGACCCTGATGAATTTGAGTTGCTACAGCTGCTAACTGGAGGTCAATGCCCACCACAAAAACACTGCAACCATATATGTTGAAAGGATAGCTACATCAGTTTAAATAGATTTTTATCTCATGCTTTATTAGTCTTATAGTCACAGATTGTATCATTTTATGTCCAACTTTAATGGCTGCGTCCTTATTCCACCTCAAGTCCAACCAGTTTTCTGTCTCCACTAACTGAGAATTGTGGGTTAGTGTTGGGAACTCCAGACTTCAAAGCATCTCTGTAGAAACGTTAAGTCTGCATCTGGCTTAATTCTGACTAAAGACGCCTCTGAGTCTAAAAGTTTGAGGCTCGACTTGAAAACGAAGCTCTGTCCTATTTTAACTCGCTTCATACGATTGTTTCTTCCTGTAGAACAGCTCTGTCTCAAAACTGTTTATGTGACTAAAACTCTGATCAGCAGCTGTCTGTCTGTCTGTCTGTCTGTCTGTCTGTTCGTCCTGCTTGTGTCTCTGCTGGCCAGGCTTCATGCTGTAGCACTCACTCGAGGCACCATTACCCGCTTCCAACAGTAACACTTACCAATATTAGTTTTCTGGGACAACAAGGTTGGTTTAATTTTTAGATGTGGGTGTTAAAGTTTCTAGACAGCTGTTTTGAATGTTTGCGTTGCCTGTAAATCACACACAACACACTCAACAGTCACAGACTGAAGTGCTCTGTGAAGATGTGTGTGTGTTTGTGTGACGCCTGCAGTATGTGAGTTTATTGCAGCTCGACTGTACTGGTCTGACTCATGTAATCAACACCATATGTTTGCCCATGCTGTTAACAAATCAGCAGTTCTGCAGCAGGACTGTGGGATCCAGAGGATCCAGGACAGACAGGAAAAGGGGGGCGGGGTTTATAAGACAAGAGGTCGGGGGTAAAGGATGAAGAGAAGTGATCAAGAGAGTTCATTTACTGTCTTTTGAGGTAAATGACTTCATCGCTGATGGTAATGTATTGTGCATTACTGGGTCTTCATTCAAAAGGGGAAATACTGTGTTTCTCAATCCTGTGTATTATTCACCAAACATAGGTCACAGCTCCTCTTTTAGGATTTTTCAGATCCAGTTTGATCGAAAATGTTAGTGATGTAAAACCTCCAAAAGTAAGTGTAGTTTTTGTGTTCGTCGTTCAGAATCAAAGAGCAGAGTTTTCTTTCTTGAGTTTACTTTTAGCATTAACATTAAACAGTTTGATAAAGGGAAAACCTGTGGTCAAAGAGGCGTGGAGCCCAGTGCTTTATGTCAGTGTTAAGGAACTCAACTGCACTGTCAGCAGGCTGGTCTCAAAGTTATTTTTAAACAAAGTAATGCTTTGTAATTCAGAGCTATCCTATGAAATTTTGTTTGGTGACAAAGCAATGGGACATTAAAAGCCACTATAGGGTGTTCTGGGGAGAGTTAGATTGTACAAATAACCGAGGAGTTTTAAACGGGAGACCCATGTTTTTCAGCAGTGATATCACGTCACGTTTCATAGGCTATCATACGGCAAAAGACATTCGGTTTTAATTTTGCTTTTGCAGTCATGATTGCTTGTGCTATTGTGAAATGTCCCTTAGCCTAAACAGTGGACTTTTTTTCATCCTCTAATTTTTTCCAAGTTTGTAGCTAATGAGGAATTTCATTATTTCTTTATCTGTTGTGATTAAATCAATGAATTACTTGGTCTATAAAAAGTTGACAAAAGATCCTGAAAAATCTTCACATATCTTGTTTTGTTCAACCAATGATCCAAAATCCCAAAACCTTCAGTTTACAATTGAATTATATCAGGGAAACAAGGAGATTAAACATCTGAGGTCTGGATCTTAAGCTAAGCACCAAGCAGAAACCTGAACAATAAACACTGACTGCAATGATGTCATTAGTTGTTGTTTTGTTTAAGATCCTTAGCAGCAGAAAATTAAATATTTCACGTTTAAATGACATGTTGCCCAACTTTAATAAACCTTAATTGTAATTATTCATGTCTGGGTAAAAAGTGAATTACAATGAATTTCTTCTGCTTCAGTGTAGCTGTGACATTAGGAACACACAGCATGTGTCTGAGCCTCTGCAGGAGTACAGACTTGTAAGAAGCCTGCACTAGTCGTCCTGTCCGACCGAGCCAGCGTCACTGCCGTTTTAAATCAGGATTAGTTATGTAACCAGGATTTATCCTTCTCTTAAACAGGGATCTTGCACAGCTCTCCCTCAAGATACAAGCAGATTGTCCTGTTAGACTGCTGCTAGCTCCTCTCACTCCGTCACTTTCTGCTCTTCTTTCTCTCGTTCCCCGTCTCTCCCTCTCTCAGCACTCAACCCTACATATAGATTTCACAATCTGACGCATACAGTCCAGTTTGTCACTCCATAGCTGTCATTCACAAGACACTTTAATTGATTTTATTCTATTTTTATTCCTCTTAGAGGATGTGATACCACTCATGTTGCTTCAGTTTCTGAGGAAGGAGCAAAGTGTTACTCACTGTCTTTACCCAGACAATAAAAGCAAGGTCAAATAATCATCTTCAGTCACAAAACATTTACATCATTACTGGAGTTCAGACATGTATTGATACAAGGTTTCAAAAGATTTACACAGCTAACTATTCTTTCAGTGACATAATGTTGTTACAAGTCAATCAGAGTTGATAATAGTCTGTTCAGCCGGATAAACCCTCTGGATATTTGCTGGATGATTATTTGGATAACATTCATTCATTCATTAGTGCTGAGGCATATCTCAGTGTTTATCTGTGTGGATTAGCAGGAATCTCTCCACATTCTCCACAAGTTGGTGACAAGTTAAATCCAAACACATAGTTGGAGCTGCTCAGAGACAGGCTCTCATTAGAGTAAGTTTCTTTTTCACTAAAACTATCAATGAAATCTTCCTGCTTGCTGCTCTTGGCCACCCCCAGTTCCTGGAATAGAGATCAGGTTGCCAGGCTGGTGGGAAAAAATCCTCGAGTTGACACACTAAACATAACAACAGTAGCCCCTGGTGGTCGTTTAAGGGAAGTGCAAGAAGCCGCCTCAAACAGCAGTACCTGACAGCCTGTGGGGTGGAGTATAATGACCTTTAGACGACACTTTAATTCAAAGCACCCTACAGCAGAAATGAGCTCATGCATCCTGCATGTGTGTGGCCCTTTAGTCAGACATGTGAAACACACTAATCCACTCTTTAAATTTAAAAGAATTGCATAGCCACATACCACATAATTAGAAGGTTTGACTCGCAACATCGGTCTAAAGAAAGAACCAAAAATGAAGCTGAAGCATGATTTTAATATAGAAAAATAATAGAATTCAGAGAGTGCAAAGCTATGCTGAGCATGCATTCACATGCTCCTTAAATGGTCCCGTTTCCTACGTTAGGAAGCTTCAGTATGTTTTAATGAGCTTAAAGCCATAAGAGTGTTTAAATGACTTAACAAAGAGCAAGGAATACGATTCAGGTGAAATATAACAAAACAAAAAACAAACCAGGCCAGAAAAGTTGACCTTATCGAAGGTGATAACACAGTTTGAGTTCAAAACCAAAACACCAAACAAACCAAAAATAATTAGTGTATTATATTATTTCAAACTGGGTTACACTGAGGAGTGTGTATCATACTGCATCAGAAGTGGTCAACACGCCCAGCTGATATCACTTTCAGTCACCTGAGAACCACAGAAGGAGATGAAAGTGACTCTGTTGTCTCTTGTCGTGCAGATGTTCCTTTACATCCACATCTTAGCTGTGACAGCATTTTAAATTGTGCCTGTTCAGAGCTGGTTCTCTGGTCTGGATTCACTCCGTCTACATTCGTTTCTCCTTCTCATTTGTTTTGTTGGTGACTTTGACATTTTGTGTGTCACATCCATCCAGTGTTCCAGTGTGCTGAGTGTAGGTTGGTGATGATCCATCTGTGATTTGAAGACGAGTGTTTTATGTTGTGATTGATGTGGATTGACTGACGTAGCCACGCAGCTGTTTGGTGCATTGAAACAGGAAGTGAGGGTGGGAGGGTTGGTGTGTACACGTGATTGGCCGATTGATTCCTAACGGATACGTTTGTCTTCCTCTTGAGGGTCACAGACGAACCTGAGAGAATCAGCAGATCTCCGGTCACAAGGTGAGTTCACAGTTCCTTTTTTTTTCAACAACAACAAAGTGGAATAATTATCCATCAGTTCACCGTGTACAGAAAGGGACAGTTTATGGGGTACTAATCCATAGTCAGTGTATCACCTACAGTAGATGGCAGCATGCTCCCAGTTTGGAGAAGCAGGTAGTTTTTCATTTAAATGTTCTCTCTCATGTGGTGAGGAAATAAAATAAGATGTGAAAAGCCCTTATACAGAGAACACACACTCTGGTTAAGAACTTATAAACATTATCATTTAAACAATATATATATTTGCCTGTCTTCATCTCACTGATCAATAGACTTTACAGACCCCTCATTGGGAAAATTTCACATGTTACAGAAGCTTGGGAGTCAAATAAAGCAAAGGACAAAAGTGACTGAGAATTATTGTAATACACACAGGGTTTGTAGCATTGTGCTGGAAAAGAATATATAAAAGAAAGAAATAATATTAGTATTTATGATCAGGTCTGAAAATCCCTAATAAAAATAACTCTGTGGGGGCAGAAAATAATATCAATATTTTATTGTTTTTACTATTAGGGAGAAAAATCCTCTAAGGCAACAAGTTATCGAGTTAATTTTCATTTTGGCAAAAAAGCATCAAAATCAATGTTGTTTCTAATCACCCCAGACTGAATAGAAAGAAAGTGGCATTATGTAAACAAACATTAAAAATTCTGTAAATCAATTAATATTTGTAATGATCAGGACTGATTGATTAAGAATATTTACGAATTGAAATCATTTTATGGCTGTTATTTGATGTAAACATTTTCTTCCTCAAAGGACATCAGAGTTAAAAGAGTCTCATTTTATTACTACAAATATTTTAGCATCAGCTTCTTCGTGTGTCAGTAAAGGTTTTGTGTACTTCCTCTCAGCTTCAGCTGCTTTCGCCCACTCTCAGTCTCAGTCTCAGGTTACAAACTGCAGGTAAACCAGGTTCACAGTAAGCAGCAGACTGTAGTGCTCCCTGTGGTAGATGATCCCTGCAGGTAGAACTTCACCTCTGATTCAAAGACGAGGAAGAAATTATAATAACTTTCATTGTTCTAGAGCTCAGTCCCTGAAACTGTTTTCCCTCCCACACCAGCAGGTTCGTGTTGTGAGATGTGTGTGTGTGTTAGTTGGTGTTAAGTGTGAATTTACCTGTATAGTATGTTATTCGATTAGAAAGTCAAATTCAAGAACAAAAAAAATGTATTATCAATGATCACAGATACCCAATTTGCATGTTTAGTTTCACATGGTCATACAAGTGTGTTGTGACCATATTAACATGGAAATGGAAGTGGTACCCTGCCGTACAGTGGGCAGTATTATATTGGATTATTATATTAGTTTTAGTCAAATACACGTAGAGAGAGGGAGCATCGTGTCACACACCGGAGGGGGAAACTATCAGCTCCAAGTCCCCCATACAGTAGGTTTCCTAAAATCCCCTACACACTTTGAGGTGGGTTTGATCTGCACATCCCTTTGGTGTTGTACATTCATTGTGTAATGTGAAAAAAAAGATGTTGTAATAATAGAGAATCTGTGACCTAAATTTGTTAAAATAGAGATATAAAAATTCAATAATATATGATATTAATCTATTTTTTTCTCCTTCCCCTTTCCCTTACCACTCATACATTCATATTCATAAAAACACACTTTCACTCCATCACACATCCATCTCACTTCAACTCAAAAACCCAAATATTAATTCCCATTAAATCCACGCTCCTACATTCATGTTTTCTCCTGCCCTCACATCTCTTTTCCTCCTCCACTTACTTCTCCTTTTGTTTGCTATCCAAACCTTTAACCCTCCAACCTTTCTGTTGTAAACATCCCATATCAACCTTACCCTTTTTTGTTTTAAATCCTCCTACATTTCCTCTTCCATCCTCTGTGCATCGCCCCTTTCCATCCTCCCCCTCCAGTCGCCATCTATCTGGGCATCAGAAAGCGGCCGAGCCCCGGACCCCCCGATGCGGCTGGGATGTGAGGGTGCGGAGCCCCCGCGACCCGGCCGAGGTGGTGCTAGCGCTGCGTGAGGCGGCGCAGGGCTGCGGCTGCCAGGTCCACCTGGCCGGACCCTTCCTCCTGTCCTGCACCCACGGAGCAGCCGGCGCCCGCGTGGCCTTCGAGGCCGAGGTCTGCCAGCTGCCCAGCGGGCTGGGCCAGAGCAGCGGTGTGAGGTTCAAGCGCCTGTGGGGGGCACCGTTAGCCTTTAGAGACATTGCCACCAAAGTGTCCAAGGAGCTGGAGCTCTGAGGGCGACAGGAGGCGGGGCAGAGTGATGACAGGAGGAGGAATGAGGGATGAGGAGGAGGAGGGACAATGAGCAAGAAACCATCACCTCCTCCTCTTCCTCCCTGGGCTCATGTGATGCGGCTCGCGATGCCTCGCCTCCGCCAAAGACCCTCTTCTGATGCCACCAATCACAGCCAGAAAAATGGATGCACAGACACGGATAGACCGCCATCGGCAGACTTATGATGACCTTTGACCTTGGAGCTGTCAGTGACCTACGACCCCTGCTTGAAACACGCCACCACCTCCATATTATGTGAGCCCACGGAGTCAGGTTTTTATTTTGTTTTTCACAATTTCATGTTTGATGATGAGGATGCTGAGAATGATGGAGATTGATAATGTGTTGTTGTTGACTTTGTTATTCCTATTGTATCATATTTGTTGTCATCATTCCTTTTTAAAGAGCTGCTATTTAAAGAAATGTTTAAATTTTTTTGTGTATTAAGTTTATTTTCTTTCTTTAATGCTTTTAAAATGGGCAGAAGTTTGACATCTGTTGGAAGCAGGCGTCACATATTTCAGAAGTGAGGTGGCAGTTTGACCTCCGGCCTCTAGAGGGAGACATGCAGAAGTGCAGAGACCTGTGACAGACTGAATGAAGCATCGCGGCCTTTCTGCCCATCCATTGATAACGCCCATTTACTGCTCAGTTTTGATGTCTGAAATGTTTGTACCATTTCTGTTTCTGTTTCTCCGCCTGCCATCCACACTGAATACTCTCCTGTGTTTTGATAGCTGGCAGGTGAGCTGCCTCATAACACGAAACGAGCTGATATGGTCGACCATTTGAGCTTATACTCTGCTCCTTACATATACTCCACCTAACCCAATGTTTTGTCTCATTCTTCCTTCATTTACAAGCAAAAGTCCTCTCAAAAAAGTACAGAGTAGAATTTATAACTACAAAAAAAACAACAACCTGGATCTCCAAAAGGAACCATGATTTGAGTTTTATTCCACAACAGGATGTCTCAGCTGGTCCTGCATTTATTTTACAGGAGTTTCTGATCTGGAGTTCCCAGGAAAAAAAGTGACACTTTATTTTCTGTTCAGCAGTATAAATAGTCTATTTAGAATTGAAAAACAGGCTTGTAAGCCAATCAGAGTTCATTATTTTGAGACCACTACATGCTAATTGAACTATGAGGTCAGTTAAAGGTATAATATGCAGAAAGTTCCCTAAAAACAATGTATAGTCAAATATAAAAATGTTGCTGTGTGTGCAGAGACGTTGCCCTCTGCCTGTATTTTCTCGTACGGTAATTGTCGCTCCCGGTTACAGCGCTGTTAGATTCCCAGGTAGTCAAATATCACCGCTCTGTTTAAGCCGCTCTATGTCTGTTAGTGACACACTTCACACAGGACACCTTCTAACATCAGCTGTGTGCTTCAGTGTTTCCCCAGCTCCATGTTTCTCTCCTCGGCTGCGTACAGAGTGCTGCTTTGTCATCATTATGGTTAACCGACAAACTCAAAAACTGGTCACCTTCCTGCAGGGTTGTGTGAAAGTGTAGCGGCGTTCATTTGTGCTTTAGAATGTACCTGCATGTAAAACAATCAGAAAATAACCTCGCTTCATTCACTGTCTGGCTCGCTTGACTCTCTCTCCAGCTCATTTCATGGGACAGCTTTAATTGCTGTGTGTTTTTAAGCACCAACCGTTACCTCCTACATATTATACCTTTAAAAAAACAATTTAACCACAAGAAAATTCAAATGAAAGCACATATCGTATGCTTTAACTGACAAAAAATAAGACTAAATCTGTGAATCTGTGCCACAGATGGTTACAAAAGAGGCCTACTGGTTAAATAGTTTGGCTTTTTTTTTGTCTGATGTGATGTACATTTAACATGGTCTTATACAAAATAACAAAAACAAATGCAAAAAACCTAATCCAATAAGAAACTAAATATTTTTACTTGTTGGTTGTCAAACAACTAAAACGTAAGAAGCTACAGATTTGATCACTAAAGGTGGTGTATTTATTAAAAAGATTACTTTCAAGCTTGTTCATGATCATCTGATCTTTCAAAAACATTGTTTTTCACAAGCATAGTTATAGTAGCTCATACTGGTTTAAAGTAAATGGAGAAGATGGGTTTAACTGGTAGCACTTAACAATATCACAGTCTGTCAGAATGACACCGCCATCGTTTTACTCAACTGTAGTGCAATACAGCCACAAAGCCAAGAATCTAGACTTGAATTGGCATCGACTCAAGAGGGCGCCTTGTTTGATCTATTTTTTTATTTTTTATATTGCTGATATGTTGTTAAAATTCATTGAGCACTTTTTTATTTGCTTTTTAAACAGGATTGTACTGTACTGGCAGAGTTTTTAATTAATCTGTATTTTTCTTTAGTATTTGTTTCTAAAATCATACTGTCTCACACATTTAAAGGGATAGTTATGATTTATGTATTTGTTGTTTGCAGTACTCTTACATGCTCAGTGTATTACCTACGGTAGATGGCGGTCGTCACGCAACCAGTTTATAAAAGCATGTAAGCGATGTACAGCTGTGGACGCAGGGCAACAGCAAAACACATGTTAGACAGCTAAAAAAATTCTACCAGTTTAAGTGTACACTATATTTAGATTATTTTCACTGCTTTAGTTTGTTGTGAGAAGGCCTTTTCCAATGAGAGAAAATATTCTAAATATAGCGTACACTAAAACAGATTTGTATTTCTCTTTAGGTGTCTAACACATGTTTAGCCGCTGCTCCCGTCCACAGCAGTACATAGCTTAGCTTCTGTGTCGGTACTCCTGCCTGCTTCTCCAAACTGGGGCGTGCTGACTAAGCTAATACACTGACTATGGAAAAGTACATATGCAACCCCAAAAAGTTCAAACTGTCCCTTTAAAGTTCTCTGAAGCGAATATTTGACTTTCATGTACCTGCAGCTGGATGGATGACCTCAGGTTCAGAAAACCAGGTACAACAGTTCAAAATGTTACCATAAAGTTTGTCAGATTTAACAAATTTCTTTTGCCATTATTACATTTATTTTGAGTTCTTAACCTCAGCAACACTTTTGATATACAGAAACTGTAGACTTTACCCTCTGTCGACCAATCAGGCTGCAACACTGCTGAGACGTGTATGACTGTTAACCAATCAGACGCCTGCCTCGTTAAGCCACTGAATGATTTCAAAGCATGCTCTGTGATGAGGCAGTGGTTTAAGAAGACACCCCGAATGACCTTTTAGGAATTTGATTTTCCTTTATATTAACTCTTTGCTGCTCATTACAAAACAAAACTACCAAGATTTGACAAAAATCCAGAGTTCTCCATTAATCATATATTGACACTGACGACTCCAAAATCAAATGGTTGTTGTACTTGTATTGTAACTCTATAAAGCCAAGCAATTATAACTTGTTCTTTTAAAGTATGCAGCATCTAACGAAACACTGATATATAAAAGAAATGTTAATGATATAGCAGATTTTTGATCTTTACAGCTGTAAGATCTAAATGTCTGTTTATTGGGAGATTTCAGCTGCAGCAGGTATCCACCGTCTGAAAATGTGAAGCTGTGATTTAGGGCTAGATTTTGCAATTATTATTTTGTGTGTGTGTGTACAACTGGGCCTCACTCTCTGAACCTGTTCTGTAGATACAGTTAGGGCCACGCTTTAAGGCTACAGTTCTGTTGTACAGTGTGTTTGAAGCCGTCGCTGTTATCCAGAAAACTTAACTTATGGGCTGAACTTATGGAAATGATCGACTGCAATCCTGCATGTCTCCTAGGAAATAATGTGTGACACAAAAATAAAGACTTTCAACCTCTTTCATATTTTATGTCTATTCTATTTTATCCAATGCACTGTATGTAATATTCTGCTGCTAGGTGTCCTTGAAACTATTGCAAAAGATGGATTTTTCTGTTGTGAAGCAGCTTGGGATCATGGGAGCTCCAGACTTCAGCTTCTCCTGGTGAGGATTCCTTCAGCTTCTATCATTCAGTAAGTTTTTACCAGCAGTCATTACTATTCTCATCTTAAAATGTCATATTAGATCATTTTATGCACATATCTTTGTTACTGTGTCACAGGTAGCTGCAAAAGATCCATGCGTGTTTCCCATAAAGACAACATGAGATAGAAGGTTTGATTGTTACATGGGGCATAATTTATTTGTCCAAATATATTTTACAACCAAAAAAAATTATTTTGGAGCACATACATAGCCGTGACCAGACTATGCATGGATTGATCCCAGGATGTTACAGAGAAGATGGGGGGGAAGATGATAAAAGTGATTTAAAAGGAAATTAGAAGCCAAAGGAAAAGATGAGTAAAGTTATAGAAGAAGTAAGAAAGGAAGGAGCAGAGAGAAAAGTGGAGTGTCTTCTTGATGGAAAGAAGTAAGCAGAAAGTAGCCAGTTGGCCGAAACCAGTAAGATAACTTTACAACACGGCTACCCGTTCATTTTTTATAATGTAAAAAAAAACAAACACAGACAGTCACAGAGTGATTGGTTGTCTGTCCACTTTACTTCTGGGCGGGGATCATGCCATCGATGGACTCTCCCTTCTCGAGCTTCTTCTCCATCTCAACCATCAGCTTGACACCATCAACCACCAGCTGGACCTGGTCCACCTCGGAGGAGCCCAGACGGTCAGCGTTGGAGATGTCGAACACGCCACCCACGGAGGCTGTGTCTACACCGCCTGGAGGGGGAAAAGGGAAAGAAGAATGAAGACTCTTTCTACGCCAAGTACTTTGACACATGCTTTCCCCCCGAAAAAAGGCCCCAGACACTGAGGTGACATTGATGATAAAAGCTACATGGCTGGGGCTGACTGCAAGAATATTAATGCAATATCTAAAATAAATCTTTGCCCTGTTATTTTTCTTATTGATGAGATCTAAAAATGTAAAATATGCTTTTGTTTTCTGAATTAATGACATCAATTAATGACATGATCCATGTATTTAGTATTAAAATATTATCTCAAAATATGGAAATTGGCTTCCATAGGCTTTTTTTTTCTAGTTTTGGTACCTGTGCCACGCTTCTGCAGACGCAGCCTGGTCAGGATCTCCTCGAACTTGGCGTGTGTGCTGAGCTTGGGCAGCTTGACGTGCACGCCACCGCGCAGGCCGGTTCCCAGGTTGGAGGGGCAGGTCAGGACGTAGCCCAGATGCTCGTTCCACATGAAGCCGTGGTTGTGCTTCTTGAAGATCTCCTCAATCTGACCAAGAGAGAAGTAGAATGAATAATGCATGATGGGTAAAATATAAGATAAGTAAGTAGATTATCACATCTATGGATACACAAACTAAACATTATGAAGTTGATGAACAGTCATGAATAATTAAGTATATTTGCTCAAGTCCTGTACTTTATTACTTTTACTCTATAACAATTCAGAAAATAAATATTTTATGTTTTACTTTACTACTTAAATACAAAAGATAATTTAGAAAAGTAAGTAAAAGTATATCAGTAGTATTGATTTATTATGAGAGTACAATATTCTTGTTACGTTCACTCATTTGTTTAATAATTTACTGTCTTTCTATTGTCTAATAGCATATGTATTTCTGCACAAATCTGAACAAATGCATGCATGTTTTAAGTGTTTTACCTTCTGCAGGCCAACGCAGAAGCGCCTGAAGACCTCCTTCATGTTGCCTCCCAGCTGCATGGAGATGACACGCAGGTGATCCTCCTCGTTCACCCAGACCAGGAAGGTCTTGTTGTCGTTGTGCCTGAAAGAAGAAAATCCAGCTCAGGTTCGCATGATTGACACATATATAAAGACAAAAATGTCTGTAAGCAGGTAAAATAATACAACACTTCTGAATGGATTTCAAGTGCCTCACAGAAACATGAGACAACAACACATTAACCCTGATCATAACAATTATCTGAGCTGCACAGTGGTGGATTTACAGCATGTCAAGACCCTGTAAGGGCCAGTGCGTCTTGCAGCTGTGCACACTGTGCTTTCATGACACACGTTAACCCTCAGAGACACACAGTGGTGCTGGAAAAAGCTGTTGGGGGCTCAGTTTTAATGCCACGCTGACGATCACATAATATCACATAATATGAGGGTAAATTTTGGCGAGGGAAATACCGACATAGACATTTTCAAAGGGGTCCCTTGACCTCTGACCTCAAGATATCTGTGTCTGTATAAAAATGACATGTTGTGACCTCTAGAAATCTCAGCCTCATGAAATTTTACAACCACAAACTAGAGACCTAGATCTTGTGTGAGATGAGAGGGTTTCTCAGCAGTTTACAGAACAGGATTGTATGCACTCCAACTGAAAAAAATGCCATTCTTGCAGAAATCTCCAATTATCACAGTACACCATTTCTATGTGGCATCTACTGTTGACTTTTCTATCTCTGAACACCCCCTCCCCCTGCCCCCAAAAAGACAAAAATGGCACTATGTGGGTCTCAGAGGGTTAACAGATGTTTGAAAAAAAGGAATAATCGTATTGTTATGATAATCATATAATTCATATTGGGGCTGTGGGAGAAAGAGACAGATGGTGAAATTTTGGCTTATGAAGGGCAGATGGGATCTCTGAGGGGGGTCGTTTGTTTAATCAGTGTGTTAATATAAGAACATAAATGAATAAATCTGCTTTTATATTATTGCATTTATCTGACCATGTTTTATGGTTTCTAAACTGGGAGAATCAAGTTTTCTATTTCGTCTGTGTGTCTCTTACCAGATGCCTCTAGCGTCGGGCCAGTCACGGGCCATACCAGCGCAGGTCAGCAGGGGGGACACAGGCTTGTCAAACAGGAAGTGATCATTGATCAGCTGGTCCTGCTCGGCGTCGGTCATGCCGTCCAGGGGGTAGTACTTTCCCTTGAACTCACCCTCAAGGCTGGCCAGGGCTGAGAGAAAAAACCAAAGGAAGGTAAATAAAGGAGGCTCAGTGTTCCACAAACATTACTGCAGGATTGATAGATTGGCGTTATTGTTATTGGTTGGAAGAACATTTACCCTCAATGGACAGGTTCTGAATGGCTCTGCGCTCTCCACGGCTGTTGTGGGGGGGCAGGGTGAATCCCTTGATGCTGCGGCCGGTACGGACGCGGCTGGACAGCACGTAGTTGGGGTCCAGGTCGTCACCTCCCTGAGAGACAAAGGCAGAACAGAAGAACACAACTGACACATTATTATCGTATCTTAGCCACTGTTTTTAATCTCTTATTTACAAACTTTCTCTCAACATTCTGCGACCTTGAACCTTGAACGGGTTTGGCCACAAAAGTGACTAGTAATATTATCTTTAAATATTAAATTATTGTCAATCAATTAAATGCCATTAATTTGCAGAGGAAGCTTTTCAATGGGCTAATTATCCTCCCTCCTTAAAGCTGTGTTGATCTTCAACAAAACCATCATGCAGGGGATGACTGCTCACCTTCAGGTTCTCGAAGTTCAGGTCGGTCTTGTGCTTGTCGGTGGGCTTGTATCCACCATGACGGTCGGAGATGATGGGGTCCAGCAGATCCTTGAAGACCTCATAGGACTCCTCATCACCAGCAACGCAGCCAACGGTCATGATGAAGGGGTGACCTTGGGGACAAGAGGAAGGACAGGAAGTTGATCAAATTTCTAGCCAGATTGCAACATGAAATCTGGAAAATATCACAAATAATTGGTCAAAAGTCTTGTGTCACCTTAGAGTTACAACTTCAAGGAACTTTTAATTGTTTATATAAGTCCAAATTCCCAAGAAATCAGAGGAAACAATGTTTGGCAAGCAGACACGTAGATGTCTATCTATCTATCCAGCCACTAAATCTGTCAGTTGTTAGCTTACATATAACGTAGGTAAATGAACGGTACAAAAACAAACTAGAAGAAAGAAAGAAAAATAGTATTAGAAATAAGTGTCTTTCTTCCTCCAAAACAAATGCATGCTTGCCAGATCCAAATCTTATGACACAAGGCACAGAAACACTAATGATTTTCTCCACAGGAGCTGCCAAATCAAATAAAAGTTTCTTGTAGTTGCTTTGGCCCTTCAAACTCTGTATTTTCTGGTATGTGTTAATCTCTATGCTGATGATGATGACTTGCTCCTTCTTACCAGGGTTGTCAACACCAGTCTGGATGACATCATCCACGGTGAAGCCGCTGGGGGTGGACTTTCCCCTCAGCTTGCCATAGATCTCCTTGTTCAGCACCTACAGCAGATGAAACCCAGTGCAGGTAAGCGATTGTACAGTCTTTTTAAAACTGTGCTGTATGACAGTGATGTACTTTCTAAAAAGCAGCTTTATTGGTGCCTGTGCAGGATGTGTGTTTGGGGTTGTGTGGTCATACATAGATAATGACAGACTTAGATTTTGTACCTTGGCCATGTGGTTGTTGTGCAGGGACAAGTCGGGGAACTCCTCGTCCACGGAGAACTTCATCTTATAGTCGTTGTGACAGTTCTTTGTCATGGCTGCGATTCTTACTCCACCTGAGAAAAGACAAGAAACAGAGGAGAGGAGGAGTTATTTCTTTTTCAGATTTTGCAATGCTTGTCGACTCATTCAGTAATACTGTGGTATATAAATGAAGAGAGTTTTGAGTTATTTAATAGACTCTGTGCAGTAATCTGGCACTGTTTTCCTTACTGTAGAATCAGTAGAATAATATATTTGCAGCTCTGAAAATGGGGAATTTTATGGTTTGACTAAGTACAAGATGTATTTTGTCATAAAGATGTTTCTTTGTTGCAGTGATGCACCCATGAATACCATATTTCTTTTCAGGTGTTTCTCCTAGTTTTTCAAGTGCCTCATCTATGAGTCTTCTGGCGAAGAGGAGACATCGTCTCATTCTGTCTTCCTTTCCTCCTCTTTCACTGTCTCCTTCTCTTCTCTACGTCGTTTCCTGCTTCTCTCTCTCTTTCACTCAGCTGTTCTATCGACATGCTTTCCTCTGGACTGTTCTGCCTCTCTGACTGTCTCACCACCTGTCACCGCCTCGCAGCAAAGATTATTAATAGTGTAAGGCTGTGCCCCCTCTAGTCCTGCACCCCTCCCATCTCTGCAGGGAGCTACAGGCTCCAGCACATTATTAATGATTTTCTCTTCTCTCTTGCTCCATTCAACCTCAAACTCATGCAAACTTGGTGACTTTGCTATGCTGTGATACATAGGCATCAGAGGAAGCACTGTGATACCAGAAGGAGTAAAACTTTTAAATTAAAACAACATTAAAACAACACAACATTTTAAAGACTGTCTACCCTATTGTCCTGTTTGCTGAATTGAAATGAAAAAGCCTCTTCAAGAAATGAAGACGTCTTTTATATCTCCAAACACATCTCAAGTTTGAAAATTAATGATCTTGTACTTAAGCACAAATTACTTTAATAGAAATGTATAAATGCAGAGCTGGAATCATCAGAGCTGTGGCTGCAAAATCAGTCAGAGTAGACCGTTAGCTGATCTCTCTCTCTCTACGTCAGACAGAGGTCAAAACTGCGTCAGTTGCTCTTGAGGTGTGGTTGATTGATGACACCTGGTGCGCTGAAAGGTCAAAGCATTGCATGCCTCACAGATGGCTGCACAAGTTCCATGACTAAATCAAGCGGCCCTAAACTATTCGAAGACACACTTCAAGACTGCCTGCTAGCGTCAGCAACAACTGATAGTCACAGCTGTTCCAGTGACACTTTACTGCCGAATAACTAACTATCCTTTTATCAGAAGACTCATGCTACCCATATCCGAGAAAGCAGGAGCAACAAGTCTTTCAAAGGAAAGGTTGACTACACTGCACTGATAGAAGAATGAATCAGAGTAGGTTTAAGTAGTTTCCATATCAGGAAAAAAGAATCCAAGAAAATGCAAGGAAATGCAGAAATGCAGGAAAAGAAAAAGTTTTCACGGCTCCAGAGTTCACCAATGGAGGAATCTGATTGACAGGTTAAAATTGTTTCCCTCTCTGAGAGTTTTGTTTTCAGGAAGTTTGCTCAGTCCATACCTATATAGAAAAATCACCACAATCCTTCCATACCTATATAGAAAAATCACCACAATCTGTCCCTTGGATTTATGAAAAATGCTGACTAAAGCTTTGTTTTGCTTTTTTTACCTGCTTAGGAGAAAAGAAAGAGGTAACAGATCCCGGGATCAGATCCTGTACACCAAATGTAGGGGTTGCCCAACTCTGCCAGGTGATGGGCTTAAGCATTTATACCCAGGCTTCTGTCCCTATTGGCTGACAAGACCCGGGGTCCCCTCATCTGATTGGTCGCAGGGGGTCTTCTGTGCCTGGGTGAGTTTCTAAAAGGCAAGAACGAACATCACACAACACTCGAGACGAGAGACAAGAAACAGCTGCAGCCACTCGGTCCAACCTTTCACCTTCTGCCTGCTCGTAGCTGCAGAGAGCCTGCAGGACAGAGCAGTGGTTGAAACAGTGTTCAAAAGCATATGAACCCTTGGTTGTTTTATATTAAATGCATGTACAGTCATTATTGCACTGTGGTGAAAATAGATTCTCATAACCACTGGCCAATGTTTTATCCTTACCCAGAGTGATTCACAATAAGCTTAAATTCTTCCAACAATTGTATGAATGTCAAAATCAGAATGTTGTACAATAGAATGAATGTTCCAGTAATTCATATATCTAAAATGACATAAAATGGACATTTAAAAGAACAAACAACTGAAAAAAGCACATAAGATGCTTAGAGATGGATGGATTGGTTTGGTTTTGGTTTACACAACAAAACGACTTGGTAAAGGGAAAAAGACTTCATAGTTAGTGATCAGAGGAGATATGTTTCAAAGCAAAATACATGGAGGTAACCACATAAAATATGAAGGAGACATGACAAGCCGATTCACAAGTTAAGTTACTTAACTTCAAATAACAGCATTCACTATTAGTTTCAATGGGCCGTAGTCTAGCCCACCGGAGGTACCCTGCCATTGGTCACATGGTCACGGGGCAATCTCACACCCCTTCTGATATCTCTGCAATCTATTTCGCAAGGACACTAATGCCTCATCCGGGGCTTAGTGCCCCTATAATATTCATGTATCATGAATTAAATGGAGGGGTGACAGTGTGTAACTTTTTGTTGATTAGAGATCCAGTTTTTCATCTGCTTTCAACTGGTAATTTTAAACAGCAGTTGGCTCTGATGGTTTGGAAACAAATTGTAGGCATGCGTGCACATGCACAGTGCATGGTGCATCCTTCCTCAGTGTTTCATAAGTGTCCCGGGTGAGTCTGTGAAGCAGAGTAACCGGAGTTCTGTCCGTCATCATATTTAGGAGTTAAAATAACCACTTTGTGTTAGATTACATCATCGTAATACTCAAGATTACATATTGGATTTCATTGAGCTGTGGCAACTCTCACCTACCAATTTGCTAAGACGAGGTGTCTACATGTGTGAGTTTAAGATATGTTTTCCTGAATGTATTAGTGATGCATAGTGACAGGCTATTCAGACATCAGGCACTTTGGCAAGTCAGAGCTGGGAAAACACAAAATCCAGTCTGTTTTTATATCTCTTTATCAAAGTATGTGAGTTGTTGCAGCTTTCTCAGATTGTCTGGTGCTTTCATGTTTACACACTTTGATTCAAATGGAGTCAGCTGTTACATTGACGGGTTTGTTCTTTCCTTTAATAATGTTTAGTTTTAACCTCTAATCATGTTTTATTAATTACTGCAGATTTCTTCTTTTCTTATTTAACAGTTGTTGAAAGGGATATTTTCTTTATTTGTCTTTTCAGTTGTCAGTCTGTTTGAACCATTTATATTGTACACATTTGAACAGCTGTGTATATCATATGGAATATCCTGCCTGAAGTATTTTGTGTAAGTATCACTTTGAATCTAATGCAAAAGGACCTGAGTCAGGCCTGGACTCACTGTAGCCTCGAAACTCTACTTAGTACACAGCACTAATTGCAAAACTTCTTGTCCAGCTCTTTCTGAAGAAGTGCCAGCATCATTACCCCCCACTGGTAATGTGATCGACCCCAGTAATCTACCCGCAGACAGATATTAAATCACACGCACATCATGTGACAAAGTAGAGATTGCAGGGTGGAGCTGAGAGACGCTGTGACGCAGACAGCAGTCTCACATAAGATCGAAGTTCTGCCAAAACACAACAGAGAGAGCAGCTTTTCAGATCAACTATGCTGTTTTTTATACTTATAACTGTAACAAGACCAATTAAAACAGATTTTTTTTTAATTCTTAAAAGAAAAACATGTCATTCTTGTTTTATTGAAAAACAGATTTTGTTTAATTTACAGTGCAATGCATACTATAATGCATGAAAACAAAATCAAAAGAAAGGAAAAGGAAACATACAAATGTGTGTGGAAATGCATGCAAATGTAGTTCAACATTAAGGTAATAATAGTAATAATAAAAAGTTATATAGACATATGTAACATATAATTGATAATAAAATACATGTTTTATATATATATATATATATAAAAAAAAACAATACAAGGAAAAACCTTATATACCGTATCTTAGGAAGGAATTGTGGTGCTAAACATTTAAACCATCTTTTTTTTTTTAATTAGGGCAAAGCAAATACAATTTCTGAGGTTCTATTTTAGTTGTTGGTGAAGATAAAACAAGAGTAGCAACTTGATCACATGGGGATCATGAGGCAGGTGCTCTAATAATTTTAATGGCCTTTTTTTCCTTGTATGTTTTAGGGAAGCTTGAAGATGATGGTATATTTACACCCCTGTTTTAATTTGAAAATCTGGGATTTACATTCTATGCAGGTGATAACCAATTCTATATTCAAAATAAGTTTATAAACTTAAAGATGTGCCTATTTAAAGTCAAATGATGGATACCCCTCAACATTACCTAAAGGGAAAGTTCAGATTCTTTTTTGTTATTGCAAAATAGTTGTGTTCATGAATGTAGGGATTTAAAGAGTCACTACAGGCCTCTGTCCCTTTACTCCATGTCAACACTCAGCTCAGCTCCAGTTTCACAGCTGTGGCCTGACCATCCACAGACATGACTTTCCAAATGTGTCTCTCTCCATGTCGCTGCATGTTACTCAACCACTGTGAGCACAATCACCTATCAAAATGCTCATTACCTGCATGGGGCAGCATGGCTGAAGAGGTGGAGCGGTTCTCTTCCCAGCTCCTCTAGAGAAAGTGTGGAAGTGTCCTTGAGCAAGACACTGAACCCCTGTCTGCTCCTGATGAGCATGTTGGCACTTTGCATGGCAGCCTCTGCCATCGATGCATGATTGTGTGTGTGAATTGGTGAATGCACTTTTAGGGATCATTAAACTAGATAATATCAAGCAATCCATTTAATATTTACTGCAACAATCAGTCACAGAGTGTCAAGGCAGGGGTCAAAGCGATATATGCAGTGATGTGCACATGATCGCGTAATTACTGATCCCTATGAAAAGTAAAAGACATATAAGATGGAAAATAAAGAGAAACAGATCCAAGCTTTGACTTGAAACTTGTAAATTTGTATCCTCTGTGTCACCAGAGCAGCTGTAAACTGCCATCAAATACTTTTAGCAGCTTAAATGGATGTATAAAGTCTATTTCATAAATATACATCTTAAACATCCACTAGCTGCTTTACCCCAAACCCCCTTCAATAAATCTCAAAGGTCATACTGACTGACGTGTGATATGTGCTGTGTGTGTGTCTTCTGCCCATTCAGACCAGTGAGTTCTGTAGTTCCCTTGCGAACATGGCACAGACCCAGTATCCCAGTTTAGACTGTCATTGTATCCTTTTGCACTCCTCACACCCATACACCCATAACACCCCACACTCATACACACATACAGCCCCAGAACGCTGCAGCTGCCCCGGGGAAACAGGCACCAAGGACAGTTATGTAGCCAGGAACACTGTGAATCATTTATAATGATTCCTTCTGAATCTCATCCGAACTAAGAGTGTGCAAAAAAAATCACACGGTTAAGTACTTTTATGGAATTTGTGTAAATGTAATTAAATGACATGATATTAAATGGAATACATTTTTTAGTGTTTGTTTTCTGATGTCTGTGAGGAAATGTTGGAAAATATGTAAAGTAGTTCTGATCCATCTGAGGCAGCAGGATGAGGGAGGCTTGCACAGACTGATCAATGTTCAGAGTCGAATATGAGAATTGCAGATGTACATGCATACAGGTAGCTTGGCACATTTCACTGCAGTACATTGTAAACACCATGCATTAAATTCAACCTTTTTTAATCTGATATTGATTTTTTTGTAAAAAAAAAAATTGCTGCTGTTGTATGTATAGTTGAAAAAATGTATATACATGTACTGTGGGTTTCTGTGAATTTGTTTGGAGCAAGTGTGTGGAAGAACCCCTTGTTTTGAAGTCCTTTATCTTCACATACCCAGCCAAAACAGTATATGTATTTGCTGATTTACAACAACTCTTTACCAATGTAAGTCTATGGGACATAGTCTGAGACTGCATGGCATGGCATCACGTGACACTGAAGCTGTAATTATGCGCCCTGGCCACTATGTCAAAATGGCTTCAGAGCCTGATGCTCCTCCTGGAAGCACACGTACTGTTTACACATGATGCTATAATATACAACAAGTTTATGTAGTTTTGAAGCATTCAAGGTAACAGTTATCTGCTGTTTGTGATTTCAGCATCACGTTTGCTTGTTCTGGTTTTGGCGCTGGTTTATATCACCTTGATTCTTGGATAACATTTTAAGCAGTAAAGAAGAAGACACTGAGATGTATCTGAATATACTTATGGTATTTTATACCACTTGTTTGAACTGGCATGGAGTCTGATGGCAGATTCTTATTCACAGCAGAGGCCTTAGGGAGCAGTTGAGGGGTACATGCATTCACACATTCACACATGGGTGTTGCCAGGAACAACTGGGCAGACTTAGCCTTTGACAGCTTCCACTGACGCACATTTGGTATGTTTAAACCTACATTATACAACAGCTTATAGTTCTGCACTCTCCCTGTACTGAAAGAGATGGGTTAAAAAGGAAATCTGGTTTGATATAATCGATGTAACAATGAATTAATGAGTTCACAGTTTGATTGTTTTCTTGAAAGACTTAAGACTAAAGTGTTTAAACTTAAGCCAAAGCCACACCTTTTAACCCCATTTAATAAGACATTACTTCCTAAACTCAAAGGGAAGTGATTCTCTCCTGAAAGACATCACAGATCTCAGGAGGCAGCAGCAGCCGTCGTGCCTTCCTTGGATTCCTCAGGTTTGACCTGGACTGACAACATACGAGTCGTGAGCCAGAGCAGGAGAAAATCATGTTAACAGGCTGGGGAGCACCACAAATAGACGCAGCATTTGTAAGGGGACTCTGTCAGCATGTGCATGTTGAGTCTGACACACGGTGAAAAGTGCTGGATTGGAATGAGCCGGGCTGGATGAGAAGGAGTGACTGTGTTTTGGCCAATGAGATCGGAGACATTGTGTTTGGTTGTGCACAACATTAAATCATGATGAAAATGTTTCACTATTTTCTTTGTTTCATTGCAACTTTATCTCTTACAGAAGACGTTTTTATACCATGTAATACTGATAAGCTTTGCCTAATGTGTTATGGAGGAAACATAACACTGTGGTGTTATTGAAACAGTGCTGATCATTTATTGAACACATTTTGGCCTTTGTTGTCGCTCAAAAACTGAACTCCAAAGAAAAGTTTGGACTCATTTTGAAGTGTAACATCTGCAGATTAATTGTATACTAGATATGTTAGGCACAATTTGAGATAAGTGATCCTGATTTAAGTTATCTTCACTGCTATTTTGATTGTTTGGCAGCTGGAAGAGACAATTGAGAGAGAGTTTATATTTCTACTGGAAGGAGAGAGGAAGACTCACCTGAAGGTCATCTGCTTTTCTCTGCTGAGAGCACTTTGGTTGTTTATTATAAAGTTGATTGTGTTAACAATCCAGATGTGTTGTGAGTGCTGCTGCTAAACTGCCTGAGAGTATCACACTATTGATTATTCACTCATCTGCACTCCGCAACATTACACTGTGTTTCAAAATACGTACTTACTTACTTTTGGATAATAGTTTTGAATTTCTGTGATTTTTGTGTGACAGTAGTGAACTTACATTGAAACATGAGCACCC
>CAFUXE010000375.1:255799-275960 GCA_903364295.1 Serranus cabrilla | reverse complement strand
GACATTGAAAAAATACAATTTTAAAAAGCCAAAACAGATTCTTTGATGCTTTGGTCATATTGCAGGATTCTCTATTGTCTCTGCTGTGTTAAATGTCTTACAGTAATAAAACTATGAAGACCAGATGATGGTACGATGCCACAGACGTCATTAAACACCAGCTGTAAGGACATCAACATGCAATACTGTTGAAGAAAAATAAGAACTAAAATAAATATCTATTCATGAATTTAGATAAGACAAAAAATGCAAAAACTTTTTGTGAGCTAAAGCAGGATGACGTGACTAAACCTGATGAAAGGACAAAGACATTTGGCACAGGACTAAACTAACACTCATAGCAACCTTATCAAACAAGTATTACCCAAATGCAAACCTCAAAAAAAAATCTAGCATTAATTCATCATTAATCAAGTGATAAAAATTCAGATTCTATTGTGATTTACTTCTGGTAACGACCATCACAGCTCGGCCTGCTGGGAGATAATCAAAAGCTCTGAGGATAACAGTCATCTTTTGTCTAAAATAACATTTCAGTGTGTGTGTGTGTGTGTGTGTGTGTGTTTACCTCTTAAAGGCCTTGAAGCAGGCGGTGAGCTGGTAGAGCTTCGTTTTCTCTTGGTCCTGCACTCGATTATGAAGAAACTGACAAACTTTGTCCATCTCCTCGTCGCTGAGGTCTCCAAAGGAACGGAAGTAGAAAGACATGGAGGAGAATTCAACGTGGACACCGCTACGTCCGCCAACTGAAACACGAACACACATGATAGATTTTTAACTGCCTCCATTCATCAATTATGACTTTTTCCAGCCGGTGTCAGATTATATAGTGATATTTTCCCCAAGACAGGAGAGCGGATTAATCACTGTTCAGACTGTGTTTCCGGACATGATTTAATTGAAACAATGATATCATTTTGTCTGCTGTGGGTCTGTGCAGATATTTGCTTGAGGTTTTAAATATCTAAATATGGGAAGACTACTTAAATAACTTCAAGGAAAGTAGGAGAAACAGAAACTTAAACTGGCATTTGACTCAAAGATTTGTTGGTAACAGATGTCAGTAAAACGACGCACATTTAAAAAGACATCATGACACCTACCACTGCTCCACTGCAGCTGTCTGATTCCTTTCTTCACCAGAGGAAGCTGCCAGCCCATCGTGTCCGCAACCTCGACCACATCGAACTCCAGCTGATCGCACGTCTCCACTCGCTCGCCCGCCATCCGCCTTCTGGCCAACACCACGGCAACCGGCGGGCAACTGAGGAGCAAAATAAGATAAATGTGATACAATGATAACTTTGTTAGGGTATCCTGAAGAAGGACATTGGGTTTCGTACAGTCGGGTGAGTTTCTGGAGCTGTCTGGGTCCACCGTAGCAGGCGACTTTACACACGGACAGCGTCGAGTGGAGGAGTTCGACGAAGCGCTGAGGATGCAGCTCCAGGTAGCAGAGCAGCGTTTCTACACCTGAAACACACAAGCAGAGAAAGAAAGAGAGAGTGGTTCTTGTTATTAGTGTTTCTTCTTTTACTGGATTTAATGCATTTGGATTTGAGCATCATATCCGACAAATTATCCATTTATTCTGAATGTAGTAGGACAAGTATTTATAGACATTTCAGGGTCCTGTTCTTAACTTCCTCCTTCCTTTACCTTCCTCTGTGATGTCCAGGGCCTCCACAGTTTCCTGGATGGGAATCGCTCTCTCATGCGTGTGACACACTCTCTCTCTCGGCCAATCGCTGCCCTCCTCCTCCTCTTCCTCCACCTTGTCTCTTAGCCAATCACAGCCCTCCTTCGCCTCCGCATCCTTGAGCTTTTCCAAACTGTTCGCTTCCTCGAGTTCAGCTGTCGGCTCCTCTTTCCTCTCCTCCTTTTCCTTTCCTTTGTCTCCGTCTTCTTGGAGAGGAAGCGCTGCTGCGTCAGGATGTGTCGTCTCCTTGCAGTGACAACAAGGTCAAAGAAATTCTGATTTTATATGCAAGAAACTTTTTAAAATCTGTCCTTGCTAAAAAGAAAACACATTTTTTAATATCGTAACGTTCTTCAACTTAGTTTAATTGTAATCTATTGGGTGACATTGTGAAAAATAAAGAGTAAAAAGATGTTAAAGACCATTTTTCTGTTTTACTGACCTGTGCAGCGGGCGGTTCTAGTGTGTCTGTATCTGTTTGCACCATCTGCTGCTGAGCGCTCAGGCTCTCCTGATCACACACCTCCATCATTTCCAGCAGCTCCGAATCGTCAATGTCCTGAACACACAGACAGTTTTACTGATGTTTTCCTGTTTTAGGTCAAACAGAATTTACACACACACACAGGAAGCTTTACCTGTTCGAGCGCCTGTTGTTTCTGATGGATCTGTTTACATTTGCACGGAGGGAAAACCTTCTGGACCAGTTTCTTCACTGTGTAGTAATCCACTGTGTCCGCATAGATGTGACGACGGAGCTCATGGAGGTCCTCACCCTACACACACACACACACACACACTTTTAAATATCCAATGTATTGACATAAAGTTTTATCATGTATGCTTTACATCACTCAAACTGCAAAATAATCCAATATGATTAGTGAAATTAATTTGAAAAATAGACAGTGCTAAGACTGTACCAAATTCTATTAATCTTTTCCTGAGGTTTTTTAATTAACTTTCTAATATCTGCCGTAATATTCCTAATAATTCTGTTGAATAATTGGATGTAATTAGTTAGATTATTATTAAATCAATCTACTTTCTTTTGTAAATTTGTGGTTGTATAAACGTAATTTATAGTGCTGTTAGATTGTTGCTAAACCTTAGTGTTAATACAGGTGCCTTCCTTCCTTTTCACGCAAAAGAAAAGCTGCTCAGCATTCAAATGTTGATTTACCTCAGGGTTCAGAAACAGGTGGCAGTGAGCCGGATCTCCGTCTCTTCCCGCCCGGCCGATCTCCTGAACGTAGCTCTCAAAGCTCTGGAAACACAATTACCAGTGAAGGAAAACTGTTAAAGACTTAACAAGAATTTTGAATATTCATCATCATATAAATTTGGAAAATTGGAAAAGCGTGAAAGCTGGATAAAGTCCGTCTGCAGACTCCTCACCTTCGGCATGTTGTAGTGGATGATACCGCGGACGTCGGACTTATCGAGGCCCATACCAAACGCCACGGTGGCCACCACGATCCTGAGCTCTCCGCACATGAAGTTGTTCTGGACGCGGCGGCGCTCTGAGGCCGACAAGCCGGCGTGGTACGACTCCGCCTGCCACTTCAGCGGTTTACGGATCTTCTTCCTGGCTGAATGTAGAAACACAGGGCAGGAAAGAAGTTAAAAATATTGAATGTACATGCTACTTTTTTCATGTTGTAGTTTTAAATCTGACATGTTCAGTGACGATGCTTCAGTCTTACCCAGCTCCTTCTTCTTCTGTCCCACAGGGTTGTGTTCTTTCTCACTGTTGCTGCTGGTGTGTTTGTTTTCTTTCACCAGCACGCCCTGCAGGCAGGTCCTGAGCAGCGCCGACACTCGAGTCGTCTCCTCTCTCCTGGTGCAGTAGATGATGACCGAGTCGAGGCAGCCGAAGCGATCACCTTTCAGCAAGGAGACCAAAGCCTGAGGACACGAACACAGGATGGAGAAAGATGTTTCTAGACACAAGGAGGCAGATGGAAAACCACACATTTATAGAAGTCTGGAAGATGCTTTTCTTCGCTTTAAGACTTTGATTTGCTCACCCGATCCTTATCTCTGTCCATGGACACGGACAGATGCAGGTTATGAGGCACCGCCGCCGATCGGACCGCGATGCCGCTTTGATCGGTGATGTCCAGATGTCGCGCGATGTCCAGAGCCGTGGACAGCGTGGCTGTAGCAGTGAGTCCCAGCAAGCACTTCACCCCCAACCGCTCCCTTAGCACCTGCAGACAGCACACGGGTTTTGTAAATGTTGCAGCAGTTGTGAGAAAATATGAGGATGTTTGAGTGCGATTGGCTGCTCACAGGAAACATCACTTCTCAGAAAACCAGCTTCAGTTTGAGATCTTAATGGAGAAATATGCTACAAAATGAGAAACTTGGCATCAAAAGAGGGATCTAATTATTATATGTGATGTCTAAGGTTGGAGAGACACTTAATATTTCCATAACATGTCCAGTGCAATCCCTTACTCTCTCACACACACACCATCATTAACACACCTTACAGAGCCTCAGGTAACAGGGTCTGAAGTTGTGCGACCACTCTGACACACAGTGAGCTTCGTCTATACAGGCGAAGGCCACAGGAGGGAGCTCCTGAGCAGACGGCAGACACCCCGAACCTGAACCGCCTCCACCAACCAGAGCCTCCGGAGAGAGCAGCAGCACACACACCTGGCCTGACTTCACCTGGAGGAGCAGAGGAAGGAGAGCACACACACACGTTAGCTGAAGTTTCAAGGTTTCTCTTTGTGTTGTAGTGTTGAATCAGGCTCTGGTGTGTGTTACCTTTTCTACTGCAGCTTCTCTCTGCTTCATCGTCATGTTGGAGTGGATGCAGGCAGCCTTCAGATTTGCTGGCAGACCAGACAGCTACAAACAAAAACTATTTAATGCATCACTGTTCAAAGGGAGAGGCTTTCTTTGCTTTTACATTGGCTAATCATAGCTAATAGAGGGAGAGAAGCTGGTTACCTGGTCATCCATCAGCGACACGAGAGGTGAAATGACCAGAGTGATGCTTTGTGATCGCTTAGCGTACATGTAGGCCGGGAGCTGGTAGCACAAGGATTTACCCATCCCGGTGGACAACACCACGAGGGTGGAGAGACCTGGAGGAATACAGAGATTATAGATCTAATTCATTTTCTAGGACTAGTAGATGAAGAAATCTACCAGCTGGGAATATTCTTTTTATCAGCCAAAATACTAAACTATATTTTGTGTCACATAAACATTAGCTTCAGTACTTTTTATTGAGATATGGAGGTATTATGTTGAATACACACTTAAAGAGAGAGTCAAATAATTATATTTCATATATAAAGTTTCTTTCTTTGTGTAAGTAATACACATGCCTTTTTGTTTTAAAGGTTGTTTACTCCTTGTAAAACTCGTCACATAAAAGCTAATTAGCCTGACAGCGCTTGAGACGTAAAAACACACATCTTGTAGTGTGTGTGTGTGTGTGTGTACTGTACATACCAGACAGGATCCTCATGATGGCTTCCTCTTGTCCTGGTCTAAACGACTGATAGCCCAGTTCTCTCAGAGCTTCGTACACCTCAGCACGATTTTCTAAACAAACACACATTTTCCCACAAATAAAACATAAACCAAATGGACGGTGATTCCATTTTTCACGCTGTTCTATTTTAATCATAAGGACCTCAGTGAGTGTTTACCCTGAACTTTCCCATCATCTTGGAGAGGAAAAAGCGGCTCCATGGGAGGAGGAGCAGCGGGACGTTCATAGTCAGGACGGATCACGTTCAGCAGCACCTCGTCTTTAGGCTGACTGTCCGCCTCCTTTTCCTGGGACGGCTGCTCCTCTGTGACACTGGGAGACGCCACTGAAACACACACACACACATAAATAAACACAAATATACTGGAGATACTGCACTAATATTTAATTATTTAGCAGAAGTTCTCTCAAACACTTTGGTCTTTTAATTTGAAATTTTAAAATCTGTCATTAGATGAAACTTCAAATTGATAAAAATTAATAAATGCGTCTGTAAGATATTGTTGTGAAAGTGAATCTGTCTCTAAATCACCACTGTACAATGGCTGTAACATGAAAAAACAAAGTACACAAATTGTGTTGATATATTGTTTACATTTTTATTAAAAATAATAAATAACCTGTCAAAGTTCAACTTTCTTTCCATGCAAAATGTTGATGTTGATTTAAATCTTCAGAATTGTTTGTGTGAATATTTTGTGCTTGATTCAAGTTGCATTAAATATTGTTATTGTAAACAATTATTTTGGGGCTGGAGCCAAATCTTTTCATTTATACAGCGGGAGAAAAATACATATTTCGAACTGACGCTGCCACAAAAAAGCTGGTTGGTTGAAGGAAAGCAGGATGTCCAGAAACAGGAAGTTCAACGTACCCAGCGCCTGAGGATGCAGCGTGCCTGTTGCCCTGGCGACCTCCTCCAGCGTGGGCAGCTCAAACGGCTCCTCCTCAGCGGGCTGCTCCTCAGAAACAGGAGCAGGAGGGGCTGCAAAACAGGAAGCATCAGCACCAACAACTCAGGATGAGATATTTAATGACAAAAAATCCAGTGTGTGAGTGTGTTCATGTAAACAGCCTTTCACTATAAAATGTTCACTACAGAGAGGCGATAACACACTTTTTAAATTCAATATGACATTGTTACTTTTTGTAACTAATTTAACATTATCGACACTAATAGTTTCTTAAATTGTCTTTGTATTTTTTTTATTTTTTTCAAAATAATTGTCATTTTTAGAAGGAAAAAAAGGTTAATAACCATCAATTTATAACACATTTATTCAAAAAGAATTAGTAAATTAAATGGGTTTTTTTGTGCTAATCAGTGCCCAGTATTGTATAAAAACACTATGATTAAGTAACAATTTAATTAATTAATCATTCTAACATAATTCCAAACAGCTGTTTTGTTTCAATTGCATATGAATATGTCTATTTCCTGTTTTTTTACTCACGCCCAAAATAAACCTGCCTGTGTGTATTAATAAAGTAGTATTAATTATAACAGACATGTCTTCCACCACTTCCTTTGCAGAGGTAATAACTAATAACAGCCTCAGTGATGAACAAATGTATTTCAGGAAAAGTTGATGTCTTATTGACTGATTCGTGTCTCCCGGCTTTACCTCGTCCCTTGCAGTCCATGGCCCAGTGTCCCGTCCCTCCGCACTTGTAGCAGGTGTCTCCCTGTCGGCTGATCCCTCCTCTGAATCCACCTCTCCTCCCTCTGCCGAAAAATCCTCCACCTCCTCCAAAACGTTCACCTTTCAGCGCAAACTTCTGCATGTACAACTGAAACACACACAGCAGATTCAAACAGTGTGGATACATTATAATACCTGAAACTAGACTTCTAAACTAACTACATTTCTAAAAACGCACCTGTTTGCGGAGACCGGCGCCCCTGAGTGCGTATCCTTTGACGTGAGATTTCTTCTTCAGATTTATCTTCACAAAGTTTCCTTCTGCTCCTTTCGGGCCTCTGTAAAAATAAAGAACTGTTTGTTTGCACACAGAATACAAAAAAAGGTTGTTTCAACACCATTTCGCAGCAGTGAGTGTTTGTTCTCACTTGGGTTGGACGGGCTGAGTGCGATAATTTCTCCTGGCTTCATATTCCTCATCGATCTCTCCTAACAAGTTCTCCTGAGGTGCCTTGATGGGATAATACTGTATTTTAATGATTTGCACACAAAATAAAAATGCAGCCTGTACAGATTAATATAAACTGATTTACCTTCTTTGGCTCCTTGGTTTCTTTCTTTTCTTCTCCCTCTTCATCTTCATCTCGTTTTTTCTTTGCTCTCCTTTTCTTCCCTCCCTCCTGAGCCGTGTTTACGTCAGAGCTCTCCTCTTTCTTTTTGACATTCCTGCGTTTCTTCTTCACTCCTCCCTCCTCTGCCGTCTCCCCCTCCGTGTTCTCTCCCTCTCTCTGCCGTTTCCTTCCTCTCTTCTTTGTAGCTTTGGGTTTGCGACTCGCCTCGTCGTCTTCTGGCGTTAAAGGTGGCGTCAGTTCTTTTTCCATCTCCTCATTTTGCTTCTTTTTCACTTTTTCTTCCTGTTTTTCTTTGTGTTTTCCAGTGTGCTGGACAGAGGATTTCTGTGGACTATCACTGACTGTTTTATCACTGACTGTTTTATCACTTGTAAAGCTCTTGAGTTTTGCATCTTTTCCTTCTCTTCTTTCTCCCTCTGCATCTGTTTCTTGTTTTCCAACTTTATTATCTCCTTGTATGTTTCCTTCAGTTTCTCTTCCCCCTTCTCCTCTTTTCTGCAGATCTATGTCCTGGTTGCCTGCTGCCGGTTTCACCTCAGCCCCCATCTCTCCAAACACCTGACACCTCTCGAGCCACTTCCTGTCCACAACAGTCAGTCTGCTGGCCGGAGCGGGCTTCCCTCTCGCTCCCATTCCTCCTCTGAAGCCTCCAAGAACCCGCGGGCTTCCTCTCAGGCTGATCAAACTTCCAACACCGGCCTCGTCAGTAGCTTTATGTGGCGTTCCTAAAGTTTCAACATTTTCTTTTTTGTCTCCTGAAGCTCCCAAACTTTCATTTAACTTTCCTGTGGAAGTTCCTTCTTTACTGGGAGAAGATAAAGACGACAACAAGGAAGAAGATCTGGCTGGAGAGGGAGCTAGACTAGAGACATGTAGATTTTGTAAACTATTAACTTTACCAATACTACCAATAGTACTTTGATTGCTACTGGAAGCACTAGGAGGTTCTTCACACGACTCTCTGACAGCTTCGAATGGTTTAAACAGCTCCTCAGGCTCAACTTTCTGAGGTGTCTTTGAAGCCAGGGACCCCAGACCAGACTTAAATCTTCTGTAAAGCAGGAAACACTCAAAATAAATATTTCAGGGACATTACCGATCATGCATTTAACGGAAACCATTTTAAATAGCTTGGAAACTTGTCAAATAACTATTGAAAAGAGCTTATAATATAATTAAATATACAAGGTACGTTGCTAGATAATTAAAATACTCCAATACTTATTGTCTAAATTGCTGAAGCCTGCATTACTTTCATCCCAGCTATGGTTGTCTAATACATCCATGTAACAGTGTTAGCCAGAAAATGGTCAAAAAATATAAAAATCAAAAATACTGAAAAATCAGTGGTGTACTATGTATTATAAGTAGAGCTTAAGTTATTATTCAATTATATCCATCAACAGAAAGATAATCAACTATGCTGCTGACTGATTAAATGACATATGTGAAGAGAAACTACCGAAGCATTATCTGATGTTAGCTGTTTTGTATCATTGGACTATTTGTCGGACAAAAAAAGACATTTAAACACATCACCTTGAGTGTGTTTTTTTAATAAATTTACACTATTTTTTAATCATATTTCAGTTACATATCTATCTGTAAATGATGCACTAATAATAATAATGCAGCTAATATTACAGTCCTTACATCCACTTCATTACCTTGGTGTGAAAGGGCTGGATTCAGGCTCAGAGGAAGCGGTCTTTGCAGCAGCCGTTGGGCTGTTTGTCTGCCCAGTTTGTCCGTCTTTTAAAGAGTTTAGAGGCAGCCGACCAGCAGGGGTGGATTTCTTCAGTGAGACGGGTCTCTCCTGGAAAAACAAAAACAAAATGTTCCTTATTGTGCTTGTGTAAAGCAACATTTTAGTTCTGTTGTAGTCAGGTTTCTTAAAGTGTGCCTCACCTTGCCGAGTGTCGTCAGGTTGCTCTTGAGCTTGAGGCCGTAGTATTGAGCAGAGGCCTGCAGATTGTCTCTGTCCTCAGCTGTCATTTTGGGGGAAGCTGCAGGCAGTGAACTGCGGTTCAGATGGGAACCCCAACAGTCTGACCCCTAAGTAGATCAACAGACACAGGAAACACATTGTCTTACTTGTCTTTGTTGTTTTTTGGGGACAAACAACACACCCAAAGTCCCAAACACACTTTTCTGGAGTACCTTCTGGACTGTGTTGACTCCGGCTGTAGATCTGGACTGTTCAACATGTCCGCTGGCTGCATCGCTGCTGCTGTTTTCTTTGGCTTGTTTCAAACTGCGGTACTCTTTATACAGCTCTAGAATAAATACACACATTGTATCATTACTCTGTGATACACCATGTTAAATTTTATTATTATTTACTGATATAGTCTATAGGCATAAGTACTTTTCTGCTGCAATATTTGCATCTTCACTGCTGTTGTGTTTAGTGTGCAACAATCAGCTCTTTCCTTTAAATAAATAATTTAAATAATATTTCTTATTTGCTGTTTTGTTTTTGAACATGAATGTGATTAAGTAATTGACAGAGAATAATGGAAAAATCTGGAATATTTATTCAGTGGAAATAAAAACCCATTCACCCCATAAATCATGACACGTTTATCTATTAACTATTAGTACAGTAGCTGCATTTAACAAAGTATTAACATCTGTGATCCTGGCTTTGGTATTACTTAGTTTCGGATTGAAATCACATTCTGTTGCAAGTTATGGATTGCACTCACTCTTGGTCTCATCTGGAGCTTGATCAATGTCCTCCTGGAAATTAAAAAGCATTTTAATAATCAATCAACAACAACAACCCTGCCTGTAGCAGCATTGAGCTAACCCTGTGGGGAAAAAACAGGTCGCAATGAAACCAGCAAAAAAGATGTACTACTGACTTTACATGAATGCAAAATATAATGTTACAGTGAATTAAAGCAATGCCATACGATTGCTGCCTGCTAACGTTAGGCTAATGTGAAGGGCTAACATTACCTTGTTCGGTTTCCTCTGGTGGTCTTTAACAAAGCCCTGCTCCCAGCTCTTCAGCGAAAGTTTCACCTCGTTGTATCGATCCATGGCAACGTTTAAAATGTTTAAATTGCTTTAACTTAGTTCATAGATCATTTAGAGTGTAGTGTCTGTCAGTCCGACGCCAACTTTACAACGATGGGTAACGCTAGCTAACCTTGTTACATTACATTTCGTTACATTATTGTTGGCGTTTCTCATAAAACAACAGCGAAACGTTGTTGAGGTTTTTTTTTAATCACCGTAACTTACTTTAGCTTCTTCTTCACGAATTAAAGTCATTGCAACACGAGCAAACAGAGCAAACAGAACAAACACGCATATTTAGTGTACAGCCGTCATATCAACAAACGGCACTAGAGGACTTCCTTCCGCATTGCTGTTTACGATTTTCCCGCGAAAAATTAAAGCTTAAGTTGCCAGGTTGGTTCTTGTATCCCCCGTTTTCATATAACATCGTTTTCCGCTTTTAAACGTACTTAACAAACGTGAAAAAAACATTCTTGCGATGAAATCATAAAGATGAATTTAATATAATCCATGATTCCGGCATTAGTTTTGAAATTCTTAGATATTTAACACATCCGGTTAGGTTTACACTCTCAGGAGGAGTTTTGCTTGTCAGGCAACACTTCCTGCAGTATCCGCCTTCTTAAAGAGACAGCGACGAGAAAATGCAGCGAACTGTTAGTATTTTAATTACTTTACTTTTTACCTCCCTGCATATATTTATCTGAATTTAGGTATCTTCAGATTTAGATAAATAATACAACATCTAATAATCAAAAACGTAAAGATGACGTGATATCTATACTTTTCCTTAATTGCTGGTTAGCCCCACACTTACCAGCTGCAACATTAAAGTGATGTTTTCACATGAATCCAACAGTAATTATAATTAAATAACATGCAGTTTGAATGACTTTAAGTATATTTTGATGCCAGCACTGTTTACTTTTGTAAAGCTTTGAATGCAGGACTTTTACTTGTAACTAAGTATTTTTACACTGTAGTATCATTACTTTTACTGTAGGATCTGAGCACCTCATTCACCACTGAATTATGATTAAAAAGCTAGACTGAAATACTGTAAAAACATAAAGCTTGTGAGGTTTTGAATATATTATATTAATACTTTCATTAAATTATATTTTGCAAATGTAATGCGCCTGCAGTTATTGTTCTGCTGCTGGTGTGTTAGAAGATTATAAATCAGGGGGAAGAAAGTGTTGCTCTGCACAATTAAGTCTGAGAATGAGGGCTGCAGTCTAGTTTAAATATGCATGACTTTATGTTCCTTTACTCATTCGGTGAATGTGGAATTGTGCAAAATATGCCCCAAGTATCTTTTTTTTTAAGTTTATCTAAAATCAGTTTGTGGTGTTGGCTGCTGCTGTGCATATTAACTAAGGGTTAGTTTAGCAAAGAACTGTTGTTACTGGTGCTTTTATGGGCACTGAATACCTCTGTTAGCTTACACAGAGCAATAAAGGCTGTAATCACATATTTTTGTCAGTTTATCATCAGTAAGGCCTTGAACACATTTTATACCTGCTTAATTTCTCTTCACCAGGTACAATAATCCAGTGACATTATGGGTTTTTGTGTAGAAAAGTGATGCATTAATGAGTAAGACGAACAAAGAGTAACAAAGGAAAACCATTTTTATTATCAGGAAGGAGTGTGTATAAAACTGCTGACTGTGGCATGTAAATCATACCACAAAGGTTATGGATGGTTATGGAGAGTGAGGATGGACATATTTTACATGCTACAATGAGACATCACTTCATTACAGCAGGGAAACCTCATGGAAGTACGCCCCGAGCATCTTCACCCCCTGGATGTAGTTAGATCTGAAATGGAAAAGAGAAAACTGAGAAAACTAGCTTGCAATAAAGATGAACATAAACATAAAGAATGTAAGTTGTTGCATCTCATTTTAATTATAACATTTGTGTAGAAGAACTTCAATTGGTACTTTAACTATTAATTACTTTAAGAGAGGACACGGTGCACTGCGACATACCTGTTGAGCTTTTCATTCTGGGAGTGAGCTCCGTCATCAGACGACCCAACAGGAAGCAGCATGACGTTTCGCCCTGTGGCCTCCTGGAAGGTCAGTGTGACGGGGATGCTGCCGCCCTCGCGGGTCAGATCAGGCTCCACACCAAAGACTACAGCACAGCAAGGAGGGAAACAAGGGAACAATAATCAATCTGAGAGGGTCAGAATCTCTACAACAATTACTGCTTTTGTCAATGGAGTCTGCTTTTTTGTGTGTATTCTAAATATAGCATACACTTAAACAGATATTGATTTTTAATTCTTTTTTTACTTGGCTGAAACACATTTTTCTGCAGCCTCTGCACACAGCAGCACTTTGCTGAGTCTGTCTGTACTCCTGCCTGCCGACCTCCACCTACTGCAGGTAATACACTGACTACGGATGAGAAGCTGAACATATAATCACCCAAATTACAAAAAAAACACAATAATCCAGATATTGTTTTTTAAAACACACTACTTTTGTCTTTCTGTGCTTTGACCACCACAATCAAGTGACTATTTCAAACATTGGCACATAAACCCTATAAACGTGGCTGGATAACAGAGTGGGTAAGTGGAAGTATCTGTTTTAAGTGAACTGATCCTTTAACCATAAACAGTTCTCCGAGTCTTGTCCTGTACCTGTCTTCATGGCCTTACGGCCGGCCATGTAGTGCGGGTGGTTGAAGTCAGAGACCCAGGCTTTGGCTCCGTGGCCCATGTACACTTTCAGTTTGTTTGGGCTTCCCAGTTCAGCAAACTTCTTCTCCAGATAATCAATAACCTTGATAATGAAAAGGAAAATAGGAGTTAAATCAAAGCACAAGAGATTTTTTAACAAGTTTAGAAATTTCTGTCAGCATTAAGTCTTAAAACGTTCCTTTAAATACCATCGTAAACTTGGATTCAGGTTAGTTTTGTTACCTTTTTTGCTGACAAAGGCGGAAGCGATACGCTGTAACTGTCAGCAAGAAAGGTAACAAAACTAAACTCTCATTGTCTCATTAATGAACCAAGAATACTCGTATAAGTAGACATAATGAACGTTCACAAGGTTTTTATACGGTACTTTTCCTTGTTTTCTGCCTTGGTAAGCAGTTGGCAAACAAACAAGTTATATAAACAATTAATTGATTATTTAAAAAAATATTTGAAGCAGAATTTTTAGAACTAGTAGTAAATAATCTTCTATAACTCACTGACAACATTTGTCTTTACTTTATTGTCAAGAAGATCCATGATCCACTCGGTTAGTCAGACTGTAAATCTGCTGTGCTCGTAAAATTTTTGGTTGTAAAAGCAATATTCATTTAAAAACTTGTGACTGAGTGGTTGTGTGTCATGAAACTTTCTCTCTATGTGTGGTTGGCAAAGTCCCCAAGTTTTAAATTCCTCTGGCAGAGGGTTAAATGTTTCCACACTGAAAGCTTTTTACTGTTTGAGTCACATGAATCCAAACACATGACAGATTCAGTGTTGAGACGTCTCCGGCTCTACTGTACCTGCTTCTCCACAACTTTGGGGTCCATGTCGGGGACGAGGCGGATGGAGAACTTGCCGATGACCTTGCGGGGGATAACCGTCTTGGCTCCGGCCTCGGAGAAAGCTCCCTCAATACCATGAAGAGACAGAGATGGATACCTCCAGCGGTGCATCAGGATTTTCTCCTTTATATTGAGATGGATGCTAAGTGTTAGGTCAGAGAACTGCAGCACATTGTATCTTTTCGAGGTGAGACAAACAGAAATCAAAGCCTTGCCTTTGAGTCGTGCAGCAGCTTTGTGACTCCAACATCTTTGCAGTATTCATCCAAGTCAAAATCTATTTTCTCGTACAGCTCTTTCTCCTCATCTGACAGAGGGGCGACGTCGTCGTTCATCCCGGGAACCAAAATCTTCCCCCTCTTGTCCAAGAGGGAGCCTGTTAAGAAAGAAACAGAGGCAAGATTTAAACTCCTGAAATGTAATTTTTTTAATACAGCTTTTTGAGTTCATGATAAAATGAGCTCCACTTGCCCATGAGTGTGATCAGGTCGGTCATAGCTTCATGAACGGAGCCACCGAACACGCCGGAGTGAAGGTCCTTGTCACCGCAATTCACCTTTGAAATAAAAAAGAAATAATTTTACTTTTTGCCACAACTTAATGATGACGCTAGAAATTAAGACAGCGCTACAATCAGACTTCACCTCCACGAAGAAGTAGCAGATTCCTCTCAGGCCGTAGGTGATGCAGGGTTTGGTCTTGCCGAGCCAGTAGTTGTCAGAGATGCAGACGTAGTCCACGTCTTTGAAGAAAGTGTCTTTTCGGGAAAACACCAGGTCATCCAGACCCTCAGACCCGGACTCCTCCATCCCCTCGAAGCAGAATTTGATGTTGATAGGAAGCTCCTGTATGAAGTGAGATAAGGGGGAAAATACAGCTGTTTAAACTTTCTTATATATTTATATTATCACCAGATCTCCCTGTGTTTAAAGACAAGTAGGATTAAAAAATTTTTATTTTCATGCTAAGTTAAAAACATTAGACCTTTTCATTTGGAAAAAAAACTTCTTCCTGATTAAAGGACATATCCTGTGTGTGTTAACTGAAGCTACTCAATTAGTGTTTAGCATAAACTACAGCATGTCACTGTGATTGTATCCTCAGGGAAAAGTAAAGGTGATTCAGAAGCGACGCTCATGTGACGTGACTTGGTTTAATCATTAAGTTGACGGCTGGATAAGACGTGATTAGTGATTCATCTGCAGACCTTTGATCACTCTGAAGTGATCAACAGGCAATTACAGAATCAGCTCTGTACTTTAACACAGAGATAACACTTTTGTCAGAACCATGCAGAGTCATTTTGGAAAATTACTCCTCATCACAATACCAAAAGCATGAATGTGCCGTGAATAATCTGTGACATTCACTATAGTTCCCACAGAAAAACAAAGATTCTTCTTTAAGTATAATATAACTGGAAGTTTGCAACTTTGCATGCTGTCCAAAAATGAACTTTTTAAAACTGAAAAAGTTCCTCTCTTCAACAAAAAGTGAGATCTCCAAGAGGCATGAAATGCTGCTTATCCACTGTGTGATATTAAAGGGTTCCTCCAGCACCCACTGTATTAAAATGCATCACTTTTCTTGGAGGAATTTGGGGAACCATCAACACCAGAAACAGTTGGAAATCTTCACTTATTTCCTTAAGAACTATTTATGAATACATACACTTTCTAGTAAACAGTGACAAACAACACATTTAATGTTCAAACTGATTAACTTCAGCTTTTTTTGAGAGACAAACTTTGGTGGGAGGAACTTTACCTGCCCGATCTTCTGGTACGCCTCGATGCAGTTGAACCAGGCCAACACGGGACCCTTATCATCAGTAGAACCTCTCCCATAAAGTTTACCTGCAGAAGGAGAACAAGTGTTTTAGTTTACAGTTCTGGATCTTTATTTAATTGTCTTGATCTTTCAACATTTTTAAGTTATATTAGGTGCAGTCTATGTGGTGCCTTTAGCCTGTTTACTCTCAGAAAATATCATGGGTTCACTGTGTTGTTTTACACAATTATTCTTATCAAAACAAAGGTTACACAGACTAAAACATAAGTGAATCTTGGAGCCATTTATATATAAAAAGGTTTTGCAACTTTTTCTTTAAAATAATTAAAAAATACTTTTTGAAAACATTAAAAAAGGCAGTGCAGGATTAAAGGAGATGCAAAGGTGAGATTCTCCTCCTGGTTGAATTTTCTCCCTGATACAGCAGATAAGCAAATGTACATGGATTGATAAATGTGAATATTCCTGCTGTGGTGTATTCTTGCCCAGCAGTAAGCTGAGCTGTGGGAAGTGGACATTAGATCTGTGGTGTCTGTCAGCACACTGAGTCAAACTCTTTGGATAATAAAACCTGATGTGAGCAGGAACAGAGCTGAGCAGACAGGAATGAGACAGGAGGAAGTGGATGTGCTACTTTCTGTCAGCTGACTAACACCAGAGACACGAGATCATTTGGATGTTAGTATGAGTAGCACAAAAAATATCCAGCAAGTAAGAAAAACGATCAATCTATGCTTATGTCGTCAAAAAAAAACAGGAAATACACGAGGCTTAATAATGCAGAATCACTATTCTGCAGAGCTTCACACAGTGTATTTAAATAATTCTGCCTTTAAAACTTGACAAATAGACCCTCAGATGACTAAAGTATTTGCATTGTTGTGTAGATTTTAAAAGATGTAGTGTGATTCATTCAGAAATGCTGTGACAGCTGCCGAGCTGCTGTAAAGTTTATCTGATAAATACCAAAAAGACAAAAAACATCTTGTAATGATTCACTAAATAAAATGCCTCATTAGAGCCATTTAAATGTCTGCAGAGCTGAACGCACTGATTACTCATTCTGGTTAAATGCAACAGTACTTGACATGTTAACCTGCAGATAAGACGTGATTAAGTGCTCGACTCTCTTTGCAGGCATGAGCTAACGGAGCTGGACTTTGGAAACACGCAGCGAGCGCTGACATGATCATGGAGCTGATAAAAGTTCAAAGAGCATGAAAATAACACTGATTAATGACAGCTTCTCTGCTCGCTAAAGAAGGAGTTTGATGACGTTATGTGCAAAACTAAATCAGCAGTTTAATTATATTGTCGCCTGATTACATCTCAGTTAATCTGCATTTTCCTTTAATTCCTCTGTATTCCTGCCATCAGGCCTTCTCTGCAGGACATGTTGGTATTTCTATGAGTGCAAAGTGATATTACACGTTTGACAAGTTGAAAAAGAAAGTGTTATAATCAATAAAAAGAAACGCCGTCTTACAAGCCAAAACACCATGTCATCCACCTCAGTAACTACCAACAAAGCCGTTTTGTTTTGACTTCAGCAAACTATTCCAGAAACTAAAACAGCTTCTCTCTCACCGTCTTTCTCCACCAGAGTGAAAGGCTCCGTGTCCCAGCCGTCGTCAATGCTGGCTGGCTGGACGTCAAGATGGCCGTAGATGCACACGGTCTTCTTACCCGGGTCCGACCCCAAACGACCCAGGATGATGGGCGGCAGTGGGATCTCCTCTCCACTGGGAAGCTGCAGCCACAAACAGAAACAGCCAAGGTTTACTAAAACCATTAACAAACCCGTTTTCACAGGGAAAGCAACGAAAGTCTCCTGCAAACCTTCTGCATGCCGACGTCCACCATCTCCACTGTTCCCCCGAGACGCTCGATGTCCTTAGCTGCCATCTGCATCATCTTCTTGATCTCGCCGCGCTTCTCTGGCCAAGCAGACACACTCTGGACCTCCACCCAGTCCGCGAGACGCTGAGGGAAACAAAATTCATATATTTTAATGGGAATGCACCAATCAGATCATCAAGTAAACTTGAAACTTGTTTTTTGCTATGTCATTGTTGTAAAGACTACACTGAATGTTAATTTCTCCATTTCAGAATTAAATTATAATTTTTTTTAAATTTTGTTATAATTGTTTAATTATTACTTTAAATATTTAGTTTGTTTTTAACATGTTCAAATAAAAAGAGAGAAAAAATAATAATTCCTTTGTTTTAAAAAAAATCACATTTAACTAAAGAGTATTTGAGTATTTGTTTTGCAGCTTGAAAATGTTTTTTTAGATGGCTAGATTAGGTAAAGTACATCCTTATAAATGGATTGACTGCTTAGTTGTTTGAGAGGGAAACTGACGGTATCTGATTGATGACAGATACTGAGGTTACAGTATCTATTGGAATAGACAGAATGTGCAAACAGTGAAATCTTACCAATTATATGAGTCTAATTTCTAGTCAATATATGTTGTTGCACCCAATAAACATCTTGGGCAAAAAAAACGTATATTTAATGTTTCTTTACTTATTTTTGAAGCAACTATTTTCTTGAAATGTCATTTAACCTGTAAAGTAATTCTGCAAAGTCATTATTCATTATAAACGTAATAGGCAACTATTTTTGATAATCGACTATAGATAATTCATAAGTAAATCATGCAAAAAAAGAAAAAATGTGTTTGTATCATATTAAACTGAATATGCTAGGGCTTTGGACTCATCAAATCAACTTGGAAGAAAAAGAGAAGAGAAAGAGAAAAGAAAAAGAGAAGAGAAAGAGAAAGAGAAAGAGAAAGAGAAAGAGAAAAGAAGAGATTTTTCCTATTTTTTGAGATTTTAAAAACCAAACTATTTAATAACCTATCACTGTTTGCAGCCCTATTGTAAAGTAGAGTCAGAATGAATGTGTCTTTGCACATTTGGGCTCCATAAAGTTATAAAGAAAGCTAAAGTTAACAAGTCACTGAAACTGACATAATATAATGAGATTTATTTTTAACTAATTCACATGTAACTTGAGGTGAATGAGTTACGATGCTGCTTCTAGTTCCAGATTAACTTGATCAAGTAAAAAAAGACATTGGCTGCTATCTAATCACCACAAAGATTAGTTGACTGTTACAGGAGAGCAGACAGGGAATACATTTTCATTTAACTTTTTAGTAAAAAAACTTCACTGAGAGTGATCTTACCTGCACGTACTGGTCCTGGTGTTCGTCCACATACTTGAAGAGCGCTGAGAGATGAGCCATCTTTGCCAGCGACAGGAGCTGAGGGTTGAACAGGCAGAGTGGAGTGAGACTCTCGCTCCAGCCTCTGGCTGTCTTATGAGAGGACAAAGACTCCGCCCTCCTATATAACCTGCTGACAGCTGCTGTATTTGTAGCTCCTGTCATGCATGCAGTGCCAGAAAAGCACGTTTTATAACAGGAAGTTCGGTTTAGCGATAGTTTTGAAACATTACGGTCACAGCTGACAAGCCCATTACCTTGTGTGACTTGTAGTTTTTATTAAAACATGATGAGCACAACAAAAACAGTAGGCAAAGAAGAAGGTTACATCATTAAAAAAACCATTGTAGTAGAAAACTCACTTCCCCCTCTTTTAGCTCTATGTGTGAATACTGATTGCATCATTATGGTCACAGACAGAACCATTACTGGCAACTATCAAACAATCACTTTAGTGATTTCATCATGTAAATGTGATGCTGTTTTTGGTCATACAGGATTAAAATTACACACAGGGCATGTTTGACTATTTTCTGACCTTTTATCGAATAAAATATAAATTGATTAATTTGGAAAAGAAGGGCATTTCATTCAATAATAATAAAAAAAAAAACCTTTTGGTCGCAGTTTCCACACGTTAATATTAAGCCTCACATTTTTTGGTAACTTTGGAAAAAAAATATGAATTTTAGTTGATTCCGGGTTTAGTTACAAAAGTTTTCATATCTTCATTACAACATTAGAAATCTATACAAACTTTGTAAACAAGTCTTAGCCAAACATGAGAAACACTAACAGATAAGATTGTTTTAGTCTTAGGCCATATATAATTGATTTGTTTCTACAACACATTGCATTTATTATTTTACAATTACATTACAAAAACTTAGTCTTGTCTTAATGTAATTACTCTCTATTTGTGTGAAAAGGTGTATAGCTGAAAATATTTTTCCTCCAGCATTACACTCTTGTTAAATGAAAAAAATATTTTAAAAAGTATTTAATTCCCTATACAAAAAAATAGGCTTTACCATGTGGTAAT
>CAFUXE010000375.1:234657-255793 GCA_903364295.1 Serranus cabrilla | reverse complement strand
ACGATATTTTAATGCAAGACTGAGTCTATAAGGAATCCAAACTGGTTTGGTTTGTTTGAACGTGAGTGACGAACACAGCACTTTAACAGATCTGCAGCTAAAAGTGGATGCAGAGCAGTGACAGTTCACGCCGAGGGCCGGTGTTACGGATTAACAAGTGACCAAGTTATCTGGTGTCTTTCAGTCTGCAGCGGATGAAAACTCCCTTTGTTTGGTTTTACGCTAAAACATTAAACTTATGTTGATACTGCTGAGTGTATATGCGTCACGTAGATGGGGTATTTAGTTTATTTTAAACACAAAAGGGGTAAATAAACGCTTTTTCGTAACAACGGTTATCACAGACAGCCAAATAATACGGTCACTAATTTATCCGTAACACCGTTAGCTAACCGGCTAACTAAATGTCTCCAAAGGAAGCAATAGCCGAATAATTTAAAGGTACATTTAACGATCGCTAGCCTCTTTCTGACACATAATCTGCTCTGCTAATTTCTAACACACATTAGAAGTATTAAAACTAAAAACTGCTCAGTTGTGAGGACTCACGTCGTGTTTATTCCCGTACAGCTGGTGTCCACATGTGACTCCTCAGCTGACAGACGCTTCCTGTGTTTCCTTATGACACCGACACGTAAGGTCGCTGAAATTGTTAAATGTTTTACAAACAAGATAAGTAAAAGAGAACAGGAAGACTTTTCCTCAGCAGTGCACACACGGAGAGAGTGGCAGGCTGATTGTTTTCACGACGCAAAGAATTGTGGGTCATTGACAGATGCTTCGTCATGTTCGTCCATAAGGTCCCCAAGCAGCGGGTCCGCACCATTAACACACCGGCGTACGCCGGTGGTGTGCCGAGTAAGCGGGGACTGCTCATAAACCGACTGCCCCGCTTGATTCAAGCGACGCTTTCTTCAGCTTCATGTCTGATACAAACACAACAATGCAATCTTAAATTAATTAAATAAGTCGGTTTGTATGAACATTAACACGTTTACGCCGCCTGTCGTCACATTTTGCCGGATCCCCGGGTGTCAAAAGAAGCGCACCCAGTTTAAAGAGGAGACTGACCTTGTACTGATGCAACACTAGTGATGAAGGCTGCTGTTTGAAAAGTAGCAATACCAGTTTAAAATTATGTTGGTCACTTCAGAGAGATATTACTATTAAACCCCAAAGTCTAAAATTTTATACTTTGTTTTTCTATTGAGATATACTGCCCATTTTACACTATACTGTGCATGTCTTTGCATTCATATACTTGGGAGGAAAAATCCCATGTGCAATATTATTTTATAACGTTCAGAAGCAGCCATTTAAGTATTGTATGTATATTTATGTAATCTTTGTATACTCCTGTCTGTATTCTAAATTTAAGTTTCTTAAATGTGCAAATTATGAATTCTCTTGGTAAAATGTGCTCATTTGCATACATTTCCACAACAGAAATCTTAACTTTGGAGACAGGTTCAAAATTCTTGTTTCATATTGGCACAAACATGTTGTATTTTAATAGTATGTGGTCATGGATTCTGAGGTAAGACAAAATGGCACCATAACAAAAGCCCACAAAGTGTCTCTGCAGGACATGTTGGTCATTTACTTCACTGAGATGTCATACTTTTAAGTTTGCCAAGTCAAAAAAGGTGGTGTAACCATTAGATCCAACACTGGTAACATAAGCCCTGAAGTTTAACCATAGCAGCATCTACTTGCGTCAAATAAAGTAGTTTTGTTTCAGATCAACTTTCCGGATCATATTGAAACTGCACCAAACTGAAACCATTCTGCTCAGATTTCTGCAGTCAATTTGCTCTGTATCCCAGACATCTTTAATACTAGCTGGCCAGACAAAATCCATTTTAGAAATATGCAATAGAGACACCAAAAAACATTTTTATATAAAATGTGCAATTTATACTAGTTGTAAATGTCACATCTTCATAAAAAAACAAAGATGTTCTTGTATAAAAAGTTCCATTTATTTTTTATTTCATTGTTCCTTTTTTTCTTAACATCTTCAGCAGCAACTTCTCATGGGGTCTAGAAGCAAAAGTTTAAACATGTTAAACAAAGTGGGGACATGTTAGTAAGATATAGAGCAGGGATGTCCAGTTTATCCATGAAAGGGCTGCAGGTTTTTGTTCCAACACCTGATTTGATTGAATCACCTGAACCGTCACTCAAGTTGATTTGTTGTGAAGGCAGTTCATGTGTTTAATCACATGTGCTCTTGATTATGGAAAAATTATAAAACTGCAGCCACATGGCCCTTTCATGGATTACTTGACACCCTTGATTTAGAGACTCACCTTTCCATCAAAACAAGTTTCAGCACACGTTTTCTCTGTTGTCCTACAAACTTCTGTAGAGCACATGAAATAGATCTGCAGGGGAAACATTTACAACATGAGTAAGGACCTAAACGACCTCTTAAAGAGCAACATTAGAACTGTTCATTTTTTAGTTTGCATCTGTTGAATACAGGCAGATTTGACCATTTCCTGAATATTTTGCCTCACCTCTTCATTCAGGTACTTGTTTGTCTTTTGATCCATAAACTGGAAGGCTTTAATTACAAAGCGCCTCTTGCTACGAATTTTTGGATCACCAGCGATTTGAAGGATGGACACAGTCTGATCATAGGGATTGGCACACCTACAGAAAACACAAGTTTAAACCAGGGCAAAGCAGTGTTTAACCTTAACTTGTGTGTGTTCAGACAGTCGTGCTTACCCTTCATAAACCAACACCAGAGCATTCTTTGCAGAGCGAGGGTAAGCTAGACAGTAGTTGACCAGAACTACTGCATCTGGTTTGGGAGACTTCAGGCGCAGTTCAAGATACAGGGGCTTGCCAAGGAGCAGTGCCAAGGGCGCGTGGTCATTAGCCAAGAACGTTGTATAAGTGTCATCTGTTGGGGAGCAAGTTTTAATGAATGTTACTATTGAGTGCTTAGTCTGCAGTCTCACACAGCCATATTTATGTCAAGGTTGTACAGAAAGCATTTGGTTTGTAAAGTAATTAATACTTCACCTGTAGCAATTTTCAGTGCAACACCATATAAGCCAGAGTAGGTGACTGCTGATGGCAAGTTGGAAACCGGGGTCTTTACCATGTAGCCAATGCTGGCCAGTGACTGCGAACCTGGAGTAGTTCCCGTTTTGCCGTAGCGGCATTCAACAAAGAACCTGCAAGGGACGGTGAGATGAAGCGTTGCAGATAAAGTTTACAGCACAGCCACATTGTTCAATTAGTAAAATCATGAGGAGCCTTCATTGGGGATGAAAACTGAAAAGGTTTATAACAATGCAAATGTTGACCATTATCAGCACGCTTACTGAGGATTTGAGGTGGGAAAAAAGTGTCAATAGATGAATGAGTTTCACATCATTTTGTGCTGATATGCTCCAGTGCATATTATGAAAATTGATCCAGTTCTCAATTCCCATCCCCAATAACAAAGTAAGGTAAATGTGTGCCAGCAGTAAGAGTGTATAGTAGACCCACTAACCTGAGAGGATCACTTCTTGTAATGGCGCCATACTTGAGGTTCAGGGCCTGGACGACACTCTGCACTTCTGCCAGGTAGATCTTTGTCTCACCAAGTACCTGTTGAAGAAAAGTCAACTCTTCCTCAGCCGTTTGCTTCAGGTATCTCAGGTTACAGCACAATGCACTGCTTGGTGCAATCACCATTACTGCCAGCATGCTTACAGCGTTCTTAATATGCAAATTTCAACGTTTAGCAGAAGTCACCAAGTGGCATATGTGCACCCTATTTGACTTTATAGTTAAAATGTGAATACAATTACAGTAGCAGCAATAAAATCTTAGTTGCTTTGACATAAACTGCTATTGCAATTAAATATAACAAATTAATTAAAATAGTTGCAGATGTCATTTTAATTAGAGTAGAAAGTGCAGCGTAAACAATTAAGCAAAGGGGACGACTTACATAAGCGCGAGTTCCACATTCTGTAACTTTGATCTTAAAGATGGCAACCTTGTCCGTAACAATGGCTGGTTTACAGTTTGGATGCCCAGGAACAACAAGCTTGGAGGTGTCCAGAGGGGCGGGAGCGCCGTCGGTGCGAACGGCAAAGACAAAATGATGATCACCAGTGCACTCTAAATTTGAGGAAAAAAAGTTAGTGAAGCCACTTAAAATGCAGATTCTTTTCCCCCCTAAAAAGCAGCCTCACCATCCATTGGATAGAAGCAGGCAGTCGAGTCCACACAGCATCCCATCTTCTCACACTCTAATGCTGATATTCCTGTTTGACCACAAGGCACCCGCTCGTCCGAAGCGACAGCACAATCTGAAACACACTTTGAATTGACTACCATCCAAAAAGTCCTTCTCTCATAGCTGTATTAAATCCTTGGCCATTCAACAAATGATTCATTCCATACTGAATTCGTCTCTTGCTGTATGAGGTTTACACTCACTTGTTGCCTTTCCTGGAAGTGTTTCGCACTTTGATTTAGGTTTTCCATTGGGGGAGCGAGGATGTGCCTTGGTGTTTTCCTCACAGGATGCAGTAGCGATTTGTGTCTGTCCCAACCCATCAACATACAACAACTGCAGGCTGTAGCCATCAGTCTGCAATAAAAGAAATTACAATTAAATGACAAGTGCTCCATCCTTCTGTACTTATTTGCCATTTTGGGTGCACGAAGTGTTATTGAAAACCTAGCAAGCTTTCAATAATTGCCTTCAACTGCATATAATTGCAGACAACCATATCAATTTAAGCACGAACAAAGTACATTTTTTACTAAATAAAATAAACAAACTGACATTAAGCATAGTTACATCCATTTTACAGCCAGGGCAGTTACTTTTCAATAACCTACATGTTTCACATTGCACCCTGTGAAGGGTACAATCAAGGTGTTCTGGAAAGACTTCACTTCATAACCACAAGACTCTGGAGCTTCCAGGACAGGCAGCAGCTGCCGTGTGCCTGGAGAGGGAAAATTAAATCTTGTTTACAATCCAACAACATGCATTCAGCAAAATTTCAGGAAGGCAGAGAGTCCTTACCCAAAACTTTAACTTCGCTGAGTGAACCCGGCAGAGTAATCTGGAAGCCAGCTTCACTACAAACCACTTCTAACCCAGGAGAACCAGGACTGGTATTGCTGCTCCAGCTCCTTGGAGGGGCCTCTACGATTTCCATGTAGGCATCACCATCAGTATCCGTATAACCATCACTGCCATCTATATATTCCACCTGGAATCCACCATCAGTATTGCTTTCCCAGCTTCTTGGAGGGGGCTCTATAAATCCCACCTGGAATTCATCATCAATGTCGTCATCATCATCACCATCATAACCGGTGGCCCAGCCTCTTGGAGGGGCGCCAACTGGAGTTTGGTCAAAATTTATTTCATCAGCTTCTTCCATGAATCCCTGGCCCCAGGCGAGGTTTTCAAAGGGGGCCGACCCTACAGGTTCAGGAATTTCTTCCTCAGGAATCTTTTCAGGAATCTCTTCTTCACTTCTGGAGTCACTGCTGTCATCTGTAGAAGTTTTCATAAACCGATGTTTCAGTTTTTTTATATAGACCTAGCCTCACCTTTGTAAACATTTCAATTTCTTTACTTGTTGTGATTATTTAACTGCATGCAGTCATTTTAGAATTTCTTAAACAAACTGCAAATACAGCCTGACCACATACAATTAATTTAAAACTGTAAAAATCTGTTAGTCATGACTTTATGCACAAGAGTATTATTAAAAATGTTTGTTGTGATCAGACACATTTGTCAGTACAGTACAACTCAAGGGTGATTTTCCATCTCAGTCAGTACTGTTGAAGAGGAAAAACTGTTTAATCATCATATGCTAAAAAATTAGTTTGTAGCCACTAAATACTTAATCGTGCCCTGTAGTTTAAGATGCAGCCATTTTCTAAATTTACCATCTTAAGTCTTGGCGCACATGTAACAGTTTTCCTGAAATATAATGATTTATAAAAAAAAAGGCAGAGATTCAATAAAATTTTAGCAAAAATTAGCATCTTTGAAAATGTTTTCAGCTTAGCACTTAGACAAGCAGAGAGAGCACTTCCACAGTAAAGACATTTGAAGAAATAAAATAAAGTGGTCAACTTAGTTTTAACCTTTTAATTTGCTCCAAAAACTAGAGTATGTAACTTTGAGTAGCAGTATCCGTTTTAAATTTGCTAGCATTAGCTACAATTAGCTAACATCACTGGTCACACCAGTGAATGTAAGGCTATGGCAGCCAAATATCAAGTGTATTTAACTGATAAATGGTGCATTTCACTCACTGAGTTCAACTTCTCACTTGTAAACCAGTCTTATTTCAGCTAGTTTTACTCGTTTTCACTTAATTCATTACAGTTAGACAAATCGTTTAAACAGTTACGATGGCAAACAATGCTCGGAAATTAACAGTTGAATCTATTTAAACTTGAACCGAATCAACTGAAAAGGAGTCAAATTTAAATAAGCCGCGTTTATTTGATAAAATAGCTTTATTGACCAGGTCTCAGGTGCATTTTTGTGGCCAATGTGGATAAAAACGTGTTAAAGAACCTACTGACCGTGAACACACCTTCACTCAGCCATTGTCAGCGCGTGTTTTACCTGTCGGTGTAACTTCCGGTGTAACGACCCCTGATTGACTCAACAGGCCCGACTGGAATAAATTCTGAATTTGAGTTTCGTTGATGGACGTCCATCCCCGAACTGGAACCAGCAGCAGAGTCCCAGTCAGCAGCACCAGCGCCAGCAGCAGCTCAGCCCTGACCCCAGCCATGGATCCACGTGAATGCCCCGCTCAGCTGCCGCACACTGGATAAAGACGCTGCTCCTGCCCAGCTACTACTAGTAGTTTGAGGTTAATTGATTGCACCTGGTGGCAGCTAATTGGCTCAAAAATCACGTGTGAGAATGAAAAGATGGGCCTTTTTAAAAAAAAAAATGTTTTTAAGGAAATGTTACAGCTCTTTTAAAATAAAATGAATTAAAATATTAAATTAATTAATTGAACAAAGAAAACAATTATTATTTTGTGGATTAAAATCTGGCTTCATAAAATACAAAACAGCTTAAAGTATATAGAAATAGACTATATTTTTGAACCTGTCATAACAAGCAACAACACAAAACATTAATATACACAACAGTCTACTCTCTATCTCCAAATGTAGACCCAACACTTTTCTGACTCAGAGTTAAAATATATGTTACATATTTATACAGACAGCGACTGTTGCTATTGTTGTATCACTTTGCATTTTACAGTTGTAGTGTACCTAATAATTCTGTAACTTAGTGTAAATGTTATTAAGATTATGATAAATGATTCCCACTGAGGCTCAATTTTATATCACAACAAAAAGTTAATAGTAACTTCATATTTTTCCTTTCTTTTCCATGTATTTCATGTTCATCTATTATAAATATTTTCCACCATCATTTCAAACAATTACAAGCAAGACAAAAGAGAAATATCTTGGTGTGGTAAATGACTTTATTGCATATATTTCAAGTACACAAACACTCCATGTATTCCACTACGACACCACAGGTCAAATAAACAGACTACTCAATAGTCATTTAAAACAATACATTCTCTTTCTTTCAATTGGATTTTCTAGAGCGGATAAAAACAAAACTCAAAAGACCTTGATGTTCATAAAAAAAAGAAAGAGAAAATCACTTGTAGGCGTTGGCTTTATGTTTGGGCAGGAAGTTGAAATTCTTTGGGACGGGTCCAAGAAGCATTTCACTGGAGAGGAGGGAAAGAAATAATAATAAGTAAATACATGAATTTAAAGGTTAGTTTAGCTTGATTTTGAAAGGTGATTTTTGCATGTTCCTGCTCACCTAATCCTGACCCAGTCCCCAACGTTTTGACTGGCCATCAGCGTCTCCAAGTAGTTCCTGCCCATGTAGTACGGAGGTCTCTCGTTGATCTTCTGAGGCACTCGCTCCAACAGGCCCACTGGGATATATCTGAGACACAGAAAGTGCTGCAGTGTGAGTGTGTTTCTCCACTTTTTCATGACTTCTGCTGGTTTATAGTTTATATGTTGCCCACCTGCACATGAAGGAGAGCCACTCCAGCATGAAGGTGCGGGTCTTCTCCACACCGCGGGTGTCGGAGCCCCAGTGCTCCAGGCCGAAGTTGCTGAAATCCCTGAGGACGTCCAGTCGCTCGCTGGACGAGATGTCCCAGTGTCTGCTCTCCTTTATTTCAGTGAAGATCCAGGGCTTAATGAGAGCTCCCCTGAGGAGACAAAAGTCAAACATGCTACATTAAGCTCACCATAAAGACAAATGTCCAGAGTTATCCTTTAAAATGTATATTTCATAAGATCATTGGTCACAAACGAGTCATATTTTAAGTTGCGTTGCAGTCACATCATTTACAAAAAATGAGTCAAGATGAATGGTGTCAAAGCTTAAAGAAAAAGCTAAATTTGTTGACAAAATTAAAGAAATGTTTAATCTGTTCTGAAAAAGGCAGCAGGAGTTTCTCTTGAAAGATGCCCTGATGGCTAACTGACCTTGCAATCATAATGCCAGAAACTCCGGTCTCTCTCGCTTTCATGGCATCTTCATAGGACAGGATGTCTCCATTACCTGGGGCAATAAACACAGGTGACCTTATTTCATCTCATCACCAAGACTTCATAACTCCTACAGCCAGAGTACTGCTTCGTCACATTGTATAAACACAGTTCTTTTCACCTCAAAGGAGGTTGATTTTGCAGCTACAACTTTTTACAAATCCACGTACCAAACAGTGGAACCGGACTAGCCAGTTTGGAGCAGGTGGTGATGTAATCCCAGTCAGCCAGCTTAGTGTAGCGCTGCTCCCTGGAGCGACCATGCAACTGTAAGAAAACAACAGCATCAGGTCTGCCATCATTACTTCTTGATATCACTACTTGAGGAGGTTGTGTTTTCAGTTCAGTTTATGCAGCTTTTTCACCAGACTTACTGTGATCATCGAGACATCCCACTTCTTAAACTCCGGGATGAGTTTGTGAGCTATGTTGCACTTTTCCTGAACACCAGTGCGGATCTTGACTGTTAAAGGGACATCAAGGACCTTCAAGAGGAGAAAAAAGTGTTTTTATTGATCCATAACCTTAAAACATATATAATGATTAAAAAAAAAACAGTAGTATTTTCTCTTAAAAGCCAAAGTCCATCAAAAACTTACATAGTTCATTCCCTTGATTATCTGTTCAAACTTTCTGGTTCGTGTCATCAAGCCGCAGCCTCCACCCTGAAGAAGGAAAGCAAACAAACACCATCTGTCAGTGAGCATCATTTAGCTGTTTAATTTTGCTTTATACACTCACTTTTATATCATAAAACACAAAGAGTCTGCCTGAGTCAAAGCTCTCACTCATCATGTCAGCATGTTAGCTGGCCTCCCTTATTTACCTGCATGCTTTTATGCTTTTACCTTATTTATTTATTGACTCTGTCTACACCAATGCAGAAAAACATGCTTTTACTGTCTGTGGCGTCACCCAAAGAGGAATATTTTGAAGCTTTGACTGCTGGTTTATAGTTTTAAGGTGTGTCTTAATTTAGCCACAGAAAGAAAATACTGATTTAGGAAAATCTGCAGCACTTTGTTTCTAAAATTTACACTGCAGGAAGGGAACCATAAGTGAAAACATCAGTTAAATTTCCTTTGATCAGAACTGGACCACTTGGTTTGATGGAGGGGTTTACCTTCTTGTAGACGAGGTCAATGGGGCATCCAGAGTTAATGTCCACGAAGTCGACATCAGTGTTGTTGTTGATGAGCTCTGCACATCTCGTCATGGTGTCGGGGAAGCAGCCCTCAACCTGCAGAGACACGCAGCCGTATTTATATCAGCATGAATCATCAATTAGTAATTCAGCAACTCGGAGTGGTTCTGAGGAGTCACCTGGACGCCAAAAACGTCTTCACTTTCGTGGCGTTTCAGCAGGGCCCACTCCGACTGCTGCCCCTGCAGCAGGTTTGTGCACATGGCCATCTCCCCACAGGTGATGTCGGCTCCAAAACGCTTGCACACACGACGGAAAGGCAGATTTCCACACTGAGGAAAGACTTTAGTCAGACCAAAACATCCTCTATGTCCAGCATTTTTTATATCTTGGTATATTACTACTTTTTAGAGTAAATTCTTAAATAAACTTCTAAATCTGGTGGTACTTACAGTTGTCAGAGGAGCGAGGTACAGCTTGTCTTTAAAGTCCACCTTGAATACAGAAACAAAGGAAATGATTTAGACATTTGTAGTGAATCTACTAGTGCAGAGGTTTGATCTGTGCAAATATCCTATTTATCAGAATAAATTGGCTTTTAATAAAGGAGCAGTGTGTCGGATTTAGGAGACTATACTGTCAGAAATTAAATGGTATATGCATGACTATGTATTTTGTTAGTTTAGAATGAGCCATTCGTGTCTACATAGAGCAGGTTCTGATGGCTGCAATCTGCATTCTCACCACTAGATGTCACTAAAGCCTCCACACTGCTCCTTTAACATGTATGACAAACATGATATTTCTTATGTTAAAATTAGTCACCAAACTACCAACACAACAGAATTTCAGAGGACAGATGTTGGTCTCACCTGTTTCTTCTCACACTGGCGTAACTTGATGACATCCACATCAGTGAGGGGGCCGACAGTCTTCACTGGAGGCTGTTTATCTGGGCCGGCCTGGAGATTATCACAAAGCAAACACGTCAAAAACACTTAGAAAATGCCAAGCAACACACTATATATACCTGATGTCTTTATCAGGGGTCCTACACCTTTTCCAAGGTCACATTCATGCAATTTTAAGCATTTCCAAATTGTATTTACAAGCTTTTCCGGTGCCTTGTAGCTGTAGGAAATTAGTTTTATTTACAGTACATACAGTACAACACCAATTACAAACATATATAAGACAGAATGCAATAATTTGCTAATCCTTTTTGATATATATTTAATTGAAAACTGTGCAAATACAGTATATTTATCTTCAAACTGATGAGCTTTTTTTTGTGGGAAATTTACAATCTGAATTTGATGCATTCTGTCTTTATTATGTATTACACAGCTTCCCCAAGTGTAAGGTTGTATATATAGCTCAATGATTATTTCCCTTATTTATACCATTAGTTGAAAAATTTTAGGTTTTTGTGCTATAAAGAAAACTATGTTTCTAAATCATTTCCAGCACCCTGAGGAACCCTGCTGTGTGTGCTGTATATAAGAGAAACATATCTGAGTGAAGGCTTGTACCTGTGTTTCAGCTTCAGTCGACGCAGGCTGCTCCTTTCCTGCTGGATCTGCAGATACTTCAGCTGCACGAACATTACCTGTTTGTGTCAAGACGCTGAATTATAACACAAAAATAATAAAGAATGACGCATGCTGCCCGACTAAAATTGGGCAGCACATTAAATGAAATCTCCAATAAGAGTCTCACTTCAGACACTTCTTATTCACTACTGATTACTGCACTGTGATGTCAAACCACTCAGCAGACTCATTATAAGAAAGGAGCGACTGACCGCTTCATGCTTAAGGAGCAGAAACGCTGGCAGAATATTCCTGACAGACATTTACACTGGTACAAGTGTGAATAACTCAAGTAAATCAGCCATCTTTAGTCGTCTTACCATTCCCTTGCTGTTGTCCTTTGTCCTTGTTGTTTGACAGTGTTTTCAGGTACTCTGCTGACTTCTTGAAGGCCACCGAGCGCTTCCTCAGACGGTTCTGGAGGTCTTTACTCAGATTGTTCCTCACCGCCGTCCTGCCCTCGTTGGCTTTAAGTAGTTCTGCGTTCTCCATGGTTTTGAAGTCAGGCGTAGTGTGCGCCTTGGCGAAGCGGCAGGAGAGACCGTAAGTACACTTTCCGTAGGTGTCATAGACGTGGCAGCTTTCTCCAATGTCAGGGGGCTTAGTGGACAGGTAATCAGCCACGCTGTGGTGAAAGTGGCAATTGTCTCCGAACTGGCATTCCCTGTTCTGCATGAGTGGAAGAATAACGACAATAATGATCAGCCGAGAGTTCAGTTTTTTATGTGCTTTATTTGTGAAATGTTTATGTTTCATACCTGAATGACTGAGAGACACAGTCGTTTCTCATCGTAGGCGGTCGGCTTCGTGTGTGGCCTTGATTTATTCTGTCCCCGCATGCGTTTCCCATCCGGTTTGCCGCCTTTATTTTCCTCCTCAGTGTCCCGTTTGAGCTTTTTAGTTTCAGGTTCCTCAGCAGAGGCCTCCTCCTTTGTCTCCTCAGCTTTGTCATTTTCGCTTGCCTTTTCTCCTTTTGAGCCCTGCCACTCAGAGTCGACAAAGCCATGAAATTTTTCTTTGGATGTGAGGAATCTGCAAAGATAAGAACAAGAAGAAATGTAGTCTTTGTATGAAATAGTGCAACATCAATGTCCCAATTTTTTGTCATTTATAAGCAATTTGACACTGTGTTTTATTTTACCAAAGGCGTTACTATTTTTACAGTTGTATTAATAGGTGAGATAGGAAACAGTTAAGTGCAGCAGTAATTGTCAATACAGGGAAGAACATTTTGTCACATTTGTTCACTGCTAAATAACTGCATGAATTACTCCTTTTTCTTATTGTTTAAGAGGTTTTTATAGAAGAAAAATAGAGAGAACGACAGACAGGGAAACAATATACCCCCTATGACCCCCAGCCACAGCTGAGGTATGGCAGAAAATGATCCCTTATTCACAATTGAAAAATAGAAATAAATAAAATGAATCAAGTAGAACATGAAGTCTTTATGTTTGCTGATAAAGTATAAACTAAAACATTAAGCAGACAATGAAAACACCGCTTGCACTGGTTGTTGTTTTGTAATACAAGTTTTCTTTTTGCGGTTCATGTTAAGTCCTTGTATGTTTCCTCAGCTAATAAAACAATTACAAGAGAGCTGTTGATGTGGGTCTGCCAGTCTTTGTAAAACTGGAGCAAGAGCTAAGTCCACAAGTGCGTTCACAAAAGCTGCTCAGCCTTTTTGCTGACTGTGTTGTTCTGTTTGCTCCATCAGACAAAAGCAGCAGGCAGCGTGAAATCTATGAGTCGGAGCTACTCTGCTGGGAAAAGGTGGATTAATTTATTCAGGTTGGTGAAGTGTAGGGCATGAAGAGTCAGCTAACAGACAAGACATGATGCAGACGAGGGATTTCTGGCACTAATTCAACTATCCAACAATCCAAGATGCACAGAGGAGGTAAAAGTCTGAAGTATCCTGATCACTTCAACATTTTCTAATTTTTAAAGTGATTTTGAAGTGAAGTATTGCACAAACAGTCAGTAACTTACTGTGGTTTGAGGGCAGCTTGACCCTTCACAGCGACATCGGTCTTCTTTCCATCAGTTTCCTCTGCTGCTTTCTCCATCACACCCTCACAGGCTTTCTCCGAAGCTTTGTTTTCTTCTGAAACATGTGAACACACCAGCTGATCACTTTGAATCTATTATTATCACATCTGTGTACAAACTGTTAGAAAGGTGACTGTTGAGCAGATAGAAAACACCTAAAAGGCTTAGCTAGTTTTGATGAGGTAAGAGGTAAATATTGCACTTTTATTCAGCTACATTATCTAATAACTTTAGTTGCAGAGACTGATAATTATTATAAACAAAAGCAATTAATACATTATGATGTGTTATTATTGATTAACCTATCCAGCATTACAATTAAAATAAGCTCCACCTTCACGAAAAGCCACATAAAAGTAATGAATACATTAATGCATCAATATTATACACCAGTAATATAATATACATGGTTCTGAAATGGGCCATTCTGCATATTGAGATTTGATTTTGGATTATTTTACTAGTTCTTTTGTACTTTTATTTAAGTTGAAATCTGTGTGGTATAACTACTGGTACCTTAGAGTACTTCTTCCACCACTGTGATTATCTCCTAAATCCTCTTTTATTGACTTTAAGTCAGTTTTAGCCAGCCAAATTAACTTTCATATAGGTTATCTATCTGATTAAACTAGATTCAGACTTGCAAAATACTTACCCGTTACTGTTGTGGTTGCCAAAATAAACAGCTCCTGTAGCTTTTCTCGAGCAGCTGCTAACAAGCTAACAGCTAACGTAAGGGCGGTTGACGTAAAAGGACATTTGCTAACAAAAGTGTTAAAACCTAATTTATAGCGATTGAAATCTTGTCAAAAGTCAAAACATAACGAATATAGTAAATTGGATTTTACTCCAGTCTCAAACATGCACAACATCCAACAGCGTGAGGAAACGGCTGTGCAGCAGTTTGGTAAGGTCCGGGTTGTGCTGGTTGACGAACATTGGTTCCGCATATCACAGTCCGTCTCCCAAATCTGCAGAATAAAACATTTTATTGGTAGACCTGGGAAGGAATATACTCACAGATATTAAATATGCATCGGTTTAGGTTTTTAAAGTGACACCAAATACTGTCTAATATGTCACTATAAAAATACTGAATCATTAATATACATTTATATAAATCATAATTGAAAAATTAAGGCAGATGTTCTTTTTTTAAGATATCACTTTTATTTCAAGATTGACTCTTGAAGCAGTTTTCTGACATGTAATTTATACATCTTCGACCTAAAAAAAATACAATTTGCGTCAATAAATAACTAGCTATAAGAGCTGAAATTTTTAGGTTGTTAACAAATAATTACACAGTAATCTTCATAACTGATGCAAATGCAAAAAATGTCCAAAAAAAAGTTCCAGCTTGTCATTGGTAAATATTTGCTTAATGTTATAGATGATTGAATCATTTTGTGGTATTGTGTCATTTAAATCAATCAATAATTAACTTGAAGTTTCACTTTGGAGAACAGGAAAAAAAAACATAATTTTAGAGACCTGAACATTCAAGAAAAATATTTGATAGATGGATCGATAATTGAATAATTGTTTGTTGTAGCCCGACCAGATGTACTGACATATCACAAAGAGTAATCTGAGAACCTATAAATCATGTCCTAATTATTACATGAACATAACATGTTTAATGTGAAGCCAAGTTCAAGTAAAAGCAGCATCCAACATCATAACACAGACAGTTACATTCAATCATCAGGAGAGAAAGAAAGTCTTTCTATCTTTGCATCAAACCGCTTTCGGCTAGTGTCCAGGATGTTGATGCCACTCTTCTGGAAGTCATATCCCACTTTCTGCAGCTCCTCCAGTCGCCCTGTAATGTTCTTTGTGCTGTAGTCTAAAACTTTGGGCTTTTCCACTATCTGCTTCACCGTTATTCCTCCTTTTAGGAGGCAGTCCAGTTTAGAGCTCAGCGTGCTCGGCCCGATGTACAGAACCATCGGATAGCTGAGGATTAGTTTTTTCAATTCAGCTTTCCGACAACCGAGAGAAACCATCTTCTGCTGGAGAGTGTTAAAGTTCCTCTTCAGGTATTCACTGGAAAGATCCAGTATTTCTGCGCCATGGCCTTGAAGAAGAGTGAGCAGTTCTGAATTACTCAAGTCGAGAGAAATTCTCAGGATATCGATGTTTGTCCTAACTCTCTTAGTGCTTCGGATGAGAATGTAAAGGTTTCTGGTTATGATGGCTTTAGCAAACTGCCCCGGCTCCTTCCCACCGAGCTCCACACAGATGTCTTCCAAAAACTCCACCATCTGCTTGTTGAGCTCTACGCTGTTGGAGAAAGTCCGTGGAGCTGTGGTCAGCAGCCGATGGAGGTATTTGGTGTCGAGTCCCAGCGAGATCAGAAAAGTTACGTTCTTCTCCAAGTTCCCGTTATCAGTGGAGCGGAAGAAAGACTCCGGTGAGCGATCCAGGATGCTCACAATTTCTGCATCAGTCTTGAAGATGTTTCTCCACAAATCCCAGCGCTGCTCCAAGTGGGTAAGGGAACGGGTGATGGCGCGGGGATAACGGGATATGATGCTGGCGATCACTTTGCGGCTCGCACCTTTACTCTGCAGAAACTGAGCGACACCTTTCTCGTTCGTCAGGTTTTTACGAAGCACCCCAGGCTGACGCTGACGTGCCATCTTCACATCGACTCCCATGAGATTCAGGTTCTCCAGCAGAGATTCATTCTCTGTGTTTACCGGCGGCTGTGGCTCATCATTTCCTGCAGGAGCGCTGCAAAGCCTCCTGGGAAGGCAGATGGATGTAAAGTGCACTGGAACGAACCGAAAGCTGCACTGCAAGGACACGGACCGACTGAGGCTGAGGAGAGCACCCGCTCCACGTACTGCTGCCATCAGTGCCAGCTTTAGTGGACCTAAGAAGAAAAAAAACATATTTAGCTGAATAATAATCTCCTCACACTCACAGCCGCTTGGTCATAAACAGCGTACAGCAGTGTAATACATGTAAAAGGTCACAAATCGGTAATAATGAGAATGTATTTGACATTATAATTTAACCATACCCAATTTAACTATTACTAAACGATGCAGTGGTGGAAAAAATATTCAGATCCTAGCAACACCACAATAAAATAATGCTCTATTATGCATAAGAGTTCAATTTTCTTATGTCAAAGCAAAGTATTATCAGTGAATTGTGCTTAAAATATTGAAGCACTCAATTGCAGCCAATAACTGTAAATGTATATGTATATATATCAGGGTAGAAAAAAATCCACAGGATAATTTAGGACAGTTTTTGCCTGTTATGTCTGAAATTTGGAGGCATTTGCATACACAGTCCTACAGTTTATTCCCCCTTGATTGTGTTTTATGGAGCAAGTTTTATCAGAGAATTCAGGCATAAGGTGCCAAGATCCAGGTTGGTCTGTTGTATACTATTCTAATTTGTGTGTGTGTTAACTGTATTACTGCTGATTAGATTGGCTGCTTTATCTTATATACTAGGATTATGTATCTGCAGCATGCTTACTAAATGAACTAATGTTATAACCGATGCTTCATATTTTATTTGTTGATAAGATGTTCTGTGTGAACTCTGAAGCTGGATGGTAACTCATGACTCAGCTGTCAGATTACAGTGGCGTAAAAGTTCAATAAATAAGGAAGCATGAATTGAAAGTAGCCAAGTAAAGAGCCTCACAGTTATATGTATGTAAAACGTTTGAGTAAATGTCGCTCTCGTCATTAGAAATTAAATAAAAGCACTTACCATTTATGTTTGGTATCACTGGGGGACTACATGCTGAGGAGCAAACCGGAAATGTGAAACTTGAAAAAACTCTCGCGCGACTTAACCGTCCGGGAAAAACCGTTAACTAGCGCCACCTCGCGGTGTGGAGTTTAATGTAGTCTTTACTCACTTGTAGCCACTGGGTGGAAGCAAATCATTTTCATATAACGTTTTTAAGTTTCTACAGTGGACTGAACTGTCAGAGGATCAGTGGTGAAATGTAACTTTAAATTTACTCAAGTACTGTACTGTAAGTATAAGTATTTACATTTTATGTAACTTTATAATTCTACTCCATTACACTTTTCGCCGAATATTGTACTTTTTACTCCACTAAATTTAGCCAACAGATTTAGCTACTTTCCAGATAGGGATTTAACATAAAAACATGATCAGTTTAAAGTGATTAGACTTTTCTTGTAATTAAACCTCATAATAGTATATTAAGTACTTAAAATGAGTCCTATCTTTACAAAACACTGCTTACATAAATGCATCAATACAAATAATCTAAAAATATATTTGGAATATATAAAAGAGTTGGTCCATTCTGCATAACGAGCACTTTTACTTTTGATACTTTAATTTTGATGCTAGTACTTTTGTACTTTTTTGTACTACTTAAATAAGTTTGATAATACGTTTTTGTTTTTTTGTTGTTGTTTTTTTTTTTTTTTTTTTACATGTAATGAATAATTTCACACTGGTGGTAACATTACTTTTTCCTATTATTGACTTACCTTAAATATTCAAATCCTCTCAACACTGCAAGGATGTAGTTCTGGTGAAGATATACTAAATTCTTTCATTATATTTGAATGTATTTTTATAGGTTTTGCTGTAATCAGCCTTCAAAATGTATCATTATCATTTGTGGGTACATATATAGAACTTGAACTCCTCCTTAGGTTGAAGAAACTCAACAGAAACAATATAATGGGTTGACCTCTCACATGGAAAAAAATGCATCAAGTGAATTGTGATTTTCAAGTCCAGTCATGCTGTAATATGATACAGGGCAAGGTTATACTGTTTTCAGTATAAGCATTAGAAACACTAAGTTGGAGCCTCTTTTTGACTGTAAATTTCAGGCATTAATACTTAATTCAGGCCAGATATACAGCTGGCGTGAGGTAGAAGACAGCGTTTGCCATGTGTTGTGGATAGCAGCTTAACACTGAAAAACCTACTGACCCATTACTTCCCTTTACTGACGAGTCCCACCACTCATGAATATTTTAATACAGCACAGTGATATCTTCATTATGCTAATGAGCTTTCACCCCGCCACTTTTAGATTGAAGTGAGCGTGATGTTTCAGTGCAAACCATGATAGGGTCTCAGTTTTGTTTTGTCTCAGACACAGTCCCACTTTTCCTGCACTTGTTCAAAGCACTTCTGTCTGAATTTGCATAATGATGTGATGGGGAGCAACTCTCACAGCCTGTGTTTCTGCCTTCATTCAATCACTTTCAGTGTCAGACAAACGAGGAGGAAAGTGGAAGACTGAAGAAAGAAAGGTGGATTTGCTCATTGACACTTAGACAATTCATACATGTTGGATCTTTTGAGCATTATAGTGTTTTACTGCTGGTAGCAAGGCAATATGCACCTTTATTACTGTGCAGTTAAAACTATATTACAGTCTAATATAATTATATATCGGCCTAGTTTTTATTGCCATCATACCAAACATTTAACCCATGCATCTTCAGGCAACACAGACTAATCCTTAAAGAAAAAAGCATCAGCGACAGAAAAATGTGCACACCAAACAACATGAAAAGAACAGAAATGCTAAACAAAAGGCTTAAATTCATCTTGATGAAGTACTTAGTTTTCTCCTCACTTGTGGTGGTGTCTTTTTAGTTTCAAGGGTAATATTAAAATGTTGTTTAATATTTTTTTTTAATCTTTATTATCTAGTCTTTCACCATTGTTACTGTTTTGGTTCATTTTGTTGAAATACGTGAAAGAACTAGAAGCAAAGAAGAAAAATGGAACATCAAATAATTTGTACAGCCTTGCAAGAACTATTTGTAAGTGATCATTTTAGTTGTTAATTATAAAGAAAAATATTGCAGAAATACCTTTAGTAGAAAATGTTCTAGATGGGTGCTGCTGGAAATGCTTTGCGTTTGGCATTATATTAGAAATATATCCATTTTCCCTCCACTTACCTCAATTGTAGACTTACAGTATTTATTTAGAGCCAATTATAGATACAGGTGTGCCTAATAAACTGGCAACTGAGTGAATCTTCTTTCCCATAGCCATGCATTTAAACAAGCAGTATTTGTTATAGCTAATTATCTTATTTTATTACCTCTGAGTATATATGTGTTTTACTTCATGCATGAATATTTCTGCTGTTGTGTTTTTAATATTGAATGGATTTCTGTCCCGGTCCATCTGTTGTGGTCTGCTTGGTAAAGTTGCTTGGGTAACTGCTGACACAGTACTCCTTCACCGAATCAATAATTCACAAACTGTCGAAACTTTCAAACGCTCAGTGCTTCCTGTGGACACTGCTGCCCAAACGGAGAGTGGGTTTAAATTGGTGTGTCTAAAAAAATGTCAAAGAGAAGATGGGTGGAATTCAAAATCTGCCAGACGATCAGCTGTTCAGCTCCTGTCAGCCGAAGACACAGGCCGTCCTCTCCCGCTGCTGCTGCTGCTGCTGCTGGTATGTTTGAAGCAGAGAAACTTTCACATTTTTGTAACTTCAGCAGGTTTCCTATGACAAAGTTTTAATGGTGAAGGCAGGACTAGAAGTACTTACATTTAGGACATTTTTACAGTAACCTATTTTGCTCCACTTTTTAAAAATGTTTACCACACTTTCTTTAGATTTATTCTAAACTCACCATAAGTTAGCATTGGATAATTTTGTTATACAAAAACTTAAAAAATATATTTTCTTAATGTGATTAATCAACCGTGAGCTGTTTCATAGTGTAAAGTAAATTGCCACTTCAGTAACACTCACATAACAAGTTTCAGTCTTATCTTTATTCTGAAGGTTTCATAGAGGAGTTCACTTATATACATCATCTATATAGATTTATATAATTTATTCCTATTTTCTGTCCGTTTTAATGTTTTTAATAAAATTAAAAACAAGAATTTCACACCTCCAACTGTCAGATTTGTACAAATGTATGTAAATGAGTGCATCTTTAATAAGATACTATATAATTTGCATATTTAAACATAACATTTTTAAAAACTTTAATTACAAAAAACTATTTTCTCAATGTTAATAATCAGAGGACAGTTCATGGCGATAACTATTAGATAGAGAATATTTAAAATTCTAACCTATTAACCTATTTCTTTTTCTAACCGATTTCCTCTTGTTTATCCCCAAAATGAACTTTATTTAAAGTCTAATTGACTGAGCTGTACACAAAAGAAACATTAACAACCAAGAAAAAGTAAAAATCCGCCCTGGTTATCACTGGTTCCAGACCTCCCAATTGCTGCCCAAATCTTTAATATGTTCAGCAATTTATGAAGAGGAATTAATGAATTAAGAACCAAAATGACAATTCAGCCATGAAAATGTCTGCAGATATTGTTCTATGACATCCTCCAATAAACTATTTGTAGATTAAGATCAATTCCACACAGAGTTCGTCTCTATCTTAATTACTGGACATTGTGTCCTTTCTTGTCTCCATCTGTCCTAGAAACTGACTCCAGTCTCTCATGTTACCTGCCGTCCCATTCAGCCAAAGAAGCTCAAATGTTTTCTTTTCAAAGGAGAATACGCACTGTTGTCTGAAATGTGCTCAGAATAGCCCAATCAAGTGACAGGCTGTAAAATGGACAAAACACAGAGCTTTAAAATGAGAATATCTAAAAAAGAAACCTCTCATCTGGGACAGCTCTGGCAACCTCTCCTCCCGTTACCATAGAAACTGAGCAGACGTTTTAAGCAGGATACAGACTGAATATGAAACAGTGAAAT
>CAFUXE010000375.1:215238-234014 GCA_903364295.1 Serranus cabrilla | reverse complement strand
TGAAGGACTTTTTTTCTTGTAATGTACATTTATGCCGTGGTTTTCTTATATCGATTAAACTAAGATTTTAAATTACGTTTTCTACTACTGATCTTAACTTTAGTACTAAAATATTAACAATTGTATTCGGGGTAGTTGCAATATTTCTGACAGCACCTGAAGGCAACACTAGTGGAATGCCAGGGGGCGTGGCTATGAAGGCACCTACACGACGTCATCATAGTTGGGTCTCATGTTTACGTGGAAAACATGGCGGCGGACTACCAACAGGGAGACAGCACCTAGTGAACACCACTGGCAGCTAGCTGAGAGCCAGACCACACAACATATTTAACCGCTAGTTTTTAGATTTATTTTCCCCTCCGCTGATATTTTTCATGAAGCAGTATCCGTCTTGTTTTAGCCACAGGGACCGCGGTGATGGAAGACGAGGAGAGGCAAAAGAAGCTGGAGGCCGGCAAAGCAAAGGTAGGATTCTCAGTTTTTGGTGTTAGCATAACTCCCCAAGACTCCTATGATAGCTGCAAAGTAGTAAATTAATGTTGTCGACAACTTATTTCCTCTCGGCTGGGTCTGTCAGCTGTCTTTTGGCCCCCCCTCCCCGTCTTGTCCCCCTCTCAGCTGTCAGTCCCAGAAAACATGCGCCCTGCTCTGACAGCCGGGCTGTTAGCATAGCACCAGCTAGCCACAGACTCCTTTGTCATGCTGCATGTCTATCCTCACTACAATGTTTTTATTTTACTTTCTGAAACGTGCAGGAGTGTGTGCACGTCAATGCAGTCTTAATCACGCACCAAGAGAGGCCGGCACATCGTTATCAGAGGCTTATAAACGCCACCTGAAGGGAGGCGGACAGGCTGGTGTAACAGGATTTACAGGACATATCCCCACTAGCTTGAACAAACTGCCCCACATGCCTTACTTGTGCTACATTGGCTTTATCAATCAGCAGCATCAACATATAGGTCAGGGCAACCCCTCACCCATCCAGCTACTGATGTAAACCAATGTCAGCACAACATGACCTTATTTTGCCTTGCAAACCTACATTGATGCCAGTATCAGCAGATATTTGCCACATAAATAAGTGTTGTTTCATGAGAAAAATTGCAATTAAATAAATTGCACATTTCTGTGTCTGAGCCATGCTTCGCTCACTTTATTAGCTTGCACTGGTGATGATGTGCGTGACCTTGCAGTCGCTCTGTTACTGATAGCTGCAAACCCAAACATCTTGGGTATGAAATCTGTCTGCCTGCAAAGAGATTTTAATCTGATGTGGTGTGCCGACCTTTGAGGCATTAAATAATACATAAATACATAATGTACAGTATGATAGTGTAAGTAAAGATGCAAAGGATAAAGGAATTGCAATAGAAAAATATTTGGCTCAGTGATTGAAAGCCTCATCTCTGCAGAAAAGCCACAATGTAACATCACTGTCACTCAAATATCTCTCACTGTAACTGTTCATCTCTCCAAGTCTTGGGCTATTTTGTTGTTTTTGAATACTGCCACTTTAAAATGTTTACCATGCCATGTTGGTATAATTTTTCTCAGCACAACCTCCAATATGACCTGATAATTATTCTTTTCACTTTGACTTACTGGATCAACATTTTTACTTTTAAAACACAGTCATGCTTAATGTGAATACAGGTTGCAAATATAACATTTAAAGGGTAAGATGAGGATAACATTTAGTTCATATTTATACTAAATATATCTGACCTTATTCCGGTTTTACTTGGCCTATCATCATCAAACAATCCGGCGTGGAGTTTCAAGGCAACACTTAAGAGAGAAGTTGACGTCAGGGCTCAACGTTGCTTCATTTTTATGTCCTGACATCATGAAGAAGTCATGCACTGGCACCAGAGGGCTTCTATTGCAGTTTCTGTCCAGCTATGATTCTTTATAAACCCAGACATTTACACAAGTTGGTAGTTTATTGAGAATAAGAATGATTTCTGTCAGGCAGACATAAAAAGGAGCTCTCCCTCCATCCTGACGCTGCAGAGAAACCTCTCATGTTGTGCTCTGTGTCTCTTTTTGGTCACTCTGGGTTTCATCCTGGAGCTGGTGCTCTGGTTTTTTAGGTCAGCACAGTGGGAGAGACCAGGAGAAAGACCATCTCTGTGGTTAAGGCTTTGGCATTTTGGTTAATAAAGGGCCCCACTGTGCTGCAGGAGGTTTGCTGTTTCTCCTCACACAGCAGCATGTCATCATGCCCTCACATGCAGGAGAGAAACTTCACAAGATATTTCACACTTTTATCGTGGTTAGCAGGGATGTACAGGACATTGTTGTTTGTCCTCCCAAAGCCAGACGTCTTCTTGTAAGTTTGGATGGAGTCTAAGCTGATGTATGTCAGAGTGAATCAGCGAGGGAGTGTTTGCATGATGATGTAACACACTGCCTCTCTAAACTGTAAAGGAAACATTTAAACAAGCTGTTTTAGATATAAAATGAATAATCAGTCATTGCTTGTGTGGCTTACCTTTTGCCTCAAATACTATCAATATATTTCGGTGAAGTAGTACGTCATTTTCAGGACAGCTGCTGTGATATTCCAGTTTAAAAATCAGAGGCAAAGACCAGTGACTGTGAATTGTGTTTCTTGGATCAGGTTAGTTAAAGTTAATGTCTGAGTAAACGGAGAACTGCCAATCATGTATTGTACATCCTGCTGGGACTGACGTGTGTCTGAAGTCAGGAGCCCATTGAGTCATACCACACAATGAAGCGTTAACTGTGCGCTGGTGTTGCCAGGCTATTGTTCCCATCCATTAGCTGCAGATGTATTGTTGCTTTTCACTTTTCTCTGTGGCAAAATGGACCATATCGACAAGAAGTGCATTACCAGCATAATGGAGTTACTCGTGCAAGACTTCGGCTTAGTTCTCCAGTTGCATGGCAGATAAGGCTTTGAGTGTTATTTTTTGAAAGGCTGCAGCTCAAGACGGTGGAAAGATTCTGTGCTGGGTCGAAGACATACAGATGGGGAGGGGATAAGACCGTGACTTAAACATTATCTCTTTATTACTTTCTATCTATCAGCCTCTTACCTCTCTCAGGTTCACACTGCCTGAACTCTGATTGTGCAGATGCATCAATGAGGACCCTGTAAAGTCACCTTAAAGTACCACTCACAGGAAGATTTCTTTTTAATGATACTCCGCCCTAACCACAGGGGTGTGTCTCTATTCCACTAACTTTTACTGTTGATTTTCCCTTTTAATGTTTTATTTTTTTGTCTTTTGGTCAGTGCTGCTCCGTCTGTTTGTAAGTCTGTCACACACAGTTTGATGAACAACGCTGATTTTTCATAAAACTTCAGGGAACAACATGTGCCAGCTCTTTTGCTGCTCCAGCATTTTCAGATTCACACTGATCGGCTCGGGGGCAGGGCACTGCAGTGTTTTTTAATTTGGCCCAAGGGATGCACGCATCATTCATGGAGGATGGCATTTGTTTCTCTGCTTCTCTGATCTGCCTCCTGGTCACTGTTTAAAAAGTATGTTTGTAACTCTACCAGCTTCTGGCATCATGATTAATGTTTTTGATTGACGGGTTGATGTGTTTACTTGCAAAGCCTGGTATCATTCTGCATAATGAAGCATCCAGGCATAAATATCTGATGCATAATGTCTGTTTGTGCTGTTGGCAGCTACTTGTTATGCTGAAGAAAGATGCCTTACTGTCATTTTTCCAAACCAAATTTCAAAATTGTATTCCCTTAAATCCTCTTTTTATAGTAGCAAAGATATACAGACTAAATACGACAAACTATTTGCCAAACAAATAGTTTTAATAGTGTTTTGTATGCAGAAAGTGGCACACTTGGGCTTCAGACAGCCTAAAGGTCGGCCTCTCTGTCAGACAGCATTGGGAGTTTTGAGGACGGCAAAGGTACAAGTTGATCTACTTAGCTCAGGTCTGAGCAGCTAATCCTTCAGGTGACTAATCATGTATGTGCCCTGCACAGCTCTATATGATGAATAGACTTTGACCACCACGGATTATTCATCCTATTAATTGGCTTAATTGACATTGGATGCCTTTACTTTAATGCTGCAGTCTTTGATGTCCCTATATGTTTGAACATACAACACTGAATGACGTCAAAGCTCCTGTAGTGTCATGCTGTGCTGCTTGAGAAGGGATTGCCTGCTGATTAATTGAATGTGATAGTCTAACAGCTGTCCAGTTTTAATTAGCTACAAGCTGGAGGATGACTGAACCTAACTTTCTGTGCATGTTCAGAAACTTCTTTATGACTGAAGGGAGTCCTTCCCTCTCTTTTGTCAGCATCTTGCACAAAGCAGGAAAGTATAAATGTAATCTGAAGGTGCACACCTTAGCTGATAACTAATGTATAAGTACTGTGCCATGAAAGAGCCTGTTTGGTTTGGTTTCACTGTCTTTGTCTTTGTGAGAAAAAGTTTTTTTATGGGGAGCCAGTATCTGTATGCCCCAAATAGCTCATTGATCACAGCTTTGGTGTGATTTAAATCTTGACACCAGAATGCTTTTTGCAGTTATTTTCAGTTCAACTTGTTTGTTCATGGACTATAATGTTTATGCCAATTTGGTTTGCACCAAACAATCTAAAAGTGTTAAGTCACAATTGGCCTCCAGATAAACTGCACTGTGAACAAACAGTTTCTATATTATGGTGTGCAGGTACTTCACCTCTACAACAGTACATTTAGCAGAGGAACATGCAACAATCGTCCTATAGGCCACTTTGAAAGCCAGAATACTGCACCTTTGTTATGCCCTCCAACGGACCAAAATAACAGCAAATAGTTAAAGTTCCTGAGGCCGGTATTGGATAAGTTGTAGCAGGAAGTATTTACTTTGTGTATTTACCTTTTGAGCTCAGTTCTTTTTGTGTGTGGCTCATTAAAATAGCAGCCATCTCCAAAGAAATTTTTCCTCCACTGTTTTTTTTACTCCAAACAAGTCCTCCAAACCATACAACCATATAAATCCTATGTACTGTTAGCGTAGGCAGTGACAGAAGATCCGCATGTCTTTTCATCTAAATGACACGGTTGCAGTTTTAAACATGTGGTTATGTTCTTAAATGGTTTGGTCAACAAAACTACTTGGTTATGTTGAGGAAAAGATACTTTTTCTGGCCAACAATGAGGTTGCAGACCCCTCATCTAACCTGTCGCGGACTTTGTCGATCTTTATACATTATATATGTCATTTTAATTCCTCCTTTGCTCCTGTCATGAGTACCCCTAGCAAGAGAGGTCGATACCCAAAATATAAGCATAGATATGGGTTGTGATAAGCTGTGAATGTAAACGACCTGTGAGGTTGTGTTGGGGTTGGAGGGTAGTGAGTGTGTTTGTTTCATAAGCAAGACTGTGGCAGCAGCCATCAGGAGGACGATGCTTTCAGGAGCAGCTCATTCTCAGTAGAGGTTATAAGGATGCTTGACTTTGATCACGGCTTAGATTTGTTGAATGCAAAGGCACGTAGAGAGAGAAACAAGGGTGATTTGTCGGTCCGCAAGTTTCATCTGAACCTAATGTCGTTGTTCACTGGCTGTGTGCACGTGCTGAGAATCTGAATAAACCACTGAAATGAATCTACTCGCCACTCAAACCAGTCAAAGCAGAGCGACGAGACTTCAGGCCAGCAGTCGTCCTCTCCTCAGCTTTCAGTTTGGAGCCTCTTTAATGTTTTCCAGCCAACTGAAGCTCCACCTGCTGCACCAGTCATGATGCAGGTAGCTTCAGCTGTTTTGTTCTCAGGGCGATTAGCTTTTGTTCATGGCTAAATGGAATGTGTGTGTAAATGTGTGTGTGTGTGTAAAGGACAGGATTATGTCCTATAGTCGCTGGGTGTTGACTAACACAATGTTGCTGTCGGACTCATTGACACATGACCGCTGCACTTCAGTATTTTTAGCAGCGTCTCCCACAGCCGTCAAACAAACAGAAAACCACTTTGTTACTTAATTAATGACACATTTTTGTTAATGATACTTGTCAACAGTATCACATGTACTAGTTTCACAGTTTGTGGGAAAGTATTTGAAACAGACTTGTGCTTTCAGTTTGCCTTTCCTGAGGCACAAATGTTATGAGCCTGAGAAAGTTGTTAAATTTTCATACGTCATCAGTTCAGAAATGCTTATAAAGCATGAGTTATTGGTCGGCTGTGTTCCTCATTTCATAACGCAGTTCTGTCATTCCTATTTAAATCACTGGATGCTTGATGAAAAATCATAATCATGACTAGTTTGAGCAATATTAAGATCACGATTCACATAATTACTAAACAACTTTGGAAACATCAGGCATTTATTAAAATAAAAATAAAAAGTGTCTTGAACTTTAATTGTAATTAAGAAGTTCAACAAATGAAAATCTAAATGTGAAAATAAATTGTAAAAAATGAGAAAAATAAATAAAATAAATAAAAACAAATATGTAAATAAATAAATGAATTAATAAAAAAAAACTAAATAAAAAAAAATAGATTGAGACAGTTTGCAGATTAAATAACCAGAGAGATTTTTGTTGCTATTTTTGGCTTCATCATAATAAAAAATAATAAAATATATGTATTCTTTAAAAAAAAACAATAAAATAAAGATAAATAAATTAAAAATAAAATCCTAGAAAATATATTGATGCTATATATATAAGCCTAAACCTCTTTGAAGGGGCAGCCAGTAAAAACATTACCATGCTATATGTTTTGTTATCATCCAACCAGACTACAATAAGTAGTTTTTTGTAGTTTCCTCAAACTGAAATACATCCTGCTAAAAAAAGTGTTTCCGCAAGTTACATCTGTAAAAAAAGACTTTGACATATAAAAACTAACCAAAAGACATAAACATAAACATAATCATCATTGTTTTTGGTAGCTCCTCTCCAGCCAGATTTGAATAGCGATTGAGTTGATTTTTAGCAGCCGAAAGAAACCGAACAAGGTTTACTGATGTTGTTGTTGTTGCTGCTGTTAGTCAGCTACTATACATGGATTTATAAAAGCCTGTGTAAAAATGTGCCTGTGTAAATATTTTCAGACAGCAGATGGTGATACACCTACGTAGTCTCTTTTCCCAGATGGTGATGTAGCCACACAGGCTCCGGTTCTCCATATGTTCTGCCAATGCTCCGCTCTGCCCGGCCAAGTAGGACAGCCTGACATGATAAGCAGCTCAACGAACGGCCGGGTTTCCCGAGACTTCTCCAAAACTCAGGGTGATTTCTTCTGGCAGCTCGCACACTACTGCTCGTGTGTGACTCTGATTGAGTCCGATTTAAATGTTAGCTGTGTTGTGTTTTCGGAGCCTCTCTGCTGTTGTAATCAACAGATCCTGCACCCTGTAAGACTGGCATTCATTCATATCTCACTCCTCTCGGATAAAGCTCCTCTGGAAGTACAGATAGATGGGTATATTTAGATGAGGGGTGGGGTGTGTGTGGAGGTGCAGAGGCACAGATCTGAAGCCCTTTGAGCTTTTAAGCTGTGTGCTGTAGGTGGGGGACGTGACCACGGCGCCCACGCTCCGCTCTGCCGTGTCGGCCTCTGAACTTTTGTGCAGCATCACCGAACCAGACCTGTCAGAAAGTGCCTGGTTTTATGCTGACTTTGCTGCTACAGGAGTCGGGTTTCCTAAAAAGGTGCATAAATTCTGTGCTGCATGTCTTAGTCAGAGAGAGTAAAGCACACGCTAAACATTTTCCTTCTCAAATTCCAGGATGTGTTGATTTGGTGATATATGATCATAAAGTGACTGAAATAGATCACCTTGTGGGCATTTTTGATGGGAACATTTCTCTATTTTATCACAAGTTGTAGGCAAAACAATTAACTGGTTAATCTAGAATATAATTGGCATATTATCCGATAATGAAAATAATCATTTTGCTTCCCTAGAGCAAGGTATTTTAACATAATTGAAAATGAGTTTCCCAACTGAAGCATGACAGTTCATTCTTGACTTTGGAAAATAGAAGAAGAAGAAGCACAAAGGAAAACCCCTGTCTGTTCGTGTCTATTTAGGGCTTTTATTTCCGCCATGGGGTGCATTGGCACGTCCAGGTGAGCAGGCATTAGCACGGCATCAGTCTGTCTGTATCTATGACAATCCATGCAACACCTGCGCTGTGCACCTGCAGCCTGCTGTCTGCCCGCTCAGCTGACTCTGCCCTCTGTGAGCTGCCACCAGCTGCTGATACATACGACACAGCAGCAGTCGTAGCAGCAACTGACCGGGATGTGTAATTAGTATCATCACATCCCGGTGATGATTCATATAAAATACTCCTACTGCTTTTTTCATAGTGTGACATTAGGAGAATCTGTTTGTAAGAGAAAATGAGCAGTTGGAAGTTAAGTCAGTTGAAATTGATGAAAATTATTCATTATGTTTTAGATTTAGGCGAGAACTTGTGCTGGATTCGTCGATTTATGGGTTTTTGAAATGTCAGAAAATATATTGTGATATATTTTTTAAGGTCAAAGACTAAACATCAGCTGGTTCCTGCTTCTAATATGTGAAAATTTGACACTTTTTTCACTGTAAATTGATTGTATTGAGGTAAAGTGAAAGAAGATTTTTGAAGTAAAGAGTTTTAAGTTGAAATTGTGAAGCTTTAGTTTCTCTTTAGAGACATATTACATGAAAATGATTGAGACCGGTCAACCAGCACGATGCTGGAAAGATTTATAAGAAGTCCAATCCCAAAAATGACATGTAAATAAACAGAAGCACTTCATCTAAGAAGTGAAAATAAACATTTTGAATATAACGTTTTGGTGCTGAATAAAACAGGGAATAACATTATTTAAAATGGTGAAGAAGATAACGAAGACGTTCTCTGCAGTTCAGACGGATCATTGACATAGTTTAAAAATCCCTTTAGTTTAGAGGATTAGCACCTGGCAGAGTCAGAAGCATGTGTCGGATCAGATGGACTCAGGGAGGGAGGAAGCACTCTGAGCCGGGACGACGCCTTTTTGGGACACACAATGTTTCGGCTGAGTTTCACCAAACTGTGTGGTTTCAGAGTAGGTTCAAATGTTTTTTTTCTCTTTGTTAGAAGTGTAAATACTGTTTCAGGTAGACTAATGCAGTTGTAGATTAGGCTAAAGCAGGCGGTTCTCGCTCTAAAGTCGTAGTATTTGGGTCAGATAAAGAGAGATCTGAATGGAAGCTTCGACCGGAGATGTAGACCAGATTAACATTGATGTTAGCTGCCGTGTTTGCTCTTGTTTTTCTAACTTCCAAAGACCGTCGCTGAAGCAGAGCATTTATTTTTAATATCTAACACTGTCTGTTTCCGTCTTCCCTCTCCAGTTGGCTGAGTACCGCCAGAGAAAAGCACACGCAGACTCCCAGAAGAAACAGAAGAAGAAGAAGAAAAAGAAGCCGGGAGAGGACTCTGAGGGGGACTCGCAGGGGAGGGTGGAGGTCGGAGCGGATCCGCCTGTGGGAGGAGAGGAGGTCTCAGGACGGGATGGAGCACAAGAAGGGAACAAAGACCCTCCCACCACGGAGTTTACCTTCGCCAGGACGCTGCGGAGCGGGGAGACTGTCAAGCACGACCAGACCTACACCATAGAGGTAGACACACTAAATCATTATCATTTATGAACGTTTACAGTGTTACGCTTTTACAGAATCCCAGTTCACTCATTCATCTTAATGCAGCAATGGAGTTAACAGGGTCATGACAAAAATTTGTAAAAAGTCACTAAAACTCATGTCCGAGGATTTTATCGGACAATTAAGTAAAGACATAGTTGTGAATATTTTTATTATCAACTGATATTTACATTTTTTTTAATCAATATTTCCTAAAGCCAAAGTTGACGTATTGAAATTGTTTTGTTTTGCTCAACCAATAATCCAAAATCTGCCAATAAATTTTCTGTTGATTGATTTATCATTAACAAAAATAAAAGTTAAAGCTCAAATTAATACAGAAATATCTATAATTCTCTGAAGAAATCTTTATTTCTTTTAATACCCTGAAATGGTTACTGAGCATGTATGCATCATCATTTAATAAGAGCTTTATTTCGAGTGTATAGTAGCTTTTTAGAGCGGATTATAGTTGATTTTATGGAGAGAATTTAGACTAAATGAACGGTTATTTTAGTGAAATAATGAATCTGCTCCAACAAGTGAGAAAAATATGATTTGGTTCCAATTACTAAGTTTTTTTTTCTTTTTGTAAAATGTGTTTCTAGATTATTTTATGGAGAAAATTCAGACAAATTTACATATCTAATTTAAATAAATGTCAGGGAAACAATCTGCTTCAACAAGGGAGAAAAAATGTACTTATTTGGCCACCGATTGTAAACCAGTTGTAAAATGACGAGAACACATCTGCTGCATCCTGCGGATTTTCAAAATAAATGAGTCGGTGGTCGGAGTATTGCCTTGTTTTGGGTTGATGTAAATAACAGACTAAGCCTCCACAGTATAGTACTGATATGAATTGTGATAATTTTTTAAAGTTAAGACTTAGCCAAATATTTGAGGGTTAGAAGTATGTTGTTTGTTTGAGCTACAGAGACATATAAACAGATTTCTCTGTTACTTTTTTAAATAAACAAATGATGAAATTATTATATAAATTACTTTTTATATAAACGACACCTCAAAAATATATTTATTCACATTTTGAGAATATTCCTGCAGAGATTACTTCTCCTTTCTTTCATTAATCCATAAACCATGAAAAATGTCTCTTAATAAGCTGTATATTGTTCATTCATTAATCTGTCAGTCAGTATATTAGATATCAGCATTCCTCAGAGCCGTGTTTCTTATGCTGCAGTTTATTAATGTCCGTCTGCTCCTGCAACAAAAAGTCATTTTACTTTTGGCATTTTTTTTTTAGTTTTTTATCATCTACATCTACTTATAAAAGATGTATTCAGAGCAGTGGGTCTGTGTGAGAATGAGCATTGTCCTCTCCAGAGTTTTGTTTCTGTTGTCTCCTGGAGCTTAATGAGCCCGCTGTAGCTGTCATGACAACCGGCCCCACTGAGAGCACGGAGCGCTGATGTAGGAATTTCAGCAGGAGAGAAATAATAAGAAATCACCTGTTACCTCATCTGCTTCGAAATCTTAACAATTTGTCTTCAAGCCTGCGTACGCTTCAACAAACATAAAGACTAAACTTCATAAATGAAAAATGAATGAGTTATTTGGTTCAGTAAGGAGCAGGTTCAAAAGTTTCTACCAGCAGCCTTCTCAGAAACTAATCAGTTATTTAGGGATTCTCACAATACGACCAAAATACAGATTCCTGAAAATGTTTTTACTGAGAATGCTACCACTAGAAAGGAAGTCCGCAGTAGTAATATTTGGACTTTTAAAATGTTTTTAAAGGTTTCATGCATAACATGTCCCTCTCTGCACTGTTCGACCTGACCTCGGTCGAACACGCACTGCAGAGGCGAGAAGCACATAAAAACACAGTGATGTAACAACCCATTCAGGGTTAACAGGGGTGCAAACCTGTTGTTGAACCCAAAAGTTTTATTGCCAGGGCCAAAAACATCATGCAAACAGGAAAAATAAGAAGAAAATACAAGCAGAGGGCAGGACCTCTGTCGATACAGACACTTACTAAACTAAACCATTAACACCTTTTTGGGGAATGTTTGCATCTTGTTGGTATTTCTTAAGGACGGCGGGCGGTGATTGCTGAGCCTAATATTGTGATTTCAAAGCTTCAGTCCTCAGTCCTGATTGCAGCTGTGCTGCTGAAACACATTCGGACCTGGTGGCTGATTAATGGTTATTTTTGCAGATTGGCTCTCATAACCTGACCCACGCATCAATCACTGGGAGAAAAAGGAGCCTTAGGGAGAACAGAGTGAGGGTGGGTTGTCAAGGGGCTCAAAAGTGCTTTTTTCTTTTCTCCAACCTTATTATTATTACCTTATTGTTTATTCATAGTTTACAATTATTAGTTATTCACTCTAAAACATATACATTTTACAGGAATGCTACAAATATGAAGAACATAATATGCAAACAAATTTAAATGTCAATTAACTCCTGCAATAAAGTTGAACATATTCAAAATATACTGGATAACACATAAAATAAAGTGTAAAACGATGACAGTATCATTGTGGACATCGTGATCTGCCTATTCAGTTCACTTCACCCAACCCGAGTATTTGTATGACTGTATTTGAAGACATTTTTCTTGGAGGAAAGGCTGCAGACGTAAAGCTCTGGAAAGCTTGAATAGAAGAAAAGAGCCTTTATGTTCATCCTGTGCTCTTAACAGCGCTGCGTTACAAGCATCAGCAGGAATACTTTAATTTGAATTAATAATTCTGTTGCTCTACATTGTCGAGTGTGAATCTAAAAAAATCACAAACTTCTGAAAGGTTTTTGGTTGTGCTGGGAATTTGGTCGACCTTTCAACTGCCTGGTTCTTCCTTTTGCATAATACATCACTGACAGACACCTTCATCAAGCATGCTATTTGAAATTTAGCAACACAGGGCTGAAAATTCAATGTTGAAACAGTTTTATATGATTTAATTTTATATCTAAAAAGACTGCTGCAGCCTTCACAACAAACTGCTTGTTGTGAATCAAAAAACAGTTGAATGTTTTCTCATTAAAACGTTATAAAGGATGTTTATAAAGGAGCTTTACAGACATACATGTCCTTCAAGTCTGAATAAATTCTGTTTATTGGTCTGTATAAGGACTGAATAAATAAATAAATGTTGAGTAAAAGCAGCTCGGCTAATGTTCACAGACCTGAGGGCTCTTTCACATTTTTTCCCTCCGTCACTCGAGCCCTCTCTGTCTCTTTTTTACCAGCACTTTTTTCCCTGAACTCACTGTACATTTCATGCGGTACATGCCCACAAAACTACCGGTTGCCATGGAAACAGACAATTGCCTTTAAACAGGTTGAGATGCGTCGGCCCGTGTGATCAATTCCCGTGGCCTTGCAACACTTTTTCGCAGACCTTAAGGTTGATTGAATGTATGAATGTGTCACAGCGCGGCGACCCACAATCCTCTCTGTTACAAAAGACTGCGGGACGCGCTGTACTTCTCTGCTGCGTGGACGGGAGCTGTTACGTCTCACTAACAAATGAAACTCGTGCATTTTAAGAGACTGAGCCGCACGGCGCGGTATGTGTGAATTATTTATCTGTTTAAAGTTAAATGCTTTATCCCCCCCCTATGTTTTGTTTTATTATTTATTTTTCTCATAGCAGTTTTTGTTCCCGTCGTTTCTGCTTTCTATGAGCAGGAAATTGTTGCTGTGGAAACACAACAGCATTTCCAATTGTCAAGTCTCTCGAATAATTACAAATATAAGAATACCTCTTATACATCAGCGTCAAGCTCTTTCACATTTCACATGTCACCTGGCCAGTGTTGTTCGTCTGTGTGCACGATGCTGTTGGACGGGAAGTTTTTCAATCAATCGAAGTAAAAGCTGTAATTTATCGGCTGTTTTGGGTCCAGTACAGAACCAATTTATTAACCTGAAAAATAGGCTCCGATAATGACCGTCATCACTCTGTGGGAGTGAGAAAGAAGCTGTGTGACAGAAGTAGGTTAGGCCCATAATTTAACACTGAGTGAGTACTGAAATAGTACATTTGAAGGCAGGTATTGTTTCATATTGTTATGACTGAAAAGTTAATTATGTGGATACATACATTGGAGTTAAGATTGGAAGACTTCTGCTACTAAAGGTCTACAATAATCCCTTTATATTTCACAATAAAAGCCCCACATATGTAACTGTTTACATATTTGACTTGAATTAATCTCCACAAAGGAGAACTAGACCAGAATAATCAGATTTACTGGTATTTTTGTTGGGTAGGTGTTTTCATTCACAGGATTCAGTTATTGTTTTTGTTTGTTTTATTTTTGGGTGGTTCTACCAATTGTGGATATTTGAAGGCCAATATAATAACGTTTGAGACGAGAACAAGCAAACAGCTGATTAATCACTCGTCAGCTTTGCTGTTTATCCCCTTTTCTAACCTTAGCACACTATCGGAGAAAACATCGGAAATGACAGTTTGCAAAACATCCTGTCAGCTGTGATTAATCTTCGACCTTCTATTTTTTTATTCAATAACTAATAACAATACAAGGACAGCAGAATCCATGATTGACATCCATCTCAGCTGAGAACAGAAATGTTTTGCTTCCTCAGTTGTGATGCTCTGGCTGTCATGTACTGTCTCCTCACTTGGTTAATTAGTCTTGTATTATGGTTGACGTCCTTCTACTTTACATGGCTGATTTGTTTTCTACATTCAGTATTGATGAAATCTGTTCATCTTCTCTGTTGCAGCCGGAGAGCGAAGTGTCCACAACTGCTGAAGATTATTCCTCAGAGGTGAGATGACCTTTCTGAAAATACTTATCAGCTCCTTTTGTTTCCCCATTTTATTTTGTTTTTCACTCAGTGCCAAGTTTATGGTCACACAAGTGGCTTACTTCCTGTTGTGGGAGATCCGTTTACTGAATGGCTGCCAGAGGATGTTTTTGTTTATTTTGTGAAAGTTTTTCATAATTTCCTGACAGCTTATTAGTCAGGTTGATACATTGACATGTTGTATTAACTGGAAATTATACTAGAGCCTGACAGAAGAGCAAAGGGACACAGATCTCTGTAGTCTACCATCACACATCCACTGATTCAGACGAATAGACAGTTTGTTAAAATGTTTGTAAAATCATTCCTTGGTGGATAAATCAACTCCAAACCCAGCCACGTACTCTCAGGAAAACATGTGTGAGTCATAGTTGAAGTTTTGTCTGCCTGAAGCTCTTTTAAGGTGGATTTTGTATATATATATATAAATAAAGTTGTCATTGGCAAAATAAAAGACAAATCTCCTAAAAACTGATATCATTAAAAATTCTTTAAACTTTTCTTGCTGATTCTCTGCTGTAGGCTGTTTGAAATCAGTAAAAGGATGATTTAAATGTCATTTTAGTCCTATACTCAAACTGGTATAATGAACGTTTGACATCTGATTTTAGCAGTAGAAATCGACCCAATGATGAGTGAAATTATGCTGACTTTTCCGTCCCAACTTCCGAATCTTTATGTCTCACTGACAGCATTGTGAATTAACAGGTAAATGGATGCCACAATGAGATGACAGAGAACCAAATGATGCCTTCGAAGGATTTTATCTGGGTACAGTAATCCGATCAAGCTGCAGTTGTTTCGGCTCTGCTAGCAAACCCACTGGCTGCTGGATTTAACTCTGTTTGCTTGTTCTTTAGTCCTCTGCAAGATTTCCTGTAACCCACTAACCAAGCCTGTTTAATGCTGCTCTCACTCGACTATATGCCTACGTAATTGTTCGCTGTTTGAAAGCTTTAACGCGGGGAAAACGTCGGCAGAGTTTCAGATCGAACAGGGCTTTGTGACATTTTGGAGGTGTAAATTATCCCTGAAAGCTGGAGGAGCTTCAGGTGAATGAAGGAAAAAAAAGGATGGACAGTGAAGAGTTTGGAGGAGAGACGACAGGCGGTGTTACACAAAGAGCCGCTCTCATTAGATCCACTGAGATGATATCCGAAGAGAGGAGACAGAAACCAGATCCATACAGTTTGCAGAGAAAAGTGACATGTCGACTGCTGCACGGATAAGAAATGACATGTTGGAAGAGTTTTAGTGCATTAATCAAAATCATAATCATAACGTAATATTTTTACATTTAAATGGATAGTTTTTAATCCTTTGTGTGGGATGAAACCTTGTCATTATTTCCGATGATGATGATTTCGGCATTCAGCATCAATGTCTTTTAAAGAGAGAGAATAATAACAGGGATATGAAAGCTTTCCAATTTTCTTGCATTTTGCAGATTTTGAGCATAGATTCAGGTGAGATTCTTTTTTTTTTTTAGGTTCAAGGTTAATCAGTTAATTGAAAAACACAGGGGGTGCACAACAAAATATAGCTGTAGTCCTTTTATGCGACATAAGAACATCAAAAATATATTTTTTCAGCGGTGGAGGACGAGTCGAGGAGTCCTGCAGGCTGTGAAAGTAGCTGCTCTGTTGTCTGCTGGTGTGGCAGCTGATGCTTCTGTGTTGCTCCTTAGAGGGCAGAAGGTGAACAGGTTGTTGCTGGAGTGTGTGTTTTGTCTTTTAGCATCCTGTGGGGTCCCCTCTCTGATATCACTGATCCTCAGTTTATGTGTTCTGGGGAGTTTTAACCACCCGCTGCAGAGCCCTCCTGTCCTGACGAGCACTTGAACGTCTCTTCTTCTCTTCTAACTAACTGCTGTTGCTCTACTGTGGTGGCTAATGCTGGGCTCATTTTTTAAACCTCATCTTTATCAAAACATTATTTTTTTTTAAAGTACTCATTTTCTACGTTCAGGAGGAGGTGGAGCCCCTGCAGCAGGTGACGAAGGGAGGCACGATGGAGGACGCACTAGCCGCCAAGACCCAGGCGGTGGAGGAGCTGAGTCGGGAGCTTGAAGAGATCCGAGCTGCCTTTGGCACAGAGGGAGTACAGCAGGTAAAGGTTTTATTACTTTACACCTGGACTATAAAGGTAAACTTCTGCTAGTGCATTTAGGAAATACAGTTGGAGGCACATTATTTGACCAATTTAGGTTTAATTGGAGTTATTTTTAGGTTTGTTTTAGGATCGTTCTTGGTTTGAATGTGCACTTAATTGTTTTCTGATGAATGGCAGAAATATTTACACATTTTACAGAGTTTTCTATCACAAATGGATATGATAAACACATTATCCACTTCAACTATTTGTCATACACCAGTAGCTCTTAATGACTGTTAATTTCTGTCAGCAAGCTCTTTTCAATTACAATTTCCTCGCTTCTTCCTAACACCTACGTTCAGCCTGCAAGTGTTTCTTTTACTGCTGTTTTTAAAGTCTGTCCTTGTAAAATGTCCTGTTTTTTTCTTGGCTCAGTCTCTTTTTTTTTTATTGCTGAAGCTGTTTACAAGGTTATATTTCTAAGTTGCATTTTTTTTTTCTTTTACTTTTCCAGCTGCAAGACTTTGAGGCGGCTCTGAAGCAGCGAGATGGCATCATCACGCAGCTCACAGCCAACCTTCAGCAGGCTCGAGAAGAGAAGGACGAGATCATGAAAGAGTTCCTGGAACTGACGGAGCAGAGCCAGAAACTGCATATTCAGTTCCAGCAGGTGGGAACTCCAGTACTAACTACTCTCTAAAATGTTTTTTTTTTTTTATTCAAAGCTAAAGTTTTCAAATTTAGCCTTGAATTCCTGTCCCTCCCTCATGTTTGTGGTCATGCTTCGTTCCACAAGCTTTTTCAGCTTTTTTGTTTATCTTATGAATAAGCTTTCTACCATTTTCCTTATTCAACAAAAATAAAACAGTTCTACTTCTGAATTCCCTCTTTCACCAAACGAATACCGGCTTAATTGCCTTGTTATCTCATAGTGAAACACATCTCATTTAAACTCGACAAAAACGTGTTTTTGCTGAAATAAATCCTTTATTCACTGAGTTTTGCACGCTTCCTTTTTCTCGCTGTGTCCCTCTGGTGTTGCTTTCCTTTTTATAAGAGCCGAGTGAGAGCCGCTGCTCAGCAGGCGGCTCGTTCTTCAGAGGAAGACTATTAAATTAGCAAAATAATTGCTCACAAAAAAACAACTCGTCATGCACTCAACCAATTGCAGACAGCTGATATATTCGTCTGATCACCAAACCCAGAATTCCAATGTTAATATCGAATAAAGCTTCAAAAATGTACTTACTAATCTGTGATATTAACTATTCTCGTCTGCACTCTCTAGCCACAACAAGTCACTACAGTGTTATTATCTTGTTCTACTACTCACTGCCCATGTAATTAATCATTAATTAATTTGTGTATGGAAAACTCACAGCTGCAGGCGGGCGAGACGCTGAGGAACACCAGCATCAGCAGCACAGCAGCTGATCTTCTGCAGGCCAGGCAGCAGCTCCTGCAGTACCAGCCGCAGCTGGAGGAGCTCCAACACAAGCTCAGTGAGACGGAGACGGTGAGAAGTTGCCTAATTTGATCCTGCAGACATTCTTTTAGATATATTTAATGTATGTGGTAAGTTCTCAGTGTTGCCCCTGCATTTCTAATTCTTGGTTTTCTTTGTAGTTGAGGAGAAGATCAGAAGAATCTTTCACGCAAAGGATAAACGAAAAGGACCTGCTGATCGCTGAACAGGAAAAGGTTATTCTGAGTCAGAAGCAGTCGCTGACGGAGTTGAGGACGGCAGAGGAGTCTTTTGCACAAACACTGAAAGAGAAAAATCAGCTAATTTCAGAGCAAACTGCAATAATCACAGAACACGAGCTGTCACTGACCCTCCTCAGAGAGGAACTCGTCCATGTGGGACGGACTCCTGATAGGAACATTATAGACCCATCAGATGAGAAAGACCTGATCATAGCGGAGCAAGAGAGAGTCATTTCAGAACGTGACTGCTCTCTCACACAGCTGGAGGATGAGCTGGAGTCTTCTGAGAAACGCCTGCGTGACCTCCAACAGCGAATGTCTGCAAAAGAGTCTGAGCTGGAGAGATGCATGGATGAGCTGGAGGGCAGCAGGTCTGACTTAGAAAGCTGTAGGGGCGAGATAGAGAGTTTTAAATTAGAACTGGAGAAAGAGAGAGCGGAGTTAGAAAGCTGTAAGGGTGAACTCGTGACGTCCAGACAGAAAGAGCGAATGTCGTCCGCTGAAATCATGCAGCTCATGGGCACAGTCGAGGAC
>CAFUXE010000375.1:187416-202646 GCA_903364295.1 Serranus cabrilla | reverse complement strand
GCAGGACCTGGCTGAGGCGGCTCTGTCAGAGGGAGGTGAGGAGCTGCGCTGGCCTGTCAGGTCTGCAGGCCTGACGGCGCAGCTGCAGGCGCTGAGGAAAGCTCTCTACCACAAGTATGTCCAAGAAGTCGCTGCTCTAAAAGAGCAGCACAGCAGAGAGCTGAGGCAACTGACGGAGGAGAAGGAGAAGGAGAGGAAAACAGAGCAGCGTCGGGAGGAGAGAGGAGGGGAAGAGCAGCGTTTGAACAGCATCGACGGCGCTGGAAGCTCCAGTGAGAGCCTCGGGGCAGCTGGGCAGCAGGAAGACAAACAGCACTGGGAGAGAGTGGAGGAGGAAGTTGCCAAGGTAGGTGGACATGGGTTTTGTGTTAAATATAGTGCTGGGCATATGACCAAACAGTGCAGGTCATTTCATATCTGGAAAAAGATTTATATCAAGATATGGCACGTTTTTGATACTCCTGTGTTTATTAAATACTGACAAAAGACTATTTTCTCATTATGTAAGAACTTCAGTGCAAAGTAAACTTAAAAAATCTATTTTCAGCTAAGAACTTTGTTTACATGCATGCACACATCCAGATAAAGACACTAGTCTTCATTAATTCTTGGGTGTGGGCATGCAGGAGCTGAATAATAAAGCTGAATGAATGATTAAAAATCCTGCTGCTGGATTGTCCTGATTAACATAATCTCTTTATTAACACAAATGTCTGTTTATCTGGCCGTTTGTGAGCACTTCTAAGCCCATGTCAAATACAAACCATCAGTGCACACATCAGTGTTAAATCTGCTTTTTAGTGCTTTGTGAAACTCTGCCCAGGAAGGTCTCATCATGGGACACTCTCAAAATATATGCCAGTAATTTGCTTTCCGAAACCAAACACTGTTTCCAACATTTATCATCCCTTCCAGCAAAATGAGCTTTTCTTTGCTTCCCTGTTGTTTCTAGCAACACAAAACAAGACATTTAAAGACGTCATCTGAGTTGTGCAACAGTGCATTTTCCCCTCTCGTCAGACTCTTAATAGACCAAACAATTAGTCCATTAATTGAAGGATAATCAGAAGAATAATCAATAATGTTAGCTGCAGCTCTTGCTACAGTACATTAATTCTGTTATTCAGTCAAATTTGAGCTCAGGATTGTTAATAACAGCATCAGCACTGCAGATCTCTGTCTGTATATATATCAGAGTCCTCAGAAACATTATCTTTGGATCCATTTTTTCCCGACAGGCCATAGTTCAGATGTCCGTGGAGTTCGCCCAGCAGATTGAGCTGGCTCGAATCAACAAGCGTGCCTGCCAGAGGAGCGCCTCCATGCAGACCCGGTCAGATAAAGAGGAGGCGGAGGAGAGGGAGAACGAGGAGAGGGAGAACGAGGAGCGGACGACTCCCAGAGCTCCTCTGGCCTCGGGCGCCTGGCTGGAGGAGGTGGAGAAGGAGAGGCTGGAGAGGGAGCTGGAGGAGAGGAACGCCGAGATCAGAGAGTTAAAAGAGGAGCTGCAGAAAACTGAGTCGGGAGCGGAGCAGGTCAGTGTCACGTGTTTGTTTACTCTCTGCTGTGAACACAAATTTAATTAATTTCATCGGGGAGGATTCATTACTGCTGTGTCATTAATTTTCAGATGCACTTTGTCGCATTGCAGCTATTGCATCGATTACTCTTTTATTCATTATATGAGCTTTAATATTAATCCTCTTTTTTGCTGCTTTCTTAAATTGTGGCGACTAAAACTTTGACAATGAAAGTTTTTGTTTAAATTGCACAATTAATTATGTGGTTAAAGCTGTTTTGTCTTGTTGGATCCAGAATGTATGCAGCAACATGTTTGTGTAGAGTGGGATTTTCACTGAGATTTATTTACATTTAACTGTTATAGCCTCTGATAATATTACTGAAGCAGTATTTAACAGTAATTAGATTAAAAACAGCACCTGCATCTGTTTCACAAACACCTTTTATCCCAAAGTAGCACAGAAACACATGGAGCAAGATGTGCAAACACTCACCCTCACTGTCCTCTTTAAACAGGGTATAACTTCCTAATTATTGTACTCATGCATACAAAAAACTTTTGATTTATCACTGAGATAAGGAGGAACCAAGATGCATTGAAACACGAAATCACCACAAAGTGAGCAACTGTATATCAGTTACTCACCACGTGTTACCTTGAATTCCTTTAAACCTTTCTCACATTCCTCCACAGTGAACAAAGAATAAAGAAATTGAGGAATGTCTTAATAAATTGCAGTAAATATAATCTGCACTTGACATCAGCAAAAACAGCAGTTTACAAACTCCCACACAACTCTTAGAGTATAATCGAAAGCTCATTTATCCAGTCACCTTTGTGTTTAAAACACTCTTGTAGTATTTGGTGTGAGTATATAAAGAGCTCGGAGAGGCTGAACAAATAGCACAGTTAATGCTGAAGTGTTTTAAAAGAACAGTATGGAAGAAAAATCAAGTTTCCCTGAAGAATTCAATAACCAAATGGTTATTTTGGAGGTGAACTTTCCCTTTAATAATCACACACAACATGTGCCAATATCAGAGGGAAAACTAATTTGTCAGTGTCTCTCACAACAGAAACTAAAACTGTTAATTGTTTATCCACAACTTTCATAGAATAACACTTTTATCTGCTTTGCATGCTTTGGTTTCCTCATGCTGATTTGGGATTTTTTTTTTTAAAACACTCCTCATGCCTTGAAGAGCTGATCCCAGAGCCCGCCAGGCTTTCACTAACCATTTATTGCATGATTAGGCTTTAACTGTGTGATGGCAGTGGCTGTCAGCTTCAGTGTTCTGTGAGAGATGAGTTGCTCCAACACACTGTTGGTGGTGATTCAGGGAGGATCGTTCAGCAAAGGGAAGTTCTTAAGCTTCAGTAATTGGCTCAGATGAGTTGTTATGGTGAGAAAAAAAAGCCTCTTGTGTTCTCTAAAAACACTCAACTCAGATGTCTACACTTATTATTATGTTATTCTCTTCTGAATTCATTTGAATGATGTAATTTTTTTTCAGAATTTTATCAAGATTGTTGAAAAGTCTGATGTTTTTGGGCAAAACTTAAATGGTCGCCGACATTTTAAGTACTGACATTGTTTATTTAAGTTTACAAAACAAGCTAAGAGATGAAATGATGCACCATGAAAAATATATTGATATTGTAGTTTTCTTTAGCTTTTATTATGGGGCCATAAGGAATTATGTCAATAGACTTAAAGGCTGCATGAAAATGAAAAAGAATTATTCTAGAAAAATAATAATTTCTCAATCAGCACTAATGCCCTCTGCTTGGTTTTTTTCTTATGTTTTTATTTTGCTATGTTCTGGACGTTTCTGGGTGTTAGCCTCTGGGCACTGAGTTTTTAGCCTCAGGCTTCAGGATGATAGGGATGAAAAAAGACACAAATATATGTGGACGAAGGCTGTTCTTTGTTTCTGGTATCAAGAAAGCAGGAAAAAGCAGGAAAAATTGCATAAGTAGAAACAAATAAATAAATAAATGTAGAAATAAATATATAAATAAATACAAAAATACATTGAATTTCTATATTGTTGTCAATTATTTTATTATTTATTTAGGTTTTTCTGTATTTATTTATAAATTTTTTCCCAATGTTTTTCATGTATTTAGTTAATTCCACATTTATTCTACAAAATGTAAATTAGCTGGGCAGCATCACTCTGAAGCACACTGACAGTTATATTGGTGTGCTTAGATTTACATAGAGATCTGTTGCTTCTGTCTGTGTTTCCAAGCTGATCAACTGTACTAAATAAATAATAAATAAATGTAAAAAAAAAAAAAAATACATGTGGAAATAAGTAAATACATAAATCAAAATTTAGAAATAAATTAATAAATAAATACAGAAATGCCTAAATAAATAATAAAATATATTTAAAAATATAGAATTTTTATTGTTATAAATATTTTATTTCTACATTTATTCATGTATTTATCTATTTATTAATTTATTTCTACTTATGTCATATTTTTGTCCTTCATCTAAAGAAGTGATGTCTTTAGGTTGAAGTGAGTGGAGTGAAGGCAGAGCTGCATTGCTGCTCTTCCTTCAGTAGGTGGCGCCGTCGCCTCTGCGACTCACGGCGCCTCAGGTGCACCTGTTGCCATAGCAGCACAATGATAGTAGTGTTTTCTCTCGGGCTCCGAGGGAATTAGAAGTGCGTCTTTGTGTTTGCGTGTTTGTGTGTTTGTGTGTGTCTGTGCGCTCGTTAAAAAGGGCAGCGTGTCCACCAGCGCCTCTCTGTGCCTTATTTGAATGCACTTTTACTAATGGTCGCACACACACACACACACAGCCGCACTGTCGAGACGAGTCTGTTTATCCAACTGCAACTTCTGCAATGACGGGGCTGCTGTCTGTGTTCTCTCTCCTGCCCGTCCAGGCCCTGAAGAAGGGAGCCGACGCTCCAGAAGAAGAAGGAGAGGAGGAGGAAGAGGAAGATCCAGGCGGGCCGCGAATAAAGCAGGCTGCTGCAGGGAAACTGTCCCCACAGGATGATGGAGAGGACACGGAGAGGTAGTGACAGAAACTGTATTCACACTTTCACCTAATAATAAAACTTCTTTACTGTTTATTGAGTTTATGATAAACTCTTAAATTCTTTTAGCCACACACATTTAGTTTAAAAAAAATATGTGTTGCTCCACTGCAGTTTTATTAAAATATTTGTTTTTCCTTTGTTCAGAAACAACTTGCGCAAAGCCAACGAGAAGCTCAGCCAGGTGCTGGTGGACGTCCTGAAGACGACGGCAGCAGCGGAGGAAACGATGGGCCTCCACATGCAGAGTCTGCGTAACGCTTCGAGCGGAGCACAGCAGGCTTCACCGTCCCACTCCACCACACAGAGAGCAAACACCGAGCACGCAGGACCGTTTACTGCAGGCAAGTAACATCAGGTGTCAGTGGTAGTTTCAGGTAAATGTTTGGGGAGCAGGTTCAACAGCTGAACCACACAAATGTGTTGTTTCAGATGTTGGTAGTTAGCTACAACGCGCAATTTATTGAAAGGAAATATTCACACAAAGTATATTGAGTCTCAAGCGAAGAAGATCCTGCACATTGCTCTTGCTCAGCATTTAAATGTTTTGATCATACTAATATTTCGGTCCTTCAAGAGGTTTTATTAAAGTTCGAGAGAAGTTCTTGCAACAGTGATCTTAAATAGCTCCTCCCATTCTTCGAGCTCACATGTATGATTGTTATTTCTTGATTGCTACATGTGCAGTTTGTTATATTACACTTCATACTCCAAGAAAAAGAAGAGGAAAAGTACAAAGAAACAAGGTGTACGCCATAATGTATAAGTCTGTATACAAGCATATTTAAGAAAAATCTTGATGAAAACATCGATCTTGAAGCTTGTTGTTGTCTGTTTAGTTATATCCACTTGTATCTTGAGTGCAGCATAAGTACGTCTATGAAATTCTTAGACTATCATGACCTGCCACAGTATCTCATCGTTAAATCCTTCGACAGTTTGTAGATTTTATACCCAGTTCTCCTCTCTGGTACAGTCAGCTGTTCAGTCCCCTGAAATGATAAGATGCCGTGTTTGATTTCATTCAAATGTTCTGCTGCATTTGTGTATGTTTAGCATGCACAAGGTGTACACAACACCTCATTACTTTTTCTACACCTTTGCAGCTGCACCTGCATTCACATTGTGCCGTTTCATCGAGCTAACAATCAGTTTGCATTTCTTAAATCTGGATAACAGAAACAATGAAAAACAAACTGTTTTTAAACCACATTTATTACAGTGTTGTTGCTGTGTTATATTGGACTTCTAGATTTCAAATGTGGTTTAAAATTCAGGTTTCAACACATCACATCCAGGCTGTTGTTGGAAACCTTCAAGCTGCTGATTTAGTCCAGTGCGACAGAGCAACACTGCACCATGACTACAAAATGCTAATGCATGAACAAAGAGTTTATGTTTTTACTTTAATGCAAAAAACGCACCATCAGTTGGTGTATATGTGCATGTGTGCCGTTGTCATTGTGATCAATGCAAATATCAGCCTGGACAGTTAATCCAGCGAGTCAGAAATATATCAGATTTGCCTGCAGACTGAATGGTTCATTATAACTGGAGGTGGTGACTCCATGGGAGCTAAACACAACAAAGTCTCATGTTATCCTGCTAATCCTAATATTTACTGTAGGTGTTTCATGGGACTGGACACCTTTGTTTAATTCACAGTTAAAAAAATAAATAAATATGTCCTTTGCCAGGTTTGTTTGCATGTGACTACTTATTGCTATCTAATAAAAATTGTCAAATGCTATAATAAAGAGCACCTTGCATGGAAATTGTAATGTAAAAATAATGCAAAGTGCAGTCCTTCTGCCTGCTTTTATCATGATTTTCTCTGAGAATCTGATCGTGAGGTTTCTAATTGAAATAACTAAATGCAGATTGTGTCGTGTAGCTTGAAGGCACGGTCGTGTGAGCGTAGTGTACTCATTTGAACCGGATGATGTATGTGCTTACGCCCTCATTATGGTTTTATATTTAGCTCTGCTTTCCATTCTGTTCTGCCATGAATATAAACTACACATGACAACACCAGGCCTTACACAAATTAATGTCATCATGTGAGCTTCATATGGTTTAAAGAAGCTAAATATTTCCTGTCCTTGCAGCATTTTATATAATTGCTGATTATTCTCTCACAGCATCTTGATTTATCCGTTTAAAGTTACAGTGTACGGTTTAAAAAACGTCTGCAAGCTTCTGTAGAAAGCTGCACAGATTACTCATAAAGTACCTGAGTGAACATTAACTATGTGAAATACATCTGATTTGTGTGTGATGACTTTCTGTTGCTCTGGTCTTTTCAGGTCACTCTGCAGAGAGTTCACAGGGCAGTGAGACGGCTGCAGACGTTGGGGGTCTTTGGTCCGGGGAGACGGAGGCTGACGAGGGTCTGGAGGAGTCTCAGCAAATGATGGAGAGTCTGCTGCTGGGTGCAGGGACGCAGCTGGAGAACGAGGATTATCTGATGGGCATCAGCAGCCGACTCCAGACGGCTCTGGAGAAGATGTTGATGGCCATCACGGACACCACCAACCAGGTACGAACGTTGTTGTTGAAGTGGGGTCAATGCACCGCAGTCGGGTCGGATTCAAAGTGTTGCTCCATTGTTACTGTTTTAAAACTTCCTGCTCCTGCATGTTTTTCTAGCAAACTGTTACTTGTTACTGTTTGCCATAATTTTGCAGACAAAAGTAGTCTTTTAGGAAGTACTGTTACGTAGTAAATTAGGTATTAAAAGCCTGGTTTCAGACATTAAATCGCCACCCACCTCTGAATGTGTGATTCACATAGACAATACAAATTTTTTAAATTTAGAATAGAAATGAAAGTTACAAAAATCATTGGATAAGGTGGAATAAATTAAGCTTAGGTTGATGCAAGGTGGAGAATAATTTAATAGTTCACAGTAGAACTGTAAAGTCTTTTGAGTACAATCCTTTTTTCAGCACCTTAGTTTGCAAATGAAACACGATTTTAAACCTTTTAGATCTTGGAAAAATGCCAAACTGCTTAATGCATCAAGAGTGACCAGAATACTTGGACATTTTGAGAAACAAGCTTAAACTTGTGTTTAATGTTTATTTACTTTATTTGTCCCAGAGCGGCATTTGGTTTTGCTGCAAAATGCAACTTAAAACAAGCATCAAAGAAACGACAGCGACCAGTTACAAGACAGCAGAATCAATCTCATCAGAAATCTGTTTGCAAAAAAGTGATTCCCAAAATATAAGCTATTTAAAAAAACAATTTGTTTCCTGATTAGATTAGTATAATACAATCAAAGAACGACTCAACCAACCATATAATCTGACCAAATATCTGATGCCAACTTCAGATACTCAATAACAGTATTATAGTGGTTTAAAGTCCTTTATGGAGTGAAATGGGTTCTTTTCAGATTGAGATTTCAGAAGAATTTTTCATGAACAGTCCAATGTGTGTGTGTGCGTGTGTGTGTGTTTGCAGAAAGCTCTGGTGACACATTTAGGCTTTTGTCAAAACATTTAAATACCCACACTCGACACTGTTAACCCCCTCTGTGAGTTTCTACGCCTGTTCATGGAGCCATAATGGGGATGAGACTGCAGAATGCGGCCGGCAACAAAGTTGGCCTGTCTAGAATTCACACACAAAAGAGCTGCCTCATTCCCAGTGGTTGCCTATAGATACGAGCTGTATTTACACTGAGCTTTTGTCCGGTCGATCGGCCTATCACCGTCAGTAGTGGGCCGAGCGGCTCCACCCCCTCAGGCGGTGCATGTAGTGCGCCCGCTGCGTCGGCCCGCAGAGACGAGGCCACTGTAACTAGGCCACTGAATGTGTTACTGTAACCGACTGCACGCCACGTCACTTCTTCCCGTTGGCTGAAATTCATGCGTTACTCACGCTGAGATGGGTTTTATCTTACCGATCTAAAAATAGCTTTAAAGAAATTTCAGGCTGAGCATCACTGTTGTTCTCGCATCCATCCACGACGCAGAGAGACTGAGGGTCGAATGTTATTCTGCTGGATCATTTGGATATTTATAAAGTCTATATAACATGTTTATTACAATACACACTTTTCTTAGTGTTTCTTCTTCTGAACTGAGAATTACTTGATTAATTAATCTTCTCAGTTTGTCATTTTTTAGGATTATTACTGAAACATTTTCACCATTTAAATGTGGTTTATATTCCCCCATGTCACAAATTGAATAAATTCTGATTCATTGCACTAATAGAAGGTTGTGGTTAGATGATATTAAATAGATATTAATGTCATTGTACAATAAATGATAATAGCAGTAACAACAATAAATACTATTATTATAAAAACTATTATAAAATATAAAAATTATATAAATACTAGTATTATAATTAATATTCTAACACAAAATAATTAAAAAAAACGACACAATATTATTATTAGTAGTAGTAGTATACTAACATAAATTATCATTAAAAAATTACATAATTATAATTATAATTTATATAATAAAAATGATTGATGTAATTCAGCAACAATTTAAATACAAAAGTGTGTTATTATTTCAAAAATAATAATAGTAATTCTTGAAATAAAATATGTTAAATTGCATGTGTATTTAAGCCCCACACTTTCCCACGTAAGACACTTAAAAGCAGGTTTAGCGAACATAATGTTGAAGAGACCCTGATTTATCCTTTCCCACATTTGTCCAACATCACTGAGATAAATCTTTGCCCCTTTACTGATATTTTATAGACCAAACGAGTCATAAATTAATCATGAAAATAGTTCGTTTTAACTCCATTAAAGAGCCTCTGTAAATTTTACGAGCAGCTGACGTGTCTCACTGTTTACATCTCCAAATAAACACCATTAACAGCACAATAAACTTGTAATCAACAAAGCCTCCTAATGGTTTGCTCAATGATTTCCCTGCTTCAGTATTGATCTGATGTACATTAGTCTTGTCCGTGAGCGGAGCTGCGCCGTCACGTCTCGCCTCCGGAGCGCCGTCGTGAACTAAGATTGATGCAACAAGCCGATCAGGAATGTTAAGTATCTTTTGTTGAACCAGTGCTGTAAATAATTTGCCGGGGGAAGGTGTTTGCTCACCCATTGCTCCCTCCCATTATCTGCCGGTGAGACGTGGAGATTGTTTGTGAGCAGTCAGTGTGACGGAGGGAGGGACCGAGAGGCAGCGTGTCACTACCATTTAATCGCTTCTTTTCCTGTGGCTGCGTACGGAGGGAATCCAGTTTGACAACTTTTTGTGGGAAGGGCGTGTGTTGTCTGTGGGTTATTTGTGTGAACAGCCCTGTGATCTATTTGCAAATCTACCTGGTCCATTGACTCCAATGACAGAAGCCACACCTGCTTCCCTCCCAGTATCCTACTGTGTGCGATCAGGGCAGGTAGTGGGAGAAAACTCTTCTCATCTGAGTGGTGAAAACTACCCTGGAAGTCTGGGATTTAATCTTTTTTTTTAAAGCACGTGGGTAGATGGACACAAAGTGAGTGTAAAGAGGAACAGTAGGCTGCCTGAGGGTGGTAAAGCTCGCCTGACAGGACAGAAAGATCCGGCTACAGTGAGTAATAATATAGTATGAGCAGGGGAGCATGCGTGGAGAGGGAATGACAGCAATCCTAGGAGGAAGTAGAAGGGAAAGAGTGGAAGACTTAAGCTGTCATTTCCCCCTCAGCTGGCTGCCGCTCGGACTAAACAATTAAAAGGGGCCCCTGGGAGGCTTCCCTGCAGGTCGGGGTTGCTACGGTGGCATAGTATTGTTAATGAATCTCCAGAGAGAGAAAGAGAGAGAGAGAGGAGAGCAAGCCGGAGCAGACGTGGGGGTGTGAGCTTCACCGAGCGGCATGATATGGTTTCACTCTGAGGAAAGAAGGTCAGAGAGAACAGAGAGTTGGAGATCTACAGCGAGGACGCGGAGAGAGAAGAAATGATCGTCTTTGTGTTTACAAACCTCCTGCCGCCGTGTTCAGGAATGCCTTTCAAGCTGCCGGATCGGGATGTGGCGTCCACCTGCTGTCGAGGATGACAGTTTTAAAGCAGCACTTTAAAAAAAATTCTCACCGTTGCCGGATGATTTGATCTCTAAATATTTACCTGGAGCTCGTTCTACCTCCAGCAGGCAGCATGTGATTGAGATGACGTGAATGTCACCCTCTCCAATTGTTGTTTACTCTTCTCGTGTGTGTGGCAAACACATAGAAACTGTTGCTTGGAGCTTCATCCCCCACTGGACTTTATTCTCATTTGCGGCTGCACAGCTCAGCCTGACGGATCACGGCAAATGGAAACATCTTTTAATGAGGCGAGCAAAGGAGCTCCAGCATAAGTTCTGCCTTTCATCCATCTGTCTTTTACCATGGATTCATACCGCTCCTACCTGAACTCGAGTGTGCAGACATGGGTGGAGGGGGCGGACCAGGACGTGTACGAGGTGGAATCTCGTGTTCCCCTTCCCCGACCTTTCCCAGTATGCAGCACCTTGACTGAGAAAAATGCTGTGGTGGTGCAGACGCAAATCTCACATGTCAACCACAGAACTAATGGCCACCTTCTTAAGGTCATCTCCAGAATCTCCCTGCCCACTCCTCCATACACAGTAAGTTCACAGCTGCTGAATGTGCTGTAAATGAACAGGTTTGGACAGGTTCACGTCTGTACATCGTAGGAAAGATCTGAGCTGTTTCTGCTGATTAATATTTTAAAGGTAAAACTACCGCAGCCTGTTTTCTGCCGTTCAGGTCTGCACACGCAGATGTGATGTAAGTTAAATGTCACTCCACGTTGGAGCACCGCAGCTCTTTCTGTGCTGAAAGATTATATGACTCCTAATGTGCCCGGGTCACGTTACCACTTCCTGGTTCCCATATTGTTACAATGAGACCTTTGCTCAGGGAGATACGGTAATCTATGAAAAGTAACTGTGAGCGTGCTGTTATTGCATTAAGATGACTGCATAGCTGGAAAAGATGCCCTCTGTCACATGACCCGAGTTTTATTCAAATGTGGTGTAATTACCTTCCTGTTCGACTGCTCATAACCTCATTTAGTTGTTGACTTTTGCACAAGTTCCTTCTAAGTCTGTCTGCAAATTATGCAAAAAGACTTTAATCTGTGTTGTCAAGCCGTTATATTCTTATAACGGCTTACAGTCGTTCCCCCAACTGCAATAAAGGTGCAGGTCCCCTTTAAAGGTGACTACAAAGTGCTTGTCTCAGTTGAAAATTAACATGATTAACTTGATTTAGCAATTTGCTTTCCAGCCGCAAATCTTCAAAGTGAATCAAACTGGTATTGGACTGTAATGTAGCTCATATGTTTAGTAGAGGTAGTGAAAATTGTGTTTCCCAAATGAGCTGTTCAAATAGAAATTCAGTCCATGCTATATTATTGTAAATGCATACAAGTAATGTGTAAAGTTTTGTGTAAAAAACTTAGTTTCATATGTAGAAAACAAGAATTTCAGTACAACAGAAACGTGTAATATAGAAATATGATTTGCTAATAAACAAGTCAGCTGAAAGTGATAAATGAAGGAATTATATCATGGCAAAACTTGCAAATTGCAGATCAAAAGGGGGATCACATGATTTATAATTGCTTTCATTAGGTTAGGGACTTCTTAGATGAAGATTAATGAAAGATTGGAAAAAAATCAATGCAGAGGAAGCTCAGAAATCCTGACTTTGTTCTTACTGTGGGTGAAGTAAAAATACTGGATCCTGCAGTTTTCATGCAGCTTAATATTGTCTTTTATTAGATGCCTCCTTAATCACCAGGTCTTCCAAACCTCAACTTCAGAAAAAATCAGGTTTCAGGTTCAGGTTTCACACTCGAGCAGAGAAATCCCTGATTACATCATCAGCGATCACACACACAAACAGCTGTTTCACCAGCTGAGCGGGTCTCCTTTTTGATCCTCATGTGTAAAATCGGTCAAGTGTCCCTGCAGGGCAAACGATTATTTTCTATGTTTGTTCTTCTAACTCTTCTCTTCTCTAACCGTCTCTTTCCTGTCCCTCTCTCAGCTCGAACATGCCCGGATGACCCAGACCGAGCTGATGCGGGAATCCTTCCGCCACAACCAGGAGATGAGCGAGCTGGTGCAGAAGCAGGAGGAGCTGCAGGAGAGGCTGACCGAGGAGGGCCGGGCGCGCGAGCAGCTGGCTCTGGAACTTCACCGCGCTGAGGGTGAGTTTCTCTGCATAACACTGTTTTTTCATCTTTCATTTATTTAACCAGGAGTACAAGACTCGTTGAGACTGGCCAAGACATGAAGCAGCACAAATAACAGCACTATAACATAAAACAAACATATACATTTTATAAAAAGTATCAAAAAGCATTCTGCAACATTAAAAACATCTAACGTCAGATGTATTTGCATCCCAGTCATTCAGATTCACTTTAAATGTGTTTAAATAGACCAGCACCGGAAAATTTGGGTGGTTTTGCAGCTGATTCCAAACCAAGGGAGCATCATACTTAATCATCCTTTTTCCAAATCATTGCAAACTTCAGGGACATTTTCTAAAAATAAGTTCTCACTGTGAAACTAATAACTTTGCATACTTTTTTTTAGGATGTAGATCTTATAAATAAGGCTTTATAAATAAGGATATGCCGATGGTTAGTTCAGAAATTGGATTAGCACCAAATAAATTAATGTTTAGACATTAGTTTGGTTTGAATCTGTGCAGAATTGGCATCCAGTCTTTAATGCAGCGTCTTTATAGGAAGCGGCGCTCTGTTTCTGTGACTGTTGATGTGACCGTGTGTGTGTCTGTGTGTCAGAACGACTGCAGAAAACAAACGGCATAAGGAGGAACTGAAGTGAGAGAGCATCTGTGCATCTGTTCGGGGGAGGGAGGGTGTCACAGGGAGTGATGGGATCAGCTGTTTGAAAGGGAGAGTGAAGGAAATGTGTGGTGAGAAATCACCATCTGTGGTGAGAAATCGACAAATGGTCATTTGTGTTCATCAGCCTGTCTCTGATTTTTGTTTGACAACTAAATCAGGAGAACAAAGTCAAACCTTTGAGCTCGATTAACCTCGATTCACCAGGAAGTGAGTTTATAAGCAGTTTAAGGGTTTTAGTGATTCTGTTGTTGTTGTTTTCGGGGGGGGCAGCTAACTGGACGTCTCGTCCGTGTCAGAGACAGCTGCCCCACGAGGGTCGACTGTTACAGGCGCCGCTCGCTCACTCTCCAGTCGGCCGGCATCACTTTAGGTCTCTCGCTCATTTTGGCGAACGGACAGTACAACAGTCCTTTGTTTCTCTCTGGCTTTGTGTCCTCGCTGAACAATGGTGAGTTTATAGCTTCTAATCTTCTGTCATCCTTCAGTCGTATCCTGTGAGATGTTTGTTTTCTATGATCCTGTCGAGGTGCTGAAGGGTCGCAAATATTTACAGTCATAAAATGTTTTACAGGACAGACTGTGAGAGAGGGAGGTTGTGTGGGAAGCTGAAGGAAATTAAAGAAAAGACAATATTATAGAGAATGAAACAGCAATTACCAGTTAATATATTTGCTAATTATGTTTTGGGTGATTACAGTCTATTAAAAGAAGGTGTGCATATCTTTAAATTGCATGTTTACGTCAAAGAAAAGCAACAAATCCTCACATGTTATACATTGAAATCAGAGAATATTTGATATTTTAATGAAAATAACATTGGGGTTTAAAAAATGACAGAACAAAAACAAAAAACATCCTCAATCTTAATTTATTACATATTTTGTTCGGTTCTATACTGTGTGGAGGTCTGAGGAAATACAAAACAAATACAAAACAAAACAATCACAGATCCAAATTTAATGCTCCAGAAAAGAGCTATAATACATTTAAACAGGGCAAATATCATAAAGTATTCAACATGTTGTTTATAAACTCACATGCCTCTTGAAGACACAGATTTGGTGACTTTATAAATGCACAAATATGGAATAAAATGTAAAACAAAACAGGATGCTCCCGGGCTGTTTCAGGAGTTGTTAGAGTGATTTGATGAACTAAGAGAAATGTGCAGTTATTTCCAGAAACAAAGATTTAAACAAATGCAAAACAAAGATGAATTAAGAGTCTTGATTTGTGGAGTAATGTTGAACAGGAAATAAATATTTAAATACACTTCATAGATTTTTTTTTATTATTATTAAACTAAAGAGAACAGTACAAAGTAATTGATTTAAAAAGGCTCTTTGTAATAACTTTCGGCTTCAGGCTACGTTTTTTTGGTTGCTTTAAACTTGCTTTGACTTGTAACTACTTCAAAAGTAATGACTTGTTATGTTAGCAACCAAAATAAATATAAATGAATCTAAATTATCAAATGGTTGGTAATTAATTATTCTATTTACTTTAATAATTTAATAGACTAATTGTTGCAACTCCAATAGAAGATGAATACTAATACTACAAACGTGACATTTAGTTTTAAAGAGTTACTGTTTGATCCAACGTCATGCTTCCTCCTCATTAACTTTCAGGGAGTGTTTGAGTGTTTCTAAGCTGATGTCTCTTGAGCATCTATTCGAGTTCATGCCATTGAAGTGAAAGAAATCATTCTCCTGCTATTGTGTCGGATGATCCACGCAGGTAAAAGCTCAGGGTGCGGCCTTTTCAAACTGGTTTTGAATGAACTCAGGA
>CAFUXE010000375.1:163178-186966 GCA_903364295.1 Serranus cabrilla | reverse complement strand
CACAAATTCTTGTAGTAGTAGTAGTAGTCAGTATTGCACAGTTGAAGATATCAATTACGAGTAAATTTTGGGGTTATAATTGACTCACAGTCGGAGGAAAGAGTTGAGAAGTTTGATGGTTTGGTTTGACTTCGTGTGCCGCTCTGTGGTGCATCTCAGTGGAATGAATCCTGTGCTGAATGTTCGTCTGTGCTGGACCGACACGTCATGGAGTGGGTGGGAGACATTGTCCAAGATGACACGTAACTTGGACGGTGTCCTCCTCCTCTGACACCACAGAGTCGAGCTCCAAACCCCATGTTGAACAGGCCTCATGGATCAGAAGTCTGAGAATTATTATTCTTATTAACCTTTATTTTGAAGGGGAAATCCATTGGGGCCGAATGGTTTCCTGCTTATATAAAACAGGTTTTAGTCCTAAAACAACACATGACAAAAGAAAACAAAGCAGTTAAACAGTGAAACATGAATAAAACATCAAATATAAATGATTAATTATAGCCTCAGTGTTTTATGTTTTATGAGCTATAGAAAACATTGTACATGTAGTTTGATGTATATGAGCTACAAACATGAATCAAGGCAAAAAGATATATAATTTCTACCTTTAAACTCATCTGATTCTCCACCAAAGTTGCAGTTAATGAATAAATAGTTTGTGTGTACCCTCATTCACTGTAACTGAGACCTGAATACCATCCTGGTGCTTAATGCTTGCTGACCTGTGACGGAGCAGCACATTAATGATGGTGGATTCATTGTGTTTACAGCTCAGTTCTGTTCTTCATGTCAAGCAAAATGGGTCAGACATGCTCTCGTGTGTTCTTCTCTGCGTTTGTGTGCAAGTTTGTGCGCTTTGCTGTGTGTTACATGTGGTTTGTTGTTGTGTTGTCAGTAACCTTGGATTTTGTATCCTGCTATTAAGCGCTCGTTCATCTGGATGGCTGCCCCGTGTGTGTGTGTGTGTGTGTGACTGAAGCTAGACTGAAGGCTCAAATTAATTCCTCTTTAATTCTTCTGTTAAGCGAGTGTAAGAATGGGCGGCGTACATAGAGACCATAACTTAAAGAAAAGGACAGTTCTGAATAAATATCCGTCTCTTGTCTTTGTTCTCCTTCAGGTTTGATTGACGGCTACACGGGTGAACGCGCGGCGCTGGAGGAGCAGTTGCGTCAGAAGGAAGAGCTCCAGCTGAGCCTGGAGCAGGAGCTGCAGGTGAGGCATTCCAGCTGCAGAGAGGAAATAATTACCTTTACTGTGTGAGACTGACGGCGTTTGAAGGGTTTTTTTCTACTTTGCCTGAGGTGAAGAACAGTAGTGACTCACGTGTAAGGACAGTGAACTTGAGGTTGAATTAGTTGAAATATCAACCAGAAGAAACATGACATTTGTGATATAATTAATACAAATAATACATTTAGTTTGTATATCACCTTTCATATAAGAAATACAGACAAAGTGGTTAGCAAAAAGAAAAATATACATAAAATAAACATAAAAACAGGCCGTACATCACAACTTTAATGTGCAATAACTTACGTTTGCTGCAAAAAATATTAACCTTTTTCATCAAAGTGCTTCACAGAGCAAAATGAACATTACAGATTAATAATATATGCGATTTAGCAGAAAGAAAGCATCAATAAAATGATAGAAATTCAATAAATAAAAGTCAATAAAATAAAACATTACAGTCTAATAAAGAAATAAAAACAAAAATATACAATAATATATGTAATTTATCACAGAAAAAGTATAAATATAATGATAAAAATTCTAAAAATAAAAGTCAATAAAATAAAACATAACAGACTAATAAATAAATAAATAAAAAGAAAGAAAAATGTATAATAATATATGCGGTTTAGCAAAAAAAAAAAAAGGAACAATTAAATGATAAAAATTTAATAAATAAAAGTCAATAAAATCAAACGAACACCAGAGATATAAAAAAAATACTGTAAAATCCGATAATTAAAACGAATAATTTTTGTCCTGGCAGGTGACGGGCAGCCGGCTGCAGGAGTTGGAGCAGGATCGGCTTCAGATGCAGGAGGAGCGGGAGCTGTTGTCACGCCAACAAGACGCCATGAAGGAGCACGCCGGGCCCCGCGAGCTTCGTACGTATCCCAGAGTTCCCTTTCTGGAAATATATAAACATACAGGAGTTTTTACAGCCCACTCACAGGAAGTTGTTATCACTACATTAAAAAATAAGAGGAAAATGTATTTATTGAACAAAACCGTAGATCATAGTTAGTGAACCAAACATAAGGTAACAAAAGCACAAAATCTGTTTTTATTTTATTTTTATCAAGCTCAAGTTTGTTTAATTTGGTTATTTTTAAAGAAGAATTATCTAAATTAAATCTTAAATTGGTGCAAACATTAACAGAGTCAGTGGAAGCTGCAAGTTATTCAGCAGTTATTGTTGTTTTCAGCTCTTTTAAAGTCCTCTGCATTCATACTGGTTTCATTCTGGCTTCTGGGAAACAGTTTACAGCTGTGATTGAAAGCTGCACGAGCCTCGTATTGATTTATATTGTTGTTATATTGTCGCTGTGGTCTACTGGAAGTGATAACAAACATTTATGAGCCATAATTTCAGCCGCTGGAATTCAGACCAAGGGCCAAAAAGTCAATAAAATGTCATAATCAGGATATTTTTCAGTGTTTATCAGTGTAACAACGCTGATAAATCTACATTACTTACACACTTGCTACCAGTATTCTCACCACAAGTAAGGTTGTAAAAATCATGATATTTAGATACTTTTTTTCATACCATGTGTTTAAAATTATACAATCTTGATAGTATTGAAAGTACCAAAGCTATTTAAAAAATAACATAAAGAAAACTGATCTACAATCATATTTACAACTCAAGGCTACACAAGTTTACTCTGTTTACAAGTGAAGCAACATTAGGGGAAAATAGTAATAATACTCATAGCAACAATAATGAAAGAAATAATGTGTAGCCTTGCTGCATTAGTAGGGAAAACATTAAAAAAGAGTAATAATATTGGTAATTACTGTTAATATTTTTACAAATGTGTCTTAAGTGACTTTTTTTATGTAGCAGCAGCATGTAAAGGGTTTAATTTTTAAAGAAAGGAACAAAGAAAATCCTTATTCTGTGTGTCTGGACTTGTATTGTTTATTTATAATCGTTCTGTATCAAAGTTAAAAAGCCCACAAGTTTTAAATTTACAGGTTTTTGCAAAGAAGTTCTCCGGAAACATGAAGCTTTTTAACTGTAACTTTGCCTATTCCGCATGATAACTCCTGTATTATCAAAAAGGTTCCCATGAGTTGTTCTCTGATAAAATGGTGAGTATTCTGTATTTAAGGGTACAAACGAAAAAGGGGCATTTCACAGAGTTTTTCCTTTCACAGCATCCTTTCCAAAGCTTTAACCTGTCCGTGACACAGACAGAAACACACTGCCGTTGTTCTGTCTTCAGCCTTTTCTCTCCTTTATCTCAGAGTTTTCCTGTTCATGAGAAAAAAAAGAGCATGTTACATTCCTGTGCTTTCTTATTCTCCTGTAGGCCTAGTTGAAGCTGCAATGGTTGCAGCACCTGAAGCAGGTGTGTCCACTTTGAGCATGGCTCAGTCATATCTACTCTGTGTTCCTTATAATTGTCTCACTGTAGCCGCGCGACACTGTATCTTTTTAACCCTTTAATCCGGCAACTCACCAACAAAGCTTGGAGCTTGCTTGCTATTGGCTCACAAACTCACTCAGTTCAATCACTAACCTTCGCTTCAGCTTTTCATTTTTGATTGATTTCTGTCCCGGTTCGTCATTTTAAATGTCTTGGAGTCGATGTAAGCACTCATTTTAGCATGATGAAATGAAAGTTATAAGACACTTACAGTGCCAATAAAAAGGTAAGTGAACCTTGGATTTGTCTGCGTATTGCAGAAATGCATAATTATGTTGCATAATTTAGTCAGAAAATGTGGTCTAATATTCTGAGAAATGTCACGAAAATGGGCAAGCTGCCTGAAACTGTAACATAAAAGCTTGTTTTGGTGTATTTATTAATCATTTGTTTGAACAAGTAAAAGTCAAGTTTTCCACACAGATCATTTCTCCATAGAAATCTTTTGAATCATCTTGATTCTGGATGTTTCTTTCAGTCACAGAATCAGTAGATTTGAGGATTGACCCTTAGCCGTCTGTAATATTACCTTTTGAGGTTAATTTTTCACTTTATTTAGGGGCATTATCGTGTTATATTTAACTTTTATTGCGCATCAGGTGACTGACAGCTTTCCTGAATCGTATCTTTTTTATCATGACGTGATGGTTGTTCATCTCATGCGCGTGCATTTGACTTTAATGAAGATCCGACCACATTTTCTGCTTAAATTGTGCATAAATATGAACTCCAAAGAGTTCACTTTCTTGTTCTTGGCACTGTATATGTACTTTCCCTAATTGTCAATCATCTACTCTCTGAATCAAGGCATCTTTTTTAATCGTGTACATGTTAAATCCTTGCTGCTCTTACAGCATTTCTCTGAGCGAGTGAGATGACTGGCCGTTGAGGAAGTCCCTCTCCCCTGCCTGTAAACGCTTATTGGGCATGGATATATATACCGCAGTGTCTGGGCTGTCCACCTGTCTGTTCTGTCATTTGCACTCTCTCACCTTGTTACCTTTGCACTAATCCTGCGGGGTTTGATCCTGGGTGAACCGGTGTGTGGGTTGTTCACTGGTGGCAGCGGAAGAAGCATCGTGACGGGGAATCCTGTTGGGTAACGGGGCATTATGTCGGGACGTTGACTGAGATGTTGGAAGAGTCTGAAGTTAGGCAGAAGAAGCTTTAAAAGTGATAAAAAATCACAACATTTCAGAGAAAGAAGATGATTATTTTTTTTACCAACATGCTAATTAAGTCTAATCACATGGCTCACAGACTTCAGACTCTTCAGCTGCTCCATCTCAGCTTCCTGTTTGTCACCAAAATCAAACCTGAATGATTCATTAGCTGAAGTTAGCTGACGGGCAGTGATGCCTAACTTCTCCTCCGCTGTCTTCTTCAGACCTCCTGGAGGAGACGGAGAAGCTGATGAAAGAGAAGGTGGAGGTCCAGCGGCAGGCGGAGAAGGAGAACACGGACCTGCTGAAGCAGGTGAAGCTGCTGGAGGCGGAGCTGGAGGAGCAGGTGAACCGGGTGATCGAGCTGGAGCACGCGCAGAGCACCGAGAGCGGAGACCTCCGGCAGCAGGTCCAGGCGCTGGAGAAACAGCTGGACAAGAACAGGAGGTTCCTCGATGTGAGTCACAGAGAAAATGAGTCTCATGTTGCTTTTAGTCGATGCTCAAATTGATGGATAATTTATGTTGTAGTTTTAACCTTTTAACCTTTTTAACCCCCTAAATCCCAAACAGTTTCAGGACACAGGTCACATTTTACTCTCTGTGGTCTTGTTTTATCTCTGTAAATAAAAGTCCTATCATACCTCTATGGAAAAATGTTTTCTATGCAGGATACAGTTAAATAAAACCTTAACATCAATACATAAATTGGCTCAACATGCTTTAAATATTGAACTATTTACAGTTTATCATCTCGACACAGAGCAGAGACGAGAAGTGAATATTTTGATGTAATCATCCTGCAGTTCAATCAAAGTTTCACAGGAGCTTTGTCACGTTTTTAAATCAAGCAGATAGAATGAAGTGATTTTGTTGAAACATCACTATTTTAAGCTCAGATTTGGTTATTTTTCATGCAATAATCACAACAATAACTCCTTAGAATTCAAATTAAAGCTTCAGTCTCAAGCTGGTCAACCAATCCGGATTTTATTTTTGTTTCTATTTTGACAGCCCACTGTGCATGAAGTTGGTCTGTTTAGTTTTTGTTAAGTACCAAGTCCTAGGCTCACCCCTCCTTTAATCTAGATTTGTGTAGTACGATGTGGACTAGATGAAAAACTGTAGAGGGGGGACAAAGATTCAGGATACTTGCTAACAAAACATCTGATGATTAAGAAAAAAATAGCAGTTTCTTGACAAAGAAAACAGAAAAAAACAGGTGAATTTGTTTTGTTTGAATTTCCAAATTAGGAAGACCTTTACTGAAGCTCTGTCTAAACATTTTCCTGTTCCTGTCTTTATTCCGGTGTGCAGGAACAAGCCGTGGACCGAGAGCACGAGAGGGATTTCTTCCAGCAGGAGATCCAGAAACTGGAACAGCAGCTGAAGAATCCACACAAGCTGCAGGGCGGCTCGGAGCAGAGAAACCAAGAGGTAACAGGAGACGGCTCCGCTCTCTGCCAGAGGACCGAGCATTAACTGCTTATTTTCTGAACATAACACTGTTGTTACGAACACTGAGCCGAGAGTCACACGGCAGAACAAAAGAGCTGGTAGAGTTACCTGCGCTGCCTCGACAGTGACACCAAACAGTGGGAGTGTTACACAAACGAAAGGAGCAGAGTGGGAATGTTGTTTGTCCTTTTGTCGGTTGTGTAACAGTGGGTTTTATTTGCACCATCATCAGATTCACCAAACAGTGGGAGTGAAAAGATTTGCCAAAGTTAATGACTACGCTGGTGCAACTGTTACTTAGATACAAAAGCTGTCGAAAATAAGATCATGTGCTCGAAAGGCAAAGTTAACCCCTGAAATCACATTTCAGAAATGAACTTTCTCTCTCTCACTCGCTGTGTGTTTGTCTGTCTGTGCGTTTATGACTCTTTGGCTCCTCAAGGATTTCATCATTGACTGTCATTTTTCATCCACTCACAGTCGAGCCTCTAGTTCACTCCGGGCAAGGAGAAATTTAATTTTGATCCGCGCTGCTGCCGTCATATTGCAGCACATTTGAAACGCTAATTATGTCCCCGAACCAATCGACTGCAGCCTCGCACAGGACGAAATAACGTGGCAGTAAATAATTCGACCCTGTTTACTGTGCAGACGTCGTGTTTGTGACAGAGTAGACTCGTTTGCTTTTTGATGATATAAAAGAGTTTAAGTTGCCTTGAGAAAATAAGCCGCACTGGGTTATTGGCCCTTAGCACATTTCACTTTTCCAATCTGAAACTTCATTTGACAAGATAAGTCGTTTATTCCATCAGGGGACGATGAGTTTATCATAATGTTCTCCGTTCATCTTTATAAGTGATGTAGCCTCAGTTTGTCCTGCTGCTTGTTGTTGTTTCCTCCTAAATTAGATGAAGACTCGGGTTATGTTGTAACTTATGACTGCAGCTTTGATTAATGCTTTATCGTGGTTGGCTGTGAGTTTTGTGGCTTCCTGTGTTTATAGCATTAAAGGGACAGTTTGGATGTTTTTAAAGTGGGGTTGTATGAGGCACTTATCCATAGACTGTGTGTTACCTCAAGTAGATGGTGCTTTACTTTGCAGTCAGTTAGCCCTTTTTTTTTTACAGGAACTAAAGCCACCTTTCATTATCTTTGCTCTCTTAAAAGCCACCAGACTCCATAGACAAAAACAGTCATTTTACCTTGCAGAGCACCGTAGTTGCTGGTCTGCCACTGCCTTGTTTGTTAAGCTTGTTTGTATTATTGTGTGACTTTGCTGCTTTGAAGGGTTAGTTTAGATTCACCAAAATCACATAATAACACCAACAAACTGACCGATCGAGGCAGCGGTGGACCAGCAGCTCCTGTGTTCTGTGAGGTGAAGTTATACTAAAAATACTGTTTTTGTCAATGGAGTCTGGTGGATTTGAAGAGTGCATGGATGGATATTAGGATTAGGTTTCCTGTCAGAAAATGCTGTCTGACTGTAAAGTAAAGCAGTGAAAATATTCTAAATATAGCAAACAGTGTATTGTTTTTTATTTAAGGTGGAAAGGATCTATTTTGTCCACAGCAGCACATTGCTTAGCTTCTGTGTCTGTTCACTGATGATGGATAAGTAGCTCATACAACCAAACTGTCCCTTTAATTCAAACACCAACACTGCTGCTTTAAACTCCCAGGCTAATACCCCAAAGATAACCTCTGCTATTTTTATAATTTCCAGAGACTCCTGCCACGTTTTTTATCACTAAGTGCTTTTTCTTCCCCCTCTTGCCCTTGAACTCTCCATCCTCTGGTCCTTTATGCCTTCTCTCTCCCGTGGCTATTGCAGGTGGATGGAGTAACCTTTAAGGTATTGCTTCTAGCTACATGTAGACTCAAGTCTCCCCCAGAGAGCATTTAGTGCATTTTAGTCATCCCGCCCAACCCTGTAGCAGTTAATGCCCTGACCATCTCGCTCATGCTTCCCTCTTCCTCTCTCCCACTGCTGTGTTTGTCTTCATCTAGAAGCGACTTCAAAACATTTTCCTCCCTCATTCGTCTCCATTTCCTCGTCTCTCCCTTCAACGCCCCAATAAAACTCAACAGCAGAACAGTAACAGTAATCAAACTGGGGGGCTTTTTATATTTCAGTCAAAATTATCTTCATTATCTTCAATTAACGAACTTGAATGCAGGATCAACAAAATGAAAAAATTGACAATATAAGAAACAAATTTGCAATTGCGATAACTATGTTGAATATATAACCCAACGTATATTAAAGTTCACTCAGTTCTGCCCTTATGTTGCTCTCTAAATACTGATAAAATCCAACAGATTACCTGTTTAATTAACAATATTAAAGGAAATAATTTACAATATTCTTTTATTGAACAAATTAAACATTGACCTTCAAACGATAGGAACCATTTAAAAAACAGTTGTTAAAATTTAAAGTGCAGTTTACTATTAATACTCCAAAAAACTCCAGAGTTCAGACAGTATTTTAATACGTTTTAATATGTTATGCAGTCTTTGCATTGTGTTCATGCAAGCTGACGATACAAAGCTGATTTTTTCTTTTAAACATTGGATTTTTCCTGCATGCAAAGCAAGAAATTGTATAAAGAAACACACTAAAGTTGACTTGATCCATAAAATAACCACGGGCGGCCTTTCTGCTACAGTAAAATAAATATAAATAGACCATTCAGTGTCGGAGCGCTCATGAGGAGTCCATCCTACACTCGTGTCACTTTAATATTTAATGAAGGGCTGCCAGAGAGGGGGTGTTGTTCATCTGCCTTACTACACTCTCATCTTGTTTTGAATAGAAACTCTGAATAAAAACATCCTTTAAAATGCCTTTTAGACATAAAACTCAATCAGTCAAAATGAAGCGACATAATCATGTTGTTTAATGAAGAAGGAGAAACATTTTACCATCCAGATACAGATTGTTTTATTACCTCCTGAGATCATCCTAAACAAACCGCCGTCCCTTCTCCTCCCTCCATTGATCTGCTGATGTTTTCCCGTCTCACAGATGGAGCCGTTACCTGCCAGCGGTCCTCCTGGTTAATGTGCTGCTCTGTGGTTTGTGTCGCCCTGAATGAAGTCTCTCTCTCCCCCTCCCTCTGTCCCTGCACCCTTTTTTTTTCACTCTCGGCCCCCCTCCTTTCTCAGGTGGATCAGCTGACCTCCCAGCTAGCTGTACATGTACAGGCTATGCTGTAGCGAGTGGCGTCTCAGAGCGATCCTCATTAAACGATCCTCCCTCTCTCTCTCCCTCTCTCCCTGCGCTCCTCTCTCTCTCTCACTACCAGGTGGACCAGCTGACCTCCCAGCTGAAGGAGAAGGCGGATTGGTGCAGTGAGCTGCTGCTCAGCTCAGAGCAGCTGCGTCGTGAGTTGGGAGAGCGCAACGAAGAGATTGACAAACTGGAGAGCCGCATCCGCGAGCTGGAGCAGGCCCTGCTGGCCAGCGCTGAGTCCCTGGAGAAGGTTAGGATGGGGGGGAGGAGGGGGGGAGAAGAGGGAGATGAGGGACGTGCAGGAGAGATAGAGCAGTCTGAACAATAGCTGTGGAGCATGGCAGAGGGTGTGTGTGTGTGTGTGTGAGAGGATGTGGTGACAGCTAGAGGAGGGATGGGAGGAGGGTTGGACACACAGAGAGGGAGAACAATGTGTGGGTGGAGACGACTTCAGCCGCCCGCGCCGGCAGTTTGTTGTTGGTGATGAGCTAACTGTCAAGATTGCCCCCCAGTGTTCGTGGAGGGCTGAACAAAAAGAGCAGCGCAGGAAACGCTCCTGTATCTGCAGGCAAATGGCTCAGACGTCCAGTTGCACCATAAAAGATAGAAAATGGACAGTGAGCATTTGGAGTTTGCATGCTTTGAAAGTCTGTGTGCTTCACAGGAGTTCGTTCCTTCACGCCTTTCTGCGGGTGTTGAAAATAACTGCTGACTAAATAGTTTTTTTTTCCCGTGTGTGTTTCTGGTGTTTTATGTGTCGCAGGTTGAACAAAAGAAGCAGCATGCATCCATCACAGAGGCGAAACACTCCACGCTGGAGGCTCAGCTACAGACGGAGAGAGAAGCTCTGGAGCGCAAAGAGAAAGAGGTAGTGTGCTGCTCAGTTTGTGCTCAGAGGCTTTTACAGCACAGATTTATTAAAAAGGAAAACATTTCAGTCTGGGAAAGATCCAGCTGGAAGGGAAACGTCTATTTTGGAGGAAAAAAATGTTTTTTTTTTATAGTTCTGATCCGATTCAGATGCTGGAATTTAAATATCTGCCGATATTGATTCTGATACCTGAGCTCGTTTTGCATAAAAATTTGCATTGCATTTAATATACATATATATAAAAAAAGAAATTCATTTGAACTGCAGATGAAGTAAGCTTCGCTCCCAAACAGGTGGAGGACGCCAATTTCTATGTCCACTCAAAATCATGTGCACAGCAATGCATCATCAACTACAACCTCTGATTGCAAAAAAACTTGGGAAACTGTAAAATTGAATGTATTTAAACAAATAAAACTTCCCAAGTTTGAGCTTTAGATATCTTGTCTTTGTACTGTGTTCAACTGAATGTACTTCACAAAGCATTTTGCATATCGTTGCATTCTGTTTTTAGTGCATTTTTCACAGCGTCCTTATCAGGGTTGTACGAGTAAATAGATTTCTTTATCTGAGTGAAAGAGGTGATAAGACAATTTCAAAGAGCGCGATGGCAAATTGACGACTCAAAGGTCTCAGAAGGTTTTCAAAGTGAATATTTAAGATAAAAGTCTGTCACTCTATTGAATCCCACTGCTGATTTTGGATTGGATCGGTCTGAAATCTAGTTTTTGAGTCAGAATATTGGCATTACTGCAAGGCTTTTCAATATTCTTGCAACTGCATAAAATGCGTGCATAAATAAGTTTCTTTATCGTGCAGGAAAAACAATAAGAGCTATAAGTCCTCATGTTTATCTGTCGCCTTCAGATCTGTAACCTTGAAGAGCAGCTGGAGCAGTTCAGAGAGGAGCTGGAGAACAAGAGCGAGGAGGTGCAGCAGCTTCACATGCAGCTGGAGATCCAGAGGAAGGAGATCAGCAGCCAGCAGCAGTACCTAGAAACCAGGGACCAAATGCTCAAGGTAAGAAGCCGCCCTGCTGCAAGTATCGTTTTAACAGAATCTGTACATGAGATTATAATTCAAGAAGTGGATGAGTTGGATTGTGTGTGTGAACTGCAGCCACGATGGCTTCGTAAAAACTGAGGAAACTGGCCACATATTTTGTGAAGAGATCTTTACACTTATTATTAACTTGTGTTTTCTACTCACAAACTGTAATACTAAAGAAAAAAACATAAACCAATGGTTGCTTTTGACTTTCTAACTGTTAATGATGTGATTTGTGTAACATTGTCAGAAAAGTTTGTACTTTCACTGCACAAAACAGTGAAATAAGTGTGTGGCATATTAAAATAACCAAAAACTTTAGGTTACAATGGCAACCCCAGTTCTCTGATAACATGAGTAATGTACCAAGCAGTTGTTTGAAAGAGATCTGCTCCCATTTCTTGTAAATTGGACATTTTTTAATGAAATGCATAAACCACAATTTTGTTCATTTAACATTTATATTTCTGCAATCAGAGATATAAATTGCTTCAGGTGTTCTTTGCTTATATATAATAAGATATTTGCGCTACTGCAATTTTTTTTTGCACATTTTCATGTTTATTTGACGACTCACTGCTACCACATTTCTTCTTTGGCTCCATCAGTGTACTTTCTGACGCTGAGTGGACTTTCGCGTGACGTGTTTATTAATAGCCATCACATTATAATCTCTGACTTTTGAAGGTGATGGAGGAGAAGGACAGGGAAATAGCTCTTCTTAATGAACAGATCACTAAGCTTCAACACATGGAAACAGCCTCTGATAACAAGGTAACGCAATATGCGTATACGAAATAGAATAAAAGTCTATTTCGAATACGCATAGCTCCGTGGTTGTGAATCACTGTGTGTGTTTTATTTTGGTTTGCTCCATTTTTTTTCGTTGTTGTTTTTTTTGTTGGGTTGTTTTTGCTTGTTTTGACTCGGTAAGTAGTTCCACAGCACCATCGTCTGTCGTGAGGTGATCATTTGCTCATTTGAGGTGGCTTCATAAACCTCTGAGTCCAAAGTTTTAACATGTTTGATCAAATTTAGAACTTTTAAATACAAATCCCGATTAAAATGACATCATTTTGGGCTCAAATCATCTCTAAGCAAAACAGGGACTCAGAGGTTTACTTGAAAAGCGGGACAGCCATGGACTCCTCAGATCAGATTTTTGTATTGTTTTATAATTTCTGCTTATTTCTCTTTAGGAAATTGATGGGCGGGATGAGCTGATCAAAGACCTGGAGTCCCAGGTGGAGTGTTTGCGGAGCGAACAGGAACGATTAAAGAGGAATAACGAGGAGGAGCTCGACCAGCTGAACGCAGTCATCGACAGACTTCAGCAGGAGCTCGCCAACATCGAGCAGAAGCAGGCCGCGGAGGAGGACGAGGACACCAAGGCCGAGCCGGAGAGCGCCGCGTGGCTGCCAAGTAAAGAGGAATACGACGAAATGAAGCAGAGGACGGACCAGGCCACCAAAGAGTTCAGTGCCCTCAGAGCCGAGCACAGCAAGCTGCTGGAGACGTACCTGCGCCTGAAAGAGAGCGCCGAAGCTTTAGCGGAGTCCGAGAAACTGGAGAGCTCGGAGGGCGAGCTGGAAGACGCTCTCAGAGAGAAAACTGCAGGTCTTGTAGTCATGCAAGCCCAAGTTCAAGCTTTAGAGCAGAGTGCGACATCCAGAGTGGAAGAGCTGGACCTCCGCATCCAGGAGCTGGAGGAGGTGGTCGATGAGAAGGACTCCGAAATCAGCCGCTGTCGCCTCCTTCTGGAGCAGACGCAGAGCTATGCGGATGGTCTCCAGCAGAGGGTCTCTAACTTGGAGGAAACTCTGAGGGAGAAGCTGGCCGCGGCGCTCGTCAGCCAGGCCACGCTGGAGGCTTTCCAGCAGCAGCAGCAGCAGTCCAAAGGATCCAAAGAGAACCAGGACCAGCAGAGACCAGAAGAGACGCACGGGAAGCCAAATGTGGAGCCACATGTCTACGAGTTCAGTGACTTTGGTATTCCCAAAATGGACTTCAGTGGACTTGGTCAAGCGAGACAAGCTCCCACAGGGAAGGTGGTCCATCTGACTCAGAGGCTTCGGGAGCTGGAGGTGGGACTCAGCGGGATGCAGAAAGACCAGGAGCTCCAGAAGCAGCTGCTCTCCAGCTCCGAGGAGGAGGTGCTGGAGTACGAGAGGAGGCTGGCCGTGCTCATGGATCTGCTGAGCCAGATGAAGGCCAGGACACAGAGGACGACCCCGGCTGTCGGGGTAAGAGTCATAAACACAACATTTATTTAGCTCACACTTTTATCCAAAACATGTACAATAGAAGCATTTTAACCATCATGATGTTGCCCAAACATGTCGAGAAACAAGCAAAAATAAATCAAATAAGCAAACCGATTCAACGCTGCATTTTAGAAACAAGATCTGTTTTTCTTTTTTATCATTACTATTTCATTTATTTTTGTCTTCTCATGGTCCAAGCAAGTAGTTTAGCATTTTGCACCAGGCCAAGAAAAAAAACATCAGAAGTGGACAGTTAGTGACACATTTCCCATCTCTTACGAGGTTGGTTTGCTGCAGAGGGTCGACGGGGTTAACGCAGCAGACTCACTCTTGTGTCACTTGTGTGTGAAGCAGTGCATTGTTTTTTTGTCTTTGCTAGTGTTGCAAGTAAATGGTTACTATGGCCAAACAAACAAAGAAAAGAGTGATGACTACAGACTTTAAAACTTTAAAAACAAGTGAAAGTGACTGTAAAATCCAAAAACAAGCCACTGTTCACCAAAGGTGCCACGAAATGAAGACTTAACTCTCTTCTCTGTACTGAATGGGATCTAATTTTGAGCTTGTTTTTTAACTCTTTAATCTCTATATCTTTATCAATGGTTAACCAGTAAAAAACCTAGTGAAGTCATTGGGATCAGGTCTCAGATTGTGTGTTGTTGTCCCTTGCCCGAGTTTGAATCTTTTGTCCTTTTCCTCAGGCGTCCTCTGCTGATGAGAAGCCTCCTTCTGTGTCAGAGCTTCTCCAGGAGTTGCAGGAGGTCAGAGACGAGGTGTCGGCCACCAAAGAGCAGCTGGACAGCTCCAAAGAGAGCTGCAGCAGACTGCAGGAGGAGCTGCAGGTGTGTGTCTGCCTCTTTGTGTCCATACTTGTGTGTCTAATGTTTGCAGTGGCTGACCAACGTTTGCTTTTGTTTCTAGGATAAAACGGCTACAATAGAGAGACTACAGGACCAACTTCAAAAGGTGGGAAAATAATTGATACCACACACTTTACACTTGCATAAACTAAGACTTTTCTCGTCTAATATTTACACTTTGTCACTTCAGGTTTCATCTGGCGGCCGTGAGGAGACTAAAGTGTCAGAGCTTCAGCAGGAGTTAAAGGAGGCGCAGAATGAGGCAGCTGCCACCAAAGAGGAGCTGAGCAGCAGCAGAGAAAGCTCAGAGAAACTACAGGAGCTGCTGCAGGTACAGACAGGAGAAATATCATTCATTATTGTAATATTTTTAAAGATTTTTATGCATTTTAATTACATTCAATTGTGTCTTTAAAGGAGCGAGAAATGACCATTGCTCAACTTAAAGGAGAACTTTTTAAGGTGAGTCTAAAAATGTTTAACTTCATTTTTCTGTACTGAAATATGTTTGGCAGTATTATCTGTTTATTTGTATTTCTCTAAGAGATTGTTTTTACAAAAATCCTTTCACAATACTTGGCTGTAATATTTGACCACCTGCCCAATCGTCCTTCAGGTACAAGCTGAAGAAGACCGAGCCGACAGGACGGAGCTTCTCCAGGAGCTCCAGGAGGTCAAAGACGACGCGGCTTCCACCAAAGAAGAGCTCAGCAGCTACAGGCAGCGCAGCGAGAAGCTTCAGGAGGACCTCCAGGTCCGTGAGGTTTCCATTTCTCAACTCAAAGAGGAGCTCCAGGGCATGAGAACGAACGTGGACGCCACCAAAGAGGAGCTCAGCAGCTACAGGCAGCACAATGAGAAGCTGCAGAACGAGCTCCACGTCCGTGAACTCTCCATCTCCAAACTCAAAGAGGAGCTCCAGGAGGTGCGAGCGGCCCTGATGAAGAGAGCGGATTCTGGTCTGACGTCTCCCACGTCTCCCTCTCCGTCTCCCTCTCCGTCTCCTCAGCCCGTCTCCTCCACCACCGCCCAGCCTAAAAGGAAAGGAGGCAAACAGCCGGCCGCTAAAGGAAGCAGTGCCAAAGATAAACCATCCGTCTCCAGGAAAAACTCTTCCACCTCCAGCCAGTCCTCCAACAAATCTCGGCTGAACAGCAGCTCCGAGCAGCAGCAGCAGCAGGTGTCCGTCACGCACTCGTTCACGCAGACAAATCCTCTCCACATGTCCGACCTCGACCCGGAGGGCGAGTCTGCAACCAAAGACGAGGTGGAGGAGGTGATCGGAGAGTTCCAGGAGAAGATTGTACAGATGCAGGAGCTCCACGCGGCAGAGATCCTGGACATGGAGGCTCGGCATATAACGGAGAGCGAGAGCCTCCGCAGGGACACGCAGAGTCTGGAGGACGAGTGTAAAGCGCTGAAGGCCGTCATCGACAAGCTGCGCTCCACAGAGGTGACGGCACAAATCCACACGACAACATATATGTTTATCTCCAGAATCATCAACATACTTAATCATTTTATACTCACAGGAAATTATATAATAATGTTTGAAGCTGGATTAAGTGTTAATTTTGTCTGCACATTTTTAATTAAGTCTTTATCTCTTATACAATTTCTTTGTTGGTTTTTATCATTTTTAGTCAACCTCCTCCTGTTGACTAAAATGATGAAGGCTACTAAGATGAGATTTAGTCAGTGTTGGAATGTAACTAAGTACATTTACTTAAGTATAGTTTAGAGGTACTTGTTCTTTATTTCAGTATTTCCATTTTATGTAACTTTATACTTCTACTCCACTACATTTTGAGGCAAATATTGTACTTTTTACTCCACTACATTTAGCCGACAGCTTTAGTCGTTTTAGGGTAAAGATTGAACATAGAAGCATGATCAAATCAATGTGATTTTGCCTTTTTTTTTTAAAAATTAAACCACATAACAGTTTATAAATAATGATAATGATTATAATATAATAACTAGTATAACGTATACTGTATTTTTTACTGAAGTAAGTTTTTAATGCAGTGGAGTAATTCTGCAGTTTGGATCTGAATACTTTTTCCACCACTGATTTTAGTCTAGTTTTAGTCCTCGTATTTCAGAAAATCTAGTCAAGCCAAAACCAATAATTATGATTTAGTCAGACTTATTTCACATAAGATTTTATGGTGTTTTCTGATTAAATACACAGGTTAAAATCCAGCTTTACAAAGTGTGTGGTGGGCTGATGGTATCGATTTAAGAAACACATTCACATTATTTTGAATCCACATGATTCAACAACTGGCCTGGAGCCAAAACTCTCTTTAAAACTATTATAAAATAATGAGAGCCGTACAGAGTCTTTCTGACCGTGAAGTCTTGATATGACAGAGTAAAAGAACGGCTGCACGAGGGGGAAAAACAGGTACTAAGTCAATGTAAATAAGACGTGAATATGGTACCATTGTAGTTTAGTGTTTTGCAGGTGTTGCATACTAAAGATCATCTACTTGTCATTATAATCAGTTTGATTTTGACAATAAAAAAATAATCTAAAGCATGTTTAATCTTTTCTAGGCTCCATCATCAAGACAAGACCGTCCGACATCACAGTTCAAAGACGGCTACACGAGTGGTAAGAAACAACAATCACACTAAAAGGGTTCATGTTGTTAGTTCAGTCGTTAATAATACAGAAAACTCTTTCTGTGATGAAGAGTTTTTACTTTAGATTTCTTCGTGTGTTTCCATCTTTGCCTGAATAGACATTTTACAGGAATAAGCTGAGTGTTATAAACAGTCCTGAGCGGGTCGCCTGCTCAGCTATTCTTATTTCTGCCTCATTGTTTTCCTCCAACGCCTGAAATAGTTTCTCATGGCTGCTGGTGTCCGTTTCACACATCTCCATTAGTATCAGTGATCATTTTAATGCTGCAGTATTTTCACATGAAAGCAGAAGAAACACAGTTTTTATTTCATTGTATGGTGACCAAAACCTTTTTTCACAAACTGGCAATAATCCTGAACCTGTCCTTTAAGTTCACAAGAATCATAGTTTTTTAGCATTTTGTTTAAAGCAAATGTTTGTCCTCCTGCAGACAGCAGCTCAGACTACAGCCAGCGGACTGGATTTGACTTCCCGAGCTTACAACAGGAGTTCAGGACGACTCCGGAGGGCGCCAGGAGAGAAACCGACGATCCGCTGCCCGACCGGATCAAGGTACCAGCTTCAGCTTATTATTAACATGGACAATATATATTTATACTGAATTATGATCGTAATTTATGATTACAGTGATGGGAATGTTGCAAAAATCCTCTCTTAAAAGCTCTATTAATGCAAGATTTTGTTCAGTTTCTGTTTGTTTTAGCTGAGTCAGGTACATGGAGATCATGTTGTCTGTTATCTGAAGGCTAATTATGTATTTCATGTTTGCTTACTGTGTGTTTAAGCTTTACTTTCAGCACATCCCTGAAGGGCTTTTATCTTTCATTTTTTTTTTGCTGAAATAGAGAAAGAATGAAGGTAAACCTGACAACATCTCTGTGTGTTTTGTGTGTGTTTAGACGTTGCTGCGTGAGGTGCACCAGGAGGGCATGCAGGTCCTGTCTCTGTCGGAGCTTCCTCTCTCTGAAGGCGATCCGAGCGGCCAGTTCAACATCCCGGGCTGGCTGAAGGAAAGAGACGCCTTACTGGCCACTGTGGAGTCTCTCAAAGGACTCATCAGCCAGATGCAGACACACAGAGAAACACAGGTACCAGAGGAGTTCTCTGCTGTTTGTCTTCCACTCAGAAACATTCGTGTCTCTAACGACGTGTCTCTGTTGCGCTGCAGACGTCAGGCGGCGTGGACTGGCGCGTGCAGCTGCTGGATGCGGTGCGGCAGGTGTTTATGAGGGAGCGCAGCGTGCTGAAGAGCGCCCTCTACAGCCAGCTGGACCTGCTGGACACCAGCGATGCCATCATCCACCTCAATCAGCTGGAGCGCAGGCTGGCCGAGCAGGTCAGAGGAACAACTGAGTCTGTGATGCTGCTCTGATCGATTTAAATAAACAGAAAACGCAGAACTCGTCAGCTATCAATCTAACTTTTAAGCCCCGAGAGGCATCGTAAAGTACTTCTGTGGTTCCAGTTTAGCCGGCGAATCTGCCCCAGATTTTATCCCGCTGATTTAAGATTCTTCTTTTAAAAACAAATATCTGTTTACAGGGATTAAATGCAAAGTAAATGCACAGCAGCTGGAGGGAAAAGACACTTCAATGCAGAGTTTTTTATAGAGACTGAAAGTATCATCATCATTTATTTATTATTGTTAAGATTCCAGTGCTTGCACAGATACTAATACATTTATTAGAAAATATGTTTACCAGGCAGTTTTTTCCTTTAGTGAAAGTAAGTAAGTATTGTGTAGTATAGTATGTATTTATAATAAAAGTAATAAATATAGCACTTTTCAAAACAAAAGTAGCACAATGCTTCACAATAAAAAGATCAAAAATCTGACCAGCAGGATAATACAAAGAAAGTACAACAGAATGCTCCAGAAATTACTTTATTTCAGGCACTGACTGTTTTTTTTATCTCTTTATAATAAGATAAGATGAGATATTCCTTTTTAAGTCCCACAACGCGGAAATTTTTCATTTAACAGCAGCACAAAATGTAAAGCAAAAATAGAAAGAAGTCTTAATAAAATAACAAGAAATATAAACAAGCAATATTAACAGGTAATCTTAGTATTAATCAAGAATTATTGAAGATAGTTAATTGTTTTCACTGCACACTTTGGTTTAAACCACATATTTAGTTGAAAAGTGTCTATTAATGTGAATTATCTAAAGGTTTTAGGTCCTGTCTTATCAATGATCTATATTTCAGTGTCATTTATCTTTTGTGCTGCCCGGTAACCAGATGTTGTGTTTGTTTCTGATGCAGGACGCTCAGCACCGAGAGGCGCTGGGTTCACTTCACACCGCGGACAGATCCAGTCTCATCTCTGAGCTCCATCAACTGCGCGGTCAACTAGAGCAACTTCACCAAGGTGAACCAGTTCAAAAACACTTTCACTCTTCTCTTCTAGTAATGCTCTTTCTTTGCAATGTGTTTAATCTGTGTAGCTGCTTTGTGTAGGAATATTAATAATAATCCTTTTATTGCTGTTCTCTGATTGTTGCCCCTCAGGTGCGCAGCCTGCTGTGTCCCTCGGCGTGAAGGAGCAGAGGGAGGGAGGAGGAGCTGACGGAGCAGCGGAGGCCGACAGGCTGCTGGTGGAGGAGCTGAAGAGTGAACTGTCCCAGACCAAACTGGAGCTGGAGACGACACTCAAGGCTCAGCACAAACACCTGAAAGAGCTGGACACACTCAGGTCAGACGCCATGTTTGTTCACAGACGTGGATTAGTTAATGTTTTCCTCCAGTCACAGTTTAATTTGACGGATTTATTGAAATATTATCTGCGTCTACAGGGCCGAGGTTTCGCAGAAGGCTGTAGAGGTTGACGCTCTGAACGACCATCTGACTGAGGAGAGGAAGAGGAGCAGAGACCTTCAGTGGGCCATGGAGAAGGAGAAGTGTCGAACCGGGAGAAACGAGGAGAGTAAACGAGAAGAACTGGAGGTAAGAGCCTTTCGACAGGTCCCTTTTTTATGTTGGAGTTTTTAACCTAAACTTAAAAGCCTACAAATGAGCTTCCACTAGACATTCTATATACATTACATCTTTTGAATTTTTTCTACTTATGTATCAATATTTAACCCCAATAAACATGTAAATACATAAATAAATAAGTACATAGTTGAGTAGTTAATTAGTGCATGTTATTAATCAGACATTGAATACTGTAATTACAGAGGTATTTGCATTAGAAACACAAAATTATCACAGTAAGAAATTTTACTCGTTATTTTTTACCATCTCAGCTTTTCAATTTTTTTAACCTATTAATTCAATTTTTATTGTATTTTTGTATTTTTTTTTATTTTTTTAGTATCACTATTGCTATCTCTCCTATAGTTGATTTTAATTTCATTTTTTTTGTTTTTTACTTTCAAATTATTTTTCACATATTTATTATCACTATTTATCTCTAATATTTGGTATTTCCTTTGTCTTATAAGGACCTGCACCTCACTCTGGAGGAGCAGAAGGGCCGCGTGGCCCAGCTGACTCTGACCCTGGACCAGGAGCGCCAGGCCTCCTCTCAGCTCTCCCAGCAGACCGAACAGGAGCGTCTCAGCCTGCACAGACGCCTGCAGGAGCTCCAGGTGCAGCTGGAGACGGAGCGAGCAAAGGCCCTGGAGATGAGCACCGCGCTGGGGAGGGAGCGCGAGCTGCGGACGGGTGTGTCCTCAGATGGCGGTCCCTCTGGTGAGCAGCGGGCGGAGGAGGACAGGAGGACTCTCGAGGGAGAAGGGAGTCTGCTGGAGAGGCTGCAGAGGGAGCTGGATGACAAACATGCACAGGTGGGATGTTTTCTACTGACTTTGAGCCATAAAGGTCGATTAATTACATCAAAACTGTCTCCACCAGTGGAATTATTTTTATCTTAAGTTTCTATTTGTCCTCATATTTCTCCTCCAGGTGGTGCACCTCCTCAGTCAGGTGGAGGCCCAGAAGATCGAGGTGGTACGAAGAGAGGAGGAGCTGACTTTGGGGACTCAGAGGTCGAGACGGGACCAGGAGGCGCTGCTGGAGTCTCGGGCTCAGCTAGAGAGGCTGGAAGCACGAATGTCAGAGGCCCAGGAGCAGCTGGAGACAGAGGAGGAGAGGAGGAAGAGCCTAGAGGAGGAGAAGGAGAGACTGGAGGAGAGGCTGAAGCAGTTCGGAGAGCAGAGAGGAGCGAGGGAGGGGTGTGGACCTCTGCAGGCTGATGGCCACACTGTGAGTTACTGGTCAGACACTTAAGAAATGTTGAGTTATTAAACAGTCTTTTTAAAGCTGCGTTGTTGTTTCAAACAGCCGGCTGATCGCACCAAAGACTGGGTGTTCCAGCAGAAGAGTGGACAGTCAGCGAGCTCCCCCGCGTCCCCTCACCTGGAGGCCTCTCCAACGGGCCACGCCGGTGGACCACACCACGGCCCTTGGCGTACAGCCGACAAGATCCTGGGCAAACTCCACCTGGTTTCCTCCAAGATCCGCAGCATGGCGAACAAGACTACTGGCAGGTAATTAAAGCAGCCATGATTGATGTTTTTAAATCAACTACGGATCACTTAACAAGTGCCACATCAGCTTAAAATGTTATCAGCTTGTTCTGCTGCCCCCAAGTGGCCAGAAAGTAACATTGCAGGTTTAACATTCTTAACTTCTTCATAAAAAAAAAAATCAAGCAATACATGTGTTTATTAGAGCAGCTATGAGTTTGCTTTATCTGAGACTCGTCTTATAATAGCCTGTATATGTAAATTAACTCATCGTGTGTCTCTTAGGCTGACTGCAGAGGTGGACAGTGAAGAGTTATCCTGGGTGCAGGCCAATGTTGATGAGGTCATCACGATGCTGCAGCAATCCCCAGGTCTCCCCACTGTCCCCGAGGTCAGAAACGGTTTTGTTTTTGTGATGCTTTCATGTCCACATTGAATATTTCTGTTTTAATGGATGATATATACAAGCAAAAAAAGAAAGACTGAGTTCTTTCTTAAACATAATCCTTTACTTCACCTACTTCATACTACTACATCAATTGTTTTCCGAACATCTGAAATCTGTTGAGTTCCTTAAATGACCTGCGTGTGTGTTTTCCTGCAGAGCGTTTCCCTGCTGGCGGGAGGCTCCTCCAGCTCCTCCAACTCGCTGACGGAGCGGCTGCTGAGGCAGAACGCAGAGCTGACGGGTTTCGTCAGCCGGCTGACCGAAGAGAAGAACGACCTGAGGAACCACACGCTCCGCTTGGAGGAAGAGCTCCGACGGTACCGGCAGGCTGGACTGGGATCAGGCGACAGTGTGAGTACATGGCAGGAAAAACTAAACTGATGTTATGTTAGTCAAATATAAACCTATTCCACTAACTTTTCATCTCCTGTCACTTTATGAAGAAGACTAAATTCTGTTATTTATGTCGTCCTGCAGTTCAGCAGCAGGAAAGGAGCGTCGAAGACGGACTCGGCTGGTATGATTCTCTCACAGGAGCGAGAGGCTTGGACCAGAGAGAAAGTCCGTCTGGAGAAAGCTTTACTTCTGGCCCAGGCCCAGGTCGCCCGACTCCGGGGGGAGATCAGAGCCGACGCCCTGCGAGAGATGACTGGACCTGAAGCTGACAACGCTGCTCTGAAGGTCTAAAAGCTAATGAGTCACTGATATTAGGAGTTTGCAGTTAGTTAACCCTTTTAAACTCCAGATTCTACACCTTTTGCCAACATTTCTGTGTTTAAGAGGCTGTAGCAGAATCTGTTTTAAGCTGTATTGATATTGATATTGAAAACAAAACTACAAGGTCAATTGGTATTAACCATGTCGTGGTATCTTGTCATGAAGTGGGAAAAAAACTCTGGAGAGGAAAAAACTGACAGTGCAGTTTCTGACAAAAAACATGCAGTTTTTTCAGTATAAATGTGTAATTTTTGACTAGAGTTTTTTGATTATTACAGCATGCTGTGTTCCCTAAATCAATGCTACAGTAATAGTAGTAATTCTAAGCAGGACCTCTCATGGTAACCGTGTCGTTTTTCTCCTCTCTTCGCCTCCAGAGGATGTACGGGAAGTACTTGAGGTCAGAAAGCTTCCGCAAAGCTCTGATCTACCAGAAGAAATATCTGCTGTTACTGCTGGGCGGCTTCCAGGAGTGTGAGGAAGCCACGCTGTCGCTCCTCTCCAGGATGGGCGGCCGGCCGTCGCTCCCAAACCTGGAGTCCCTCAGCCAGCGCCGCCAGGGGCTGATGCGCTTCCGCTCTGCTGTCCGAGTCTCTATCGCCCTTTCAAGGTAGCAGCCTGTGATTATTCAAAACCTCCTCGTTTTAACAACTCATGCATATATAATTATAGAGGTTACAGATTGAATTCTTTAAAACCAAAACATTTCTCTTTTCTCCTCAGAATGCGTTTCCTCGTGAAGCGCTGGCACAAGGCGACAGGGATGAACTCCACGACCTCCTGCGGCGTCAACAAGAACGGAGCAGGACAGCTGTTAGGTAACAAAACATCTGGTTTCAGGGGGTGTGGTGGCACACCCCCCTGAGGCGCTTGCCTCGTAAGCGGGCGGTGCCGGGTTCGAATCCCGGCTCGGCACCCTTTCCC